>CM077159.1:82142885-82638211 GCA_039583875.1 Platanthera guangdongensis
AAAGTAAGGACTCTCACATATGCCTAGTTGCAGATGAGAAAGCCTCATATTGTGTCCAATGGCACAAGAGGTTGGTTCATCTAAACTACAAGACCATATGCAAACTCTTTAGTGAAGAGTTAGTCAGAAAAGGCTAAGGAGGGTATCTGCTCTGCATGCTAAAACTGCAAACAGACCAAGACCTCCATCAAGAGCATTGGGGACGAAGACTCAGTGATGTGCTTATACCTCTTGCATATGGACTTATTTCATCATATGATAGTTCAAAGTCTAGGTAGGAAAGTCTACACCCTTGTGATTGTTGATGACTTTTCTAGGTTTGCTTGAGTATTATTCCTTAAGAGAATGGATGAAACCCTTGAAGCCATCATGACTTTTGTTAAGCAGATACAAAATAAACTAGACAGTACTGTGGTCAAAATTAGAAGTGACCATGGGACTGAATTTTAGTCTGTCAGCATGACAAGATTTTGTGAAGAGCAAGTGATTCACCAAAAATTCTCCTCTCCTAGAACACCCCAGAAAAATGGAATTGCTGAGAGAAAAAACAGAATCCTATTTGAGGCTAGTAGATCCCTATTAAGTGACACAACTCTCCTAGAATATTTCTGAGCTGAGGCAGGTAACACTGCATGCCATGTCATTAACAGGGCTTATATCAATAATAGCCACAAGAAGACTCCCTATGAGATCTTGAAATGAAGAAGACCAAACTTCTCCTACTTCAGGATTTTTGGTAGCAAGTGCTATGTCCTAAACAATGAAATGTCCAATGTGACAAAGTTTGTTGCCAAGTCCCATGAAGGTGTCTTTGTTTTGTACAACACCAACAATAGGGCATATAGGAACTACAACTTGACAAGTCAAGTTGTAGAAGAGTCAGTTCATGTTTTTTTTGATGAATTCAACATGATTATATGTGAGCTGCCAAGCTCCTCTTCTAGTTCTATAAGCATAGAGTAGGTGATAGACAAACTTACCATCAAGGAAGATGCTTCAGTAGTGCATGATAAGGGAAAAAAGTGTGTTGTACAGAGGGAGGTCAAGACTCACAAGTTGAGGATGAAGAATAGCCAGATGAAGATAATGAAAAGCAGCTAGCTTAAGTTAGAATGCCTCCAGCTTTAAGGCATCTAAGGGATCATCCAGCACACCAAATCATTGGTAAGGCAAGCCAAGGATTACTGACCAGGAGTTAGAGTATCAACACAACACTCTACTCAAGTTTTTTATCACAAATAAAGCCTAAGAAGTTTGAAGAGTCAATCAAAGACCAATTCTGGATTGGAGAAATGCAGGAAGAACTGAACTAGTTCAAGATATGTGGAGTCTGGAAGCAAGTTCCCGGACCTAAGGGACATAATTTCATAGGAACTAAGTGAATCTACAGTAACAAGTTAGAAGAGAATGACATTATTGTTAAGAATAAGGCTAGAATGGTGGCTAAATGATATAGGCAAGAAGATGGAATTGATTTTGACCAGGCATTTGCCCCAGTAGCCAGATTAGAAGCAATAAGACTCTTCCTTACATTTACTGCCTTTCAAGTATTCAAGGTCTACCATATGGATGTAAAGTCTGTCTTCCTGAATGAGGACTTAAAGGAGGAAGTATAAGTAGAATAACCAACAGGTTTTGTTGACTCTATCTTTCCTGATTATGTTTATAGGCTTAGGAAAGCTCTATATGGTGTTGGAACTAATGTTTCAGATTCCCTGAGTTTGAGAATAACAACTCCCAGTTTGTATTTGATCACATCTTCTATTGATAGAGTGTGCAGGTTGACAGTTGCAAGCAAAGAAGAAGAAGGTTCCTATGGCCACTAACGTCGAGTGGTAGATGTAACCACTGAGCAGTAGCTGTGAATTAATTGGACATAGCTCTCGGGAAGTTGTTGCACCGTGCTAGTCATAGCGCACGCGCTAGGATCTTATTGAATATCAAGCAGGGACTTTTGACGAATGCCAAGACGAACTTCTCGAGAAACCAAACTACCACAGAAGATAAGTTACCGCGCCGTGCTAGCTTTTCGACGAATATCAACACAACTTTTCCGAATCGTTGTGCTTAATAATACCACACGGTGGTAGTGGTCACCGAGCGACGCTACCAATGATAAAATATTAAAAATTCGTTTTAAATATTATTCCAGATTAGGATGACAGCTGACACAACAAGCGTGCCAACCTAACATCGGGCGCTTGTCTTACCACCAGCGGTATCCTTTTTTTATGATGTCGTATAAAAGGACGCCTTTGTTTCTGTGCCAGACATCTGAGAAAAATAAAGGATGGGAGTTCGTGAATTCTAGGGTTCAGTCGCTCTTACTTATTCTTCGTTCTAGAAGTCTCTGTCGAAGAAGAAGACAGTCATCTCCCTCCCGCTCATGATCATAAGACTCCGGTGATCCAAGTTATACATCGAATACAAAGAGCCGACCGGTTTCCAACAAATGGAGATCTCAAGCACCAGTTGTGGATTGCGCTACGGAGTAGTCTTCAAGAGGGAGAACTTCATCATTAAATATTTATATATTTTACTCCTTTAATCTTTTTATCTTTTCTAATTCTTGTGGAGAGGAAAATCAACCGTTAAGGGTCGTCAGAATCTGGGTAGGACTACAAGGGAAATCATGCTGGGGATAATGACGTTTAAATCAGAAGGATCTAGTGGGGCTCTAAGACCCTTCCTTGTGAGGAGGTGAAGAGCCGGCTCGAAGACATTTCCTGTGGGGAAAAGGAGATAGCCAACCGGTCCGTGGAGCGGATCGATATAGAAACCAAAAGATCGTTTCTACAAATCGCCATGATCTCCGGCCTCACAGTGATTACCCTTTTTGTACACACCGAGAACTATTGTTGTTTTGAATTAATGCAATGAAATCTTTTAGTTTTATGATGATTACTTCTGGATGTGTGCTATGATTTCTTAGAGAGTTTTTGTGTTTGTAGAGTTTGAACTCTAATCTGCAAGGGATCATAGACTTAATGTCGCACATTAGACATCTAACGCCCGCAGTAGCCTCCAGAACTCGATTTCCTGGAACAAAATATTTTAAATTTCAAACAATGTTGCAAACCTTATTCACCCCCCCCCCCCTCTAAGGTTGGCCACAAGAATCAACAAGTGCTATCAGAGCAGGTTACTTCAAAAAGGGTTTAAAAACTTGAAGTAAAATGGCCAACTCAGTTCACGCATTTATTGAGGAACAAGGTGTGAGTAGACCTCCACTATTTTTGGGGAGTAACTATAGTCACTGAAGAACATGCATGATAATATTTCTGATGACTCAAAGCATGGACGTTAGGGCCATGATAGAGACAAAGTACACTGCTCCCACTGTCATGGGTGGTGATAAAGTCTTAGAACAACCATGTGATAAGTGGGATGACGCAGACAAGCTGAAATATATGAATAATACCAAGGCTATGAACTCGTTATTTTGCGCCTTGGACAAAACTAAATTCAATAGAATATGTAACTGCGAGACTGCTTATGATATATCGCATTTTCTTGAACTCACTCATGAAGGTACCTCGCAGGTGATGGAGTCAAAGATGTTACGACTCGAATCTGAATATGAACAATTGTTGATGGAGATCGACGAGGATGTGGACAACATGTACACTTGGTTTAAAAAGATCGTCAATGCCTCAAGATCTCTCGGAAAGAACTTTCCAAATGATGACTAGTGAGGAAGATCCAGCGATCTCTTCCTCCTGGCTTCAACTTGAGGTGAAAGCTATTATAGAGCCTCATGAGATCAACACCCTGGAGAGAGAGCCTCATCAGCAATCATAAGACACACGAACTTGAATTGAAAATTCAAGCCGAGGAATATCCCAGGGAAGGAAAGAAGATGGGATAGGCACTGAAGACCGCAAAGGAGAGAAAAGCTGCATATGATTCAGAGGAAGATGAGGAGGAGAGCCTCTATGTTTTGGAATTCAAAACGTTCATGAAGAATCCCAAGATGCATGGACAATTTAAGAAATTCCTAAAGAGAGGAGGTGGAGAAGGTAGAAGGTGGAACAAGATATCGAAAGAGATGGAAAGAGATGATGAGAAGACCCAAACAGAGTTCTATCTGTGGCACAAGCCTAGGCACCTAAAGACAGAATGCCCAAGACTCCAGAAGGAGGAAAAAGAAAAGCAAAGCAGGCACAAATGGAAGAAAAAGGTGCTGAAGGAGCTCACCTGGGATGAGGATGGCTCTGATGAATCAAGCACCACAGACTATGGAAGTGAAGATGAGGAAAAACTATGTCTCATGGGAAAGGATCAAGAAGAATTTGACGATGAGTCTTGTGTGCAAAGCGACACTGAGGTAACTCCACCTACTTATACTGAACTTTTTGAAATCTATGAAAATTTAGTTGATAAATTATAAAGTGTTTTCTCTGAGAAAAAGTCCTTGAGAGGCAAAAACAAGAAAATTAAAAAGGACTTGGAAAAATTAAAAAGTGAAGTTATTAGAACTGGCAAAGAGATGATCGAATGTCTATAGTGTTCTCACTCGATGACAATGATCGAAGAACTAAAAGCAAGTCTCTCCAAGGCAACATTGAGAACAACTAGTCTCATCAATGAAATGAATATCTTGGAGAAAAGACTTCAAATGTCGCTGGCCAAGATAGAGGAAGACAAAAAGAAATTTGCCAATCGGTGCGTGATGCTAGTTACTGAGAAACCCGCCTTAAAGGCGAGGATCCATGATCTCAACTGTGCCGTCCAAAAGTTCGAAATAGGCCAAAAGTCATTCGATATGATTTTGGCAGCACAGTGTCATGGATCTGGGAAGTTTGGATTAGGATACGTGAGTCCAACATCACCACCAAGCGGAAATCACTATCACTCCAAACCTAATTCCAACTTGAATAAATCTAACGATAAGGTTAAGAAGTTTGGGGGGCTATCCCCATCCTCAAGCAAGAGCTCGAGCAACTCCATAAAGGGAGCATCTACTGCATACACGTTGTGTGCAAACTTTAATAAGTTTGGTCATACATCTGGCTCATGTTTGAGGAAAGGTGCCAAGAAAAATACACAAGTCTGGCTACCAAAGTCTTCTACCTATCATATGGGTGCGACAACTTGTGTAACCAAAACATTACCCTCATCTTATTTTTAGGTCTGTTGGCAGGCTCAGGACAAAAAGAACGTATGGTACTTCTATTCTGGGTGCTCCAAGCACATGACGGGAGATAAAGACAAGTTCCTTAGCCAAGAGAAGAAGAAGGATGGTATGGTGACCTTTGGGGACAACAGCAAAGGAAGGATACTTGGAAGCGGCACTATAGGTAACAAGACATTTTCTATTTTTAATGTTTTATATGTAGATGGACTTAAGCACAATCTCATCTATATTAGACAACTGTGTGATAAAGGTCTAAATTTCTTATTTGAGTCATATAAAAACACTTGCAAGATTACTGATGCCAAAACTTTTAGTGTATTACTTGTAGCTCACAGAAGTCATAATGTGTACTCTGTTAGTTTTGATGATATTTCTGCATCTAATTTAAAATGCCTAGTTACTAAGAATGATGAATTAGACCTTTGGCATAGTAGACTAGGACATACTGGTAGCAAGCTTATTGTAAAACTATCGAAAAAGAAACATGTTAGGGGACTTATCAACTTAAGCGGTAGTTTAAATGTCTTATGTGGTCTGTGTCAAAAGGGTAAATTTGTCAAAACCTCTTTCAAAAGTCCACTCACTCAACTACATAGCATCAAAATCATTGAGTATTGCTCAGTCAGTCAAAGCCACAAAAATTGTGTGTAAATATTTGACTAAGTCTATAGGCATTGAGTGAAGCTCACTCACTCAACGCCATGTGATAATAGGCATTGACTGATGCTCATCCAGCAAGAGTCAGTTTTTCAAACACAGAAAATTGGCTAAGTTCAAAGGTTTTGAGTGTAGCTTACTCACTCAACGCCATATAATAGAAGAAAATCTATTAAGTAGTTTGACGTTGAGTGAAGCTTACTCACTCAACACTAAGTGGCAGAAAACTGCCTAAGTATTTTTGCGTTGATTGATAAAGGATCACTCAGCGCCTAAGATGAAGAAATGTTGGCTAAGTCAAAATGCGTTGAGTGATGAAGAAACAATTAACGCTCTCAATGCCTGGCAAATGAAAGTTGGCTAAGGTAGGATGCGTTGAGTGGACTCAACCCTCTCAATGCCTAGAGTCAAAATAAATTTCTAAATGTTTTGACATTGAGTGAAGGTTGCTCACTCAACTCCTAATGACTGAAACATTATTCTAAGTGTTTTGGCATTTAGTGATGGTTGCTCACTCAACTCCTAGTGACAGAAACATTTTCTATGTAGTTTGGCATGAGTGAAGGTTGCTCACTCAATGCCAAATGATAGAAAATCTTTGTAAGTGTTTTGTCATTGAGTGATGCTTACTCACTTAAAGCCTATGCGAATGTTAGAATTTCCCTAAGTCCACAGATGCTTGATATAAGCATGAGTCAGCAAAAGTCAACAAAGTCAACGCAATTCAAAATCATTGCGAGAAAGATGGAGTAAGCCATTGATGGTGCCGGTGGCCAGCTCTTGTCGTCTTCTGTAAGCGGAAGGTGGTAAATCGATAATTATGGCTGGGCCCCACATCGCAAAGAGTTGTTGATCGACGAGCAATAAAAGGGAAAGTTGGCTGAGTCAACAATAAGGAATTAGGGTTTTTTGATTTTGCAATTACGGTCGAGCATCTTCTACTTTCTCTCCATTGCTACCGAACTAGATGGACCAGTTCAGTTCAGTCAACCTGAAAGCAAAAAAAATAGCTGAAGCAATCATCATCTGCAATAGCAGGTTCCACAGGAAATTCTGAGGAGGCAGATCATACAAACTCTATAAGAGATGGTTGTTGACCGAAGAAGATTCTAACTGTCAAATCCAGTGTCTTCATCAGCAAAAGCTTAGACTGATATTTGCTCAGTCCATGAAGAATTTGACACAGAGTACTTACTCTTGTGTCAATTCAAAACAAACACCTTTCATTCTTTCTGTAAGATTCTGTGTAGAGTCTGAAGTTGTAGTCCTGATTTATAAAGGTCGAGTGGTATGATTCAGTGAGGAATCTGAGTGCATAAACCTGTATTATAGAGTCTGAGTAAAGGATCCATTTTAGATCTAAGTGTAGGGCTGTCTTCCCAGCCTGAGTGATAGGGCTGTTGGCCTGAGATAGGTGGTTGTTTTGCCACTGAGTTCTAGGGCCTTGTGCCTGAGGAGTCAGTCTTGACGGAGACTGAGTAGTCTTGCATGATCGAGTTGTAAGCTAATAAGGACCCGTGTTTTTGGGGAAGATCCAAATCAAACACACTGTTAGAATGGCACAGAGGGATAATGGACATACCCAGGATCGGGGAACCACTATAAATAGCTATGTCGTTTGTGATTTATCTTGAAAGCTAAAAATAACCTAATCACTAAGTACAACTATATGGTAAAAGTTAAAAAGACTTGAAGTAAGACCAAAAACCTACTTCCCCCCCTTGTAGGTGCTTAGCTAACCTTGAAAATAAGACTTTTAAGTGGTATCAGAGGGAGGTTATTCAAAGTAGAATTAACATTCTGAGTAGATCTCCAAGGTTAGTAGGAAAATCGGTCCTTATGGGTTCAGGAGTGAACTATAAGGAGCTGTGTGCAATGAAGCTTCCAATCTGCAGGAAGGAAGGTTTTGACATCTGGAAGGAGTGGGTTAGGTAGTTTATGGAGGCAGCCAACCCTAGAATCTTCATCACTATCAAGGAAGGGCCTTTCATCCCTCTGAAAGTATCAGTTCTGGATGCAAATGTCCAGACACCCAAGACTTACTCTCAGATGACCAAAGATGAAGTTATTCTGGCCACTTTCGATAAGAGGGCACATGATATAATAATGAGTGTCATAGATGACTCCACTTTCCAAAATCCGTTTCACTGTAAGACTGCAAAGGAGATGTGGGACAACCTAGTGGTCTACATGGAGGGAACAGAGGAAGTGAGAGATGATAGGAAGTCCATGCTCAATCAAGAGTATGACGCTTTTAGGAAAATCAATACTGATAACATAATTGAATGCTATGAAAGATTCTTCAGAATTGTAAATGAGCTGAGGAAATATGGAAGAGTCTTCAACACTTATGAGATGAATGAAAAGTTTGTCAGGTCTCTAACTAGATATTGGGATACTAAAATCTATGCAGTCAGAGTAGTGGCTAAGTTACCTGACACTCCACCTGCAACTCTATTTGGCAAGTTGTTGTCCTATGAATGCAGCTGACAGCCAGGAAAGTAGAGGAGAAAGTAAGCAAGTCCCAGGCCAAAGAAAAATCTGTGTCCTTCAAATCTTAAGCCACAAGGAGGAGCAGAACAAAGACACCTTCCCCACCAAGGAGGGATGTAGAATCTAACTTAGAAAAATCTGAGACCAGCACAAAAAACTGTCAGATGTCTGATGATGACTTTGCTTCCTTCACCAGGCAGTTCTAGAAATTTATGAAGAAGAAGCACAGGAGAAGCAGGCCCTCCTCACCTCATCCCAAAGCAGACTACTACAAGGGCAGGAAGAAATCCTCTAAGGATGATAGGTATGGTTTTAAACCTAACAAACATATTTCATCTAAAGTGGTTTGCTATTATTACAGCAAGCCAGGGAAGTAAATAGTCGACTGCCCTATCAAAATAATGGAGTCTAGTGAGAAGAAGGAACACATGCAAAAAGACAAGAAGGAGAAATCCTTCATTGCTAAGAAGAAAAATAGTCGGACTGGATCTTTCTCTTTAGAGTCAGAAAGAGAAGAGGATAAGGAAGTCTATATTGGGTTGTACTCTGCTGAAGTAGAAGCTGAAGAAGCAGAATTCATTGAGATGCTCGCTGCTATTGCTGAAGAAGAAAAAGAAGATCGTTGCTGCTATTGCTGAAGAAGAAAAAGAAGATAGTTGCTGCTATAGCCTAATGGTTATATCAGATGAAGAATCCAGCCAGGAACAGCCTGGTTAATCAAAGATACATTCTCAGTCCAACCACTCCACTAAAACTGGCTATGAGAGCAGTCCTAATTAACAGGCATCTAAATCATGTGATGCTGATGGGTCTGAATCAGAGGAAGATGTCAGTTCTATAATTGACAAATACTGTATCCTTCTGAATACTTTCAAGGAAAGCAAGCTGCTAGCTAAGAAGCAAGCTTAGGAAATTGCCTCCCTTCAACTTGCTGCTTCACAATATGTTGATTCAGCTTCACTTCTTTATAAGAAATTGAAAGACATCAGTGAGCTGAAAACTATTTCTTTCATTCAGATAGGTACCATAGAGTACCAAGAGAATAGATTAAGGGACCTGGAAGTGTTACTAGAGAGAGAAAATAAAATAGTGTCTAGCTATTCAAATCCCAGTTCAGTGCTTCCCTTGATAGACACCTTATACTCACAAAAGGATAAGAAGTTGTTTTGTTTCAAAGGAAGCACTAGAGTTGCCAATCCCAAAAGAAAGGGCAAGGCTCCAGTGCAGCCACTAGCCTCTAGCACTCTTATTCCTTTCAGGAGAGTCCTACTACCATCTAACAGGTATGATCAAGAGAGTATCCATGGTCACTATAAGAATGATAGATCCTCTGGAGTGAACAAAGATGTTCACTGCCAGGGTTTTAGATATAGCAAGCGTGCAAGTGCATTCAAGGCAGCCCATGAGGAAATACAAATATCCCATCCTGGACCATTTGGGTTTGGTGCATAAGCCCCTTCACTTAAGGGTGAAGCTATAAACTATTCTCAGAACATTCCAACCAACTCTAATACTAAGGGAAGGTCTGTTAGTAGACCAAACTTGGGCATCTCTGAGGACATCAGGAGTATGCACACTGAAAAGAAAGCAGCTGTTGGTAGGGTTTAAGATATCCCAAACACTTCATCTGCCAGACCCACCAATAGTCAGACTGAGGATGGGAAACAAAAGAATCTAACTGCTGTTGCACCTTCTAGATCAAGAGCTACTGTCAACGTAGCCACTAGACCAACTCTTAAAAGGAGGTACAATATCTACGAGTGTTGTTGCTGTGGCAACATGGGCCACTATGCTATAGATTGCTGGTATAATACAAGTGTACCAAGAGCAAGAGAGTGCTTACCTGTCAGAAGGGCTAGAGGTACGCTTGTTTAACTGAATCATGCCTTGCAGGTTAGTCCAAGTGGGCATTCCCCTTAATGGTACTTAGACAGTCGGAGTTCCAGGCACATGACTGGAACAAGTAGCATGTTGAAGGTGTACACTCTAGTATAGAATGTACCCAAAGTCATCTTTGGTGGTTCAGAAAGGAGTGTAACTAAAGGGTATGGTAAGATATCAAATGGTAAAATCAATATCACACAACTAGCTTATCTGAAAGGGTTGCAACACAACCTCAGAAGCATAAGCCAACTATGTGATCTTGGCTATGACATTTCTTTCCTCAAGGATGAGTGTCAAATTAGTTAGTCAAGTGACGAAGGGTCATCTTGACAGGCACTAAGAGAGGAAATTTCTATTATCTAAATTTTGATTGTGAAAGTAAGGACTATCCCATATGCCGTGTTGTAAATGAGAAAGCCCCATATTGTGTCCAATAGCACAAGAGGCTGGCTCATCTAAACTACAAGACCATAGGCAATCTTTTTAGTGAACAGTTAGTCAGAAATGGCTAAGGAGGGTATCTGCTCTGCATGCCAAAAGGGCAAACAGACCAAGACGTCCTTCAAGAGCATTGGGTACAAAGACTCAGTGAGGTGCTTATACCTCCTGAATATGGACTTATTTGGTCCTATGCTAGTTCAAAGTCTAGGTAGGAAAGTCTATACCCTTGTGGTTTTTGATGACTTCTCTAGGTTTGCTTGGGTGTTCTTCCTTAAGAGAAAGAATGTAACCCTTGAAGTCTTCAAGACTTT
Source organism: Platanthera guangdongensis (assembly GCA_039583875.1). Lineage (NCBI taxonomy): Eukaryota > Viridiplantae > Streptophyta > Magnoliopsida > Asparagales > Orchidaceae > Platanthera > Platanthera guangdongensis. Next base: position 82,153,809 of record CM077159.1, read on the forward strand.
TGTGAAGTATATACAAAATGAACTAGACAGTACTGTGGTCAAAATCCGAAGTGACCATGGGACTGAATTTCAGTCTGCCAGCAAGAAAAGATTTTGTGAAGAGCAAGCAATTCACCAGGAATTCTCCTCTCCTAGAACACCCAAGCAAAATGGAATTGCTTTGAGGAAAAATAGAACCCTCATTGAGGTTGGTAAAACCTTGTTAAGTGACACATCTCTCCCAGAATATTTCTGGGCGGAGGTAGTTAACACAGTATGTCATGTCTTTAATAGGGCTTTTATCACCAAAAGTCACAAGAAGACTACCTATGAGATCTTGAAAGGCAGAAGACCAAACTTATACTACTTCAGGAGTTTTTGTAGCAAGTGATATATCCTGAATAATGGAATGTCCTATATGACAAAGTTTGCTGCCAAGTCCCATGAGGGGATCTTTGCTGGGTATAGTAATAACAACATGTCATATAGGATCTACAACTTGACAAGTCAAGTTGTAAAAGAGTCAGTTTATGTTATTTTTGATGAATCCAACATGATTAATTGTGATCTGTCAAGCTCCTCTTCTTGTTCTGCAGGCATAGAGCAGGTGATGGACAAGTTTACTATCAAAGAAGATGCACTTGCAGTCCAAGATATGGGAAACGAAGTGTGCTATCCAGAGGGAGTTCAAGACTCACAAGTTGAGGATGAAGAACAACCAACTGAAAAACAATGAAGAGTAGCTAGTTGAAGTTAGATTGCCTCCAGCTTTAAGGTATCTAAGGGATCATCTATCACACCAAATCATTGGTGAGGCAAGCCAAGTAGTACTGATCAGGAGTAAGTATATCAACATAGCACTCTACTCAAGTTTTCTGTCATAAGAAGAGCCAGAGAAGTTTGAAGAGGTAATCAAAGACCAATTATGGGTTGGAGCAATGCCGAAAGAATTGAACCAGTTCAAGAGATGTAGATTCTAAAAGATGGTTCCCAAACCTAAGGGACATTATGTCATAGGAATTAAGTGGATCTACAGGAACAAGTTAGATGAGAATGTCATTATTTTCAATAACAAGGCTATAATGGCGACTAAAGGATATATGCAAGAAGAAGGAATAGATTTTGACCTGACATTTGCCCCAGTAGCAAGATTAGAAGCAATAAGACTCTTCCTTGCATTTGATGCCTATTAAGGTTTCAAAGTCTAGCAGATGGATGTAAAGTTTATCATCCTGAATGGGGACTTAAAAGAGAAGTATATGTAGAACAGCCATCAGGTTTTATTAACTCTAAGTTTCCTAATTATGTTTATAGGCTTAGGAAAGCTCTATATGGGTTGAAGCAAGCCCCTACAGCATGGTATGAGACGTTGTCTAGTTTCCTTATTAAGAATAAATTCTATATAGGAAAATAAACAAGACCCTATTCCTAATTGAATCTAAGGGCAAGATCATCCTAGTCCAGATATATGTCGATGACATTATCTTTACATCTACTAATGACATCCTTTGCAGGAAGTTTGCTAAACTTATAGAAGGGAAGTTTGAGATGAGTAGTATGAGTGAGCTCAAGTTCTTCTTGGGTCTCCAAGATAGACAGACTGATGATGACTTGAACATATCTCAGTCCAAGTTCACCAGGAAGTTGACTAAGAAATTTGGAATGGAGAATGCCTGCACCATGAAAACTCCCATGGGGATAAGTATGCTTTTAAACAAAGATGAAGCGGGGAAACCTGTTGATGAAACTTTGTATAGAGGGATAATTGGCTCCCTACTATACCTCATAGTTTGTAGGCCTGACATCATGTATGCTACATGTGTCTGTGCTAAGTATCAGGCATGTACTAAAGAATCACACTACCATACTATAAAGAGGATCTTTAGATATCTTAAGTTCACACCAGATCAAGGCCTATAGTGGAAGACCCTCTTTTTTGCAAAACCAACCGGCCTTATGCCAAGAACCGCCGATTTGCGGTGACACCAATACACCTGGGAAGGTCATCACTACAAAACGTCTATCCTGTCGGCCATACCGATCGCAGAAGAGTAGAATAAATATAAGAGTAATGAAAACTCAGATATTGGTCAACATAATCACATGAATATTATATAATTCTCCACAAAGGGAGAGTCCATAGAAATGATAAAACAAAGTACTAAAGAGGGCCCCTGCCCGATACATAAAAGTCCTCACTACAAATCACTCAATCACGGAAGTAAATCTATAATATCTACTAATGGTCGGTACTCACTTTCCCTGCTGGCTGGACTCCCGTGCTAGACTGCCCCATCTCCATGCACACTGACCTCTAGGGTTGCGTCTCCTAGTTCGGCTCCATGATCCCCTAAAATGATTTGGTCAACGACCGTTAGTCTAAAAGACTTAGTCCTGTCATCCCCAACCCCTCCCCATGGCTACTAGGCACCGAGCGGGGAGGAGGAAAGGGAAGGTAGTGATGGTGGACAACAACAAAGTAATCAGGTAACAGCGTAACTAGTCTAACTTGAGCATATAATCATTGCAAGTATAAGTATGTAAATAGTAGGTAAGCAGTATGAGTATACATATGAACATAGTGAGAAAGTAAAAGTACAAGAAGGTAAACTAAGTATGTAACCATGACCTATAGGAATGCCCATACAAACCTATAGAGCAAGGTGTTGTTTTGCAAGGCCTATTGTATAAAGTGTCCCATACCAATTTATATAATAGGTGTCAAGGGTTATATGATGATGCTATGTCATGCAAGTATGTTATGGTATGGTCATGCAAGTGCGACTCACATACCCGACTTTGAATCCAGAGACTTGTAAGTATGCTATGTTATGGACATGCAATAGGTGTCTATTTATTCTTACGACTTACGTTAACCTTGGACTGCCCAAGGCATTTCCTATGAAGGGCTCTCGAGGGCACTAGGAACTACGATGGACTGAAGCCCAAAGCTCACTTTTGCAAGGTACTTATTATTATTGGTTATTACCCAATTCCCGATCACTTTTAACAATATTCTGGATCAAACCCTAGTGTATTTTGACTCTCTCTCTCTCTCCATAGCGAAGAAGATCTTTTGTCGATCCCAAGCGCCTCTTAACACTAGTCAACCCATCACTCTCCTCATCATGACTCCTAATGAAGCTTTTTTTTTTCGTTTTCACTTTACCAAGATCAGTAAACTATTAACCACATCTCCCTATGTCTATTCGACATGTTATTATAATTTCCGCAGTTTTACTAAATGCAGACCAACCTAAGCTATTGATGTACATGATAGGAGGTAGTCCAAATTTTCATCAAAATGCCCTAAGATAATTATTGTGAGTCTATTATGACACAATTAGCGTAAATTTAGAGACTTGTAAATTTTCCTAATTAAATTGGCATTTATTAAATTTTCCAAAATTTAGGCTGGGTGTAATTTTGAACATGAAGTAATAGATTTCCTTAAGTTATGGCCACCCAAAATTTATGATCACTATATAATGCCAAACTAACAAAGAATACTAAGTTTCACAAACTTTCATAAAAGTATCAACCCATAAATAATTAATTCATTATAAATACAAATAATTAGAGTTTATGAAGGGAGTACCATGAATCTTAGTCCAAAAATTATATAAAAATTAACAGAGCCTTATGATGAAGATAAAACACTACTGACTAATGTTCATGCAATTCCAAGGTAATTGAGCTATGTATAAAAATACTTCATATAATTCCATTAAAGTGCACTTTATGAAGAAACATTCTTATAAACTCTTCCAAATGACATGGGATAAGTTTCTAAACTTTATTATGCACTAAAAGGTTCTCTGGCCAAGTAACACAATTTTCCAGCAAGATATAATATTTATTATATATTTATCAAAATAAAGTGTACTATTTCACTTTACACATGAAGTACTAAGAGGAAAAGCCCAAATGATCCAAATAATTCAATAGTTCCTACAAATGGTATTTGATTACCTTTGCCAGAGTTTCATATCATCCTAAGACAATTAAACCATAGTTACTTCAAAATCATCAACAAGGGCAGGGTGGAGATTATACCTACAAGTATGAGCTACTATTTTCTAAACATCCTATAATAATTTTCAGAGATCAATATCACTATAAAATTACTCCTATCAAAATCTCATGAAAATCCAAGATCATATGACCCATTATCTATTCGATAAGGTGGATAGAGCTAATTAATTTCCTAGTGATTAAAGTGGGGTGAATGTGTCCAAATACTACGAAACCCCTTCCTATGGCATTTCACCACCCTAAGATCACATGGACTAAACACCAAGTCCATATAAGGACATATCACCCCATGTCCTTCACAAACCACCAAAGTTCAACCTTAGGGTTTGAACTATGGTTCTAGGGCAACTCCACCTTAATCCACCCCAAACTCCATGTGAGGGTGTTTAATGTCATAAAAAGTCAGTGACCCAAGTTTCAACCTCTTTTGAGGTGATTTGGTCACTCAAGACCACAAGAGACAATTTAACCTAATTAAACCTTTTGGGGGCCTAGGCTAGGGTTTATCAAATTCCATAACAATCCATCTCCAAATGGAATGAAATTTTTTACAGAGTCCTATATTAACCCAAAGGACCACTCACCAAAATTTGGGAGTGTTGGAGGTCATTAGACCCTTTAAATAATTCATAAATGGATTAATAAATTTCTGCAAAACTTTAGGAAAATATTTTCCAAAAATTCCCATTTTTGGATATGTTTTAGGTATAGGCAAGAGTGACCCTCATCCAAAATATCAAGTTATTTGGATGGATGGATGATGGGGGCACTCAAAAAAAATCTCTGATCTGGCCAAGGTATATACCTCACCAAAATGTGTGCTGTGGTCTGAACTGAACTCCAAATTGGTTCAAACTAATTTTAAATTAAACTAGACTCACAGCGATTCATCTTTCATGTATACAACTTTTTCTGTAGGGGAACCGAAGTACTTTTAATAATTAATTTAAAACAGCCCAAAAACTTTCACAGAAAACACATAACATGAATTAATATATTAGATCTAGCACAGATCTTAAAGCAGAATTAGATGGCCCTGGCATTGTCTTCTTCCTCCTACCAATGTCCATGATTAACCTGACCTGGAGCATATTCCAAGCTCACTTGCTGGACACTCAGCCACCTCCTTGGCCGGCCACCACCGCCACCACCTTCGTTGAGGTGGGGGCTATCTCCGGGCGGCGGCATGGCCGCCGGAGGTGCGGTTTCTAGCGAACCCGCATGGTAGAAAAATCCATGGAAATTTGGAATTCCTCTCACCCGATCGGGCTCAATTGAGCCCGATTTCTCTCCTAAAAGATCAAGATGCTAGCCCACAAAGAGAGGAGTAGAGGAGGACCTGATTTACGGACAGAAGACGTGCGCTTTGCCTCCACACCATTTCGTCCACCGAGCTTCTAGCTCCTCTGCAACGTCTACACCAACCTCGACGGAAATGAAAAAGATTCCAGGGAAATTATTGCCCTTGCCCTGGTGAAGGTCTTAAAGAGGGAATTTGGGAGAGGACGCTTGTAACACCCAAATGTCATTAAACTACATTAATGACCATTAACACCACCCCTTCGGTTTCAACCAAATTAAGTGACTGAACCAAGTTAATGGCCGGTAACCTCTAGAAACTCCTCTCCCTCAGAGGAATAAAATATCCATAAAAGTGACAGTTATGGAGCCTTCATGGCCATGATGGTCATTAATCTCAAGCTTTTATCTCTCCTCCAATTCACCAATTACAAAAGCTTAGTCCGACGAATTTTATCCCATTCGTCAAACTCTGCTTGACAAATTTTCTCTATTCGTCGATCTCCGTTCCACGAATATGCCTTGTTTGATGAAGGTTGAACCTTGTTTTGCAACTTGCTCTGTTCGTCAAACTCCATTCGACGAACTCTGAACCAAGATCAGCAACTTGCTCTGTTCTGCGAACTTTGAACGGAGTTCAACGAACTCTGAACCTATTTTAGCACTTGCTCCATTCGTCGAACTCCGTTCGACGAATAAGCTCCTAATTCCAAAAGGCTCAATTCGACGAATTATTTACTGGGTTCGACGAATCCGACCGGTTTAAAATTTCTTCAATCAGTCGATGGCATTGTGTGCACTCATTGCACTCAATGCCCCGGGACAGAGAATTTCTCTAATTAAAATGAGGTCTAGTGCACTCAACACACTCAACGCCATTCAGTCCATGGCTTTGAGTGAACTCAACGCACTCAATGCCTCCAGCCAGAACATTTCTGCAAGTAAAGTTGCATTGAGTACATCCAACGTACTCAATGCCAATCGGTCCATGGTGTTGAGTGCACTAAACGCACTTGATGCCAATCATTCCATGGTGTTGAGTGCACTCAACGCACTCAACAACACATGTTCAAATATTTTCCAAGTAACTTCCCGACCTAAATCGACGGTGCCTAGGGTTTTGTCATGACCTAGTCATGACAAAATCACTCCTAGGGGTCTAATAGTCTCAGTGATGTTACAAATCCCAATACATAAAAATAAAAATTTCGTCCTCGAAATTCAAGTTAGGCCTAAGGGGTTTCTAACATGAAAAATAAAATGTAACATCCCGAGAGGTTAACGGGAATACCTGACGTGAAAGGCTCTTGGTACCTTTGTTGCATCAAGTACTGTGGCTCCCATATGTGTTCCTGTTATCCATGATTCCTCCACAAGACCTCGACCAGCGAAACTTTCTTGCTTCTCAAGATACGCATCCCAGTATCGTCTATCCGGATTGGCTTTAGGTGCACCGATTGATCCAAAGCTATAGTCCCATCTATCATCGTAATATGCTTCTCCGACCGAAGTAGAGCACTCCTGAGGGAAAAGACGTGGAAGATGTCATGCAAACCTGCTAGTTCTGGTGGCAGCTCCAATCTGTACGCCAAGGGACCGATCCGCTCTAGGATCGTGTAAGGCCCAATATATCTCAGACTGAGCTTCTTCCGACCACATAGTCGCGAGACTCCATGCATCGGTTGTATCTTCAGAAACACACGGTATCCAACTTAAAACTCTACCTGACGATGTCGAGCATCGTAATACTTGGCGTGCCAACTCTGGGCCTCTAACATCCTGTCTCGAATCAACCGCACCTGAGCATCCGTATTCTCGACGAACTCCGAGCCAAGTGCCTTCGGATCCTTATCCTGAATCCAAGACAAAGGAGTCCTGCATCTCCGCCCGTATAAAGCCTTATATTGGGCCATGCTGATGCAGGACTGGTGGCTGTTGTTGTACAAAAATTCGATCAATGATAGTTGCCTCTCCCATGGCTCTCCTCGGTCTAGTATGGAATGACGCAACAAATCCTCTAGTGGTTGATTATTGTGCTATGTCTGTGCATCCGTTTGAGGGTGGAAGACGGTACTGAATATCAACCGGATCCCCAAATAAGCCTGGACCGATCTCCACTCCTTGTACGTAAATTGTCCATCATGATCTGACACTATCGTCCTCGACACTCCATGGTATCAGACGAACTGCTCAACAAACATCCGCGCCAATTCACCCACTGAAGCTTCCTTCCTAATTGGTAGAAATCTAGCCACCTTCGTCAGTCGATCAACGATCACCGATATCGAGTCGTTCCCTGCATGGGATCGAGGAAGAACATGTATGAAATACATGGCAATATCGTCGAACTTCTACTTCGGCACCGTAAGTGGCTGCAACAACCCGTCCAGACTCTTACACTCTGCCTTCACTAACCGACAAGCCTCGCAATAGGTCATGAAGTATGTGATGTCCCTCTTCATGCTGAGCCAATACATTGTCCTCTTCAGGTCGGCTGTCATCTTGGTGATGCCCGGGTGCACCGAGTACCTGCTGTAGTGAGCGTCGGTCATAATCTCATCTCGAATCCTGCCCCCAGCCAGTATGTACACATGTCCTCTAAAGCATAACAACCCATCTCTCTCTGTATACTTCCCGACTGTGCCCGCCTCCAAGGCCCTGAATACTAGCTCTAACTTATCATCCCTTCTCTACTCAACCATGATGCGATCTCGAATATCATTGGTTGTACTCATCGCGGCCAGATACTCCTCATAAAGCTCTGAGTCGTCTGAGTACACCAAGGTAATCTGCATATCCTCCATCATCCGTACCAGCTCCTTAGCTATCAACTAGGACTCTAGTCTTGAAGTGCTAACCCTCCGACTCAGTGTGTCTGCCACCACATCCTCCTTCCTCAGGTGATAGTGTATCGTATACTCTTAATCAGATAGTAATTCCACCCATCGCCTCTGGCGGATATTCAACTCCTTCTACGTATCAACATATTTCAGATTCTTGTGATCCGAAAATATGACACAGTGCATCCCATAAAGGTAATGCTGCCAAATCTTCATAGTGAACACCACTGCTCCCATCTCCAAGTCATGCACAAGGTAGTTCTGCTCGGGACTCTTCAGCTGGCGGGAGGCGTATGCAGTCACATGTTCATGCTGCATCAGTATAATGCCAATCCCCTGAAATGACGCATTAGTGTACTGATGACTCCAAGTTATATACATATTTTTGGACTTATATGGGCCAGTTTTCTCATTTTTTGCACTACACTTGATATCCATTATTGTTCATATTCGTTTCTCTGTCCATTTCATGATAAGTGCTCTTTTGGACCCATTTTCAGTGTGACTTTATAGTTTTGTACTTTTGCCCTGTACTTTGTGTTTTCCGTGGCTGGAGAATGTGATGTGCCCTTTTTGGTGGTTTTTTTGTTTCTACTACAGGTCCATGGGTCGTGTGCGTCTACCAGGATTGTTCGGGAAATCCCAAATGGTACAGGAACACTGTGCACGTTCAGTGGATCTATTGCGCACGACCACTGGACGTGCGCCACTGATCGTGTGCACTATATTCTCCATTTTCCAAGTTTTTCCTGGGCAACCGCATGACCATTGGACATAGTATGCATGACCTCTGGTCGTGCGCCACTGCTCGTCGGTGTTACTCCAGTTTTTCTAAATTTCTGCCATTATCAATCGCACGATCATGGGATCAAGTGTGCACGACCACTGGTCGTACGCCATTGATCGTGCGCATATATAATGATTTTTCTGTCCAGATACATGTTTCTCTAGAGCAGAGCGCACGATCATCGACCGTTAGCGTGCACGACCACCGGTCGTACACCACTGATCATGCGCTCTGATTTTCTGCTTCCGTATATAAGGCCCTACTCCGCGTATTAGGGTATGCCATTTCATTTTCCCGCCCCACTGTTGTGCGCAGAATTGTTGTTCCTCTCCCCACAGTTTGTCCATTCATCTCCACCCTCCGGGAAGCATTCTTCGGTCATCCGAAGTCATCTTCAACCTTCGGAGAGCTCCCGGCCACCAATAGTGAGCAATGAGATATTTTGGTACTTTTCATCTGGAGAAAAGGGAGAAAGGATTGAAGGAAATGAAAGAAGAAGGAGGAAGACAAGTGAATTGATAACCCATTTGCATCCAGTAGCAACCATAGTCTGAGTCATGAAGTGGACTGACAACCCACCACTCTGACCAAGAACCACGACTATGCTTTCCAACCTTTTGGCTTATTCTACCTCTTCTCTTTGTGAAATGTACTCTTAAGCTTTTAATGAACCTAAACTTTCCTTTATTTGTCTATGAATGAAGTTTGCTTGGGTTAGTTATATGCTCTGTTGTTAGTTGTGTTGCACTTGCCTTCGCTTACATCCACTCCACTCGCGCACTCAAATCCACTCTACCAAAGGCTAGAGTTGGTGGATGAAGAGGTGATTACGACCCTCACTTTCCGCAAGGTGTTCATCCCATCCGCTTGCTCTCCGTCCATCCTCCTAACGAAGCACGACATAGGTGCCAGCATTAGTTTCCATCTGCCAAGCAAAGCGGTGCTTACGACTCACATTAGTTTTTTTGTTGCTAACTTAGGAATCAAAACGAAACCCCATCATTGTTTCGTCAAACTCTTAGTAACGATCTTCACACGACGCTATCACGTACCCTTCCTGCATTCCCTCGAGATTGACATTCGGGGAAGCTATTCCTAATGTTATTACTTAACAGTAATTGGTACACTTGCCGATGACACATCAAGTTTTTGTCTCCGTTGTCAGGGAATGCAGGCGTAAGTGATCTGGGTTGTCGAAGGTAGTTACTCAATAGTTATTGTTTTTGATTTTTTTTGTTTTGTTGTCATCTTTGGTGTATGCAGAGACAACGATCAGAAGAGTTGCTTGCTTACGATCCTGAAATATAAAGGACCGCTCGAGCACGCAGGAGTAATGCAAACGCTCGGCTAGAGATGGATCACAATCTAATTCCGGTTGGAGGCCATGGAAGAGGAGAAGAACCTATCGTAGGGGCAAATGCTGATGAGGACATTGGAAACCGGCATGGACAGCCAATGCTTAGGGCTGGTCTGAGAGGTAATGGAGCTGCTGCTGGAGGGCAGCATGTTGATAAGAATGAGGTGAATAGGCCGAGGCCTCACATGATGAGATACTACACTACCCCTACTATTGGGAGTGTGTATCCAGCTTTTGGGTCGGCCATTCCTAACCAGCAATTTGAAATCAAACCGGCTATTGGAAACATGATACACAGCAACACTCAGTTCTCCGGGTTGCCAAGCGAGGACCCAAACATGCATCTTTCGGAATTTTCTGAGATATGTGGGACCTTCCGTTATGGTGGAATACCCGATGATACGGTGAAGAAGAAGCTATTTCCGTTTTCACTGCAAGGTAAAGCCAAGGTGTGGCTGCACAGCTTACCTCCGGGAATTGCCACAATGTGGGATCCTATAACCACGCGATTCTTGGAGAAGTTCAATCTGGTAGACAAGATTGTGCACCTGTGTTGGGAGATAGGTAACTTCTGCCAGTTTGATCAGGAGAGCCTAGTAGAGGTGTGGGAACGATTCAATGAATTGCTGAGGAAATACCCAAACCATGATTCCCACCATTGGAACTTGGTGGGTCAGTTCTACTTTGCCATCCAGCCCAATTATAGCACTATGATTGACGCTACTGCTGGAGGATCGTTGATGAACCTTACACCTGAGATAGCAATGATGCTTCTGCAAGATACTGCCTCACACAATATATATTGGACTGCTCAGAGAAATACCCAAAGGAACACCCATGGAATCTTCACTCATGGATCAGTTGTACCCACTACAACACCTGTCATGGCAAACTCTTGCCAAGGATGTAGCGGGGACGGCCATCACACATATGAATGCCCGGGAGAAGAACTGTCTGGTGAGCTGTATAATTTGAATATGAATGAATCTATGAATTTTATTGCTAACCAAAATAGGGGTGTGCCGTATGGGAATGTGTATAACCCATGGGTGATAAATCACCCCAACTTTTCGTGGAACAAAAATGCCGGTGGCCAACAATGGCAACCAGGGCAGCATCAATTTGATGCTTCAGCCTCTGGGAGCCAACCAAGGCCGCCTAATCCAGGTTATAATCAGGCCCCTTCGGCACCGAAGAAGAGTAATTTGGAGGAGATGATGGAGAAGTTTGTTGAGGTCGCTCAATCAAATATGGCTAATCAGACCGCATCTATGCGGAATCTGGAAGTGCAACAGGGATAATTGCCCTAGGCGCTAGCTGAGCGTCCCCAAGGGACTCTTCCATGTAACACAGAGAAGAACACCGTAGATCAGGGGAGGAGTCTTACTGAGAAGGAAGAGGGGTGTGTGGTGATCTAGTGATTACTTATACAATCAACAACATCGAGACCTCCGTACTATGTGATTCCGGATCATCTAGAAACGTTCTCGCTTTGCAAGACGTCGAGAAGTTTGATTTAAAATTAAATCCAGATGACCGTACCTCTCTAGTTTTAGCTAACGAAGTTCTAGTGGAGACTGAAGGAGAGGTGAAAGAGGTTGAATTTATGGTGGACGGAACCAAGGTTGTAGCGGATTTCCAAGTATTGGGGACTATCGAAAATACTTCGATCCCAATCTTGTGAGTCCCATTTTTGAGGGAGAGCAGCGCCATCTTGGATTTTTCTGAGGGATAGGTGGTTGTACAAATTTGGTGAAACCACCGTGCTTACCTGACTCCGTGACTGAACCTTTGTACCCCCTCCTAATTTTATCACTGATGAATTGTTTAGTAATGTGGATGACAGAGATAAACAAGAAACATGGAAATAGAAGGAGAAAAGAAGTACGTCTGAAGAAGAGCGTGGTGATGAAGAAGAGAAGAAGGAGATATTGGTTCGTGAGGAGGCTTCTGATGAAATGCCTGAGTTTAGATTTGTAGGGGAGCATGATTCTCCTCATGCTAAATTTATGAATAAACAATTTAATCATAAGGTTTTGTGGGCGGATCCGGTTGCCACAATGGCGTCAGAGACGATGAAACCTAAAACATTAGATGGGGTGTTAGTTGATTACGCTATGTGGCGTTCGCCCACAGTGGAGAAAAAGAGAAATAAATGTTTATTGCGATCCCCCTTTCTGTTGCTCTCTAGGGAGAGAAGCTAGGGGCTTGGGGCAGGTTGGGTAAAACCAACTTGAACCCTAAAGTTTCAAATCCTGTCCTTTTTCACTCCTGTGGGGATCTCTATCATAAATTTGCGTTTAGTTGATAATTTGTTGGATAGTTCTGCTAGTAACAGTCTGTGGACTTGCTTAGTTTTTTTTGTTTATTTAGTTGTTGAGGACATAAAACTCTATATCATGCTAATACTAGTATTTGGTACACCTTAAGGATGGTAAACAAAAGGGCTCGTGGGAGGCAACCAAAGTTGGACCACTTGCTCCTGTTTTGTGCTGTGTTTTCTTTATATATATATATATATATATATATATATATATATATATATATATATATATATATATATATATATATATATATATATATATATATATATATTTTCTTTTTTTTTGCATGGATCTCTAATTGGCAGGTGCTGGAATTTTTGGAAGCGCGGCAAACTTGCCGCTAACGGACACCTTTGCAGCATGACTGGTATGCTCAATTTTGAGCATAGGTACTTCTTACCCCTAGCTCTTTATCTTATTTGGAATGCTTATTTTTTCTAGTTGTCGCATTAAAGTCTGGGGGAGAGCATGCCTTTGGTCACTACATAACACATTTTATTTCATACAAGTCTGTTATTTATTTATTTCATAATCACTATAACACACACTAAATAGCCCTCACGAGCGCGCTCTTAGCCACGCACGTGGCTCGAGTCAAATGTATTGCTTTTGTTTAAACTTTAAAATAGCGGTGCTGGCTTAGAATTTTAGGATAGAGTAGTTCGAAACTTGTGTAGTGCTCCTAATCAAATACTTATGATTTGTGTAGAAATAGTATTGATTTATTTTTTCTTTATGCTCATAGATTTATACTTTTCTGTAGTTGTAAATATTGTTTGTACTACTCAAAAATGTGAATCTTGAGTAATCGAACAATAGTGTAGGAATGTGTGTGGCCGTCACTAGACTCGTATTACTCGAGTTTGGAGGAAGGATCTTCTTTCTCACTGGCTAAGAACTTGCCCCAAGCTACTCTCGAAGATTTGGTGCATGGTTAGTCAAGCGTAAGCATGACGTAGGCCATCATTTTGGCTAGTTTGAGGTTTGATTACCAAGTACTAGCTGCTAACCGTTGCATGCCAAATTTGTGCCTACCCCTCCTTAGATTCAGCTCCACCTTCATTCACCAAAGCCTTAAGCCAATCCTCCTATCACAATGAAATCCATGAGCTTATGTGAATTTAATATTTTGACGTGTTGTGACGTGTGGAATTCGTGTGATGTGGTGATGAATTCAAAAATCTCTACTTGCTAAATTGGGGATTGCAAAAAGAAAAAAAAAGAAGAAAAGAAAAAAACTGTGAAAAAGAAAATCTAAAAGGAATTACAATGAGAAATTGAATCCCCATCTTGTTTTTCTTGTTATTGGTCGGGTTACGTTGTGTACATACCCGATTTTCAAGCTTAGTGTGGGGGGTGTGTCACACGTGCATCTCTATGTGGCTGTATTGGTTTAGCTTATTGTTCGCTCGCTTTGGTAGCGTGTAGCCTCCATGTTTTTCATTGACTACAAAACCTTAGCCTAAGCCCCATTGTATCCTACAAGTCTTATAGATTCTTCGCTTGAGTCGAACTAGTGTCATGGAGAGAGTGTGAACGGGCAAGCGTATGGTCCCCGACATTGATGGATTTCTTTGGAGGTGATCACGAGCCCCGGTCTTTGGCAATGCTCATTTTAGTGGCCTGCCTACTTTCTTCCTACACATGACCGAACGATTCTCCGGAATTCTAATTTTGAGTAGAAACAATATTTATTTATGCCTGTCGAATAGTTTAAACTACGTAGTATAATTAAAAAGTTTTTCTATTATATCTTCTATGCTCATGATGTATTTGATTTCTCGTCTTACTTTATTTTGAAATTACTGAGCCAGCTAGCTGTTTTCTAGTCCACGGAGTGATGATTTGCTCGGGACGTGCAAATGGGTAAGTCTGGGGGTGTGATGACTCCAAGTTGTATACATATTTTTGGACTCATCTGGGTCAATTTTCTCGTTTTTACAATACACTTGACATCCATTATTGTTCATATTTGTTTCTCAGTCCATTTCATGATAAGTGCAGTTTTTGGCCTGCTTTCAGTGTGATTTTATAGTTTTGTACTTTTGCCCTATACTTGGTGTTTTTTGTGGCTGGAGAATGTGGCTTTCTGGTAGCTTTTCTGTTTCTACTATTGGTCTAGGGGTCATGTGCGTGTTCTGGGATTGCTCGGGAAATCCCAAATGGTACAGGAACATTGAGTACAATCAGTGGATCTATTGCGCACTACCATTGGTCATGCGACACTGATCATGCGTGCTATATTCTCCATTTTCGAAGTTCTGCCTGGGCAACCGCACTGAAAGTGTGAGTTAGATCTGATATACTTTAGAGAGGGGTGAATAGAGTATGGTGCTTAAAACCTTTTTACAACAGTTGTTGTAATCTGAGTGAACAGGGAAGCAAATAGTACAGAACCTATCTAATCACAATCTACAAAAGTAACTAATCACAGATCCTAACTAATCACAGATCAATCACAGCCAGAAACAAAAATAAAGACAAGCAAGCCAGAAGACACAAGGAGCTATAGTGGTTCCCATAAACTTGGGTACATCCACTCTTCTACCACCCTAGGTAGGAATCCACTGCAGGATGAGTTGATCAGGTGTCCTGGGCACCAATGAGCTTTTGATAAGGTGCTCAAAAACCAAATCAGATTTTTTGATCAGGTGTCTTGCCACCAATGAGCTTTTGATAAGTTGCTCAAAAACCAAGCACAAACTTTTGAAGGGAGTTTGAAAAACCCTTTACAGAGATGGGGATGAGAGAGTGATGGAAGTCTTCTCTTTCTCAAAGCAGCTGAGAAGACTATGTGGATTTTGATGTTGTCAAAGCTCCCCCTGAGTTCTTGAGATGTTCAGGAAATGAAGCTTTACTGTAGTGTGATAGGCCTTCAGAAAGTTGATCTCCAGCAATTGATGATTTCAGCAACAGCTGAAATGTTAGGTGTCTGGAGTCTTGAATGATGTTAGCCTTGAACACTTGAATCAAAAGAGATCTGAAGATTTCAGATTTGTTGATCACATTTTGGTGATGGTGTTCTTGAGTGAATTCTTTTAGACAGAGAATGTATACAGCTTTTTTCTTTTTCTCTTGTGAACAGTTGGTGTTGAGAAAGATGTTGTCCAGAGAATGTTTTCTTCTTGTGCTTATTGTTCACTCTCTACAGATGATCAGAATTCAAAAAATCTTTTCTTTTATTCCTTTTTGTTCTGAATAGAAATGATCCTCTGTCAAGAATAGTCGTTAGCCTATCATTAATTGACTTCCTTAATTGCAATTGTCTTCTGGGGGAAGTCCAAAGAAACATTCCTTGATAATCCCTTGAAACTTGGTCCAGAATAAATGAAAACGGCTACAAAATCTTCTGAATTAATTGCTGAATAACTCCTTAACTTTTCTGAATTTGAATCTTGAAAATCCTTTAACTCTTCAGAAAAACGTCGAACTGAGCTCTGCTATCGTCGAACTGAGCTCAGCGATTTGGACTTAGACAGCAACAGAGATCGTCGATCTGAGCTCAACTATCGTCGAACTGAGCTCAGAGATAGAGAATCAATACTGAAGTCAAGATCGTCGAATTGAGCTCGAAGATCGTCGAATAGAGTTCGACGATTTGTTGAAGTTGAGCTCAGCGATCGTCGAATGGAGTTCGACGATCCGTCAAAGTTGAGCTAGACGATCGTCGATTGGAGTTCGACGATTCGTCGTACTGAGCTCGACGAAATGACTTAGTCTTCAAACTGAAAAACCTTGGTCTTGAGGGCAGCTTCCAAACCTAACTACTAACCCTTAGACTCAATTCTAATTGACCTTTAGATCTATGCAATGATGTCAAAAAAAGGTTTCCTATAGACATAGTGATCCTGACCCAAATTAGTAATAGGGTGTTCCAACAATCTCCCCCTATTTGGGTTAGGATTACTATTTACAGAACTTG
This sequence comes from Platanthera guangdongensis, assembly GCA_039583875.1. Classification (NCBI taxonomy): domain Eukaryota; kingdom Viridiplantae; phylum Streptophyta; class Magnoliopsida; order Asparagales; family Orchidaceae; genus Platanthera; species Platanthera guangdongensis. Next base: position 82,170,352 of record CM077159.1, read on the forward strand.
GAAAAATTAAATAACAACATACAAAGCAACAATACAAAAATGCAATAAGCAGGACATTGCAGAAGCACAGATATATATTATCCCGGACAGAAATTAGAAATCAGAATAATTGTCACCTTACATAATTATTCTTTCTCCTTGCTCTTTATAAGTTTGATTTCTCTATTAGGATCAAGAGCTTCTTTCTTTGACCTTCTGTCATCTGCTGCACCTAGAGAAGTTTGTTGTTTAGGCCTGGGAACCACAGCTTCAGGATGCAGCTCCATATATCTTTCAGAATCAAAGAATTTGCTTGAGCCATATCTTTCCAGTTCTTTCTTTCTTTGTTCAGATAGGGTAGTAATGTTGGAGGTGTATCTTCCTTGCTCTCTGGCTTTCTTGATTTGATCTAAGGCAGCTAATTCTTTCATCCTGGCAGTCCATGCAGTAGGATTATTTTCTGGATCTTCAAAGGGCACTGGAGGCTCATATATGTTGGAAGGATTGTCTTGAGGAGCTCTGGATGAGACTACTTCTTTTAACTTGTAGGGAAAAGGACCTGAAGTTGTATCTGATGAAGCTTGTCCTTTCCTAGAGTAAGGGTGTTGTCTAGAATAGCCTTTTGAGTAGACTTGGAATTCCTTTTGGCTTCCTCTATAGTTTCCTCTTCTAGATTGATATCCTCTAGACTGGCTTCCCCTATTTTGAGATCTTGCATGAGGCTGATAGGGGGTTTGGCTTTTGGCAGAAGGATGAGTAGCTGAGCTTCCACCTGTACCTGCATCAGGAGGAGGTGGTGGAGGAGGATGAGGATGATGAAACTGAGAAGATCCTTTCTCATATTTACTTTTTTTCTTCATGGCTTTCAATTGGTTCTTGGAATACTGCATCCAATGCTCAGTAATGGGGCAGTCATGAAGAATGTAATAAGGAATATCATTAGTGTCCTTTACTTTGGCTGTTGGCACCCTTTTCATAGCTTTGCTCCTTGCCTTTCTTTTCCTGGCTATGGTGGCAGAAGATCATCAGAATCAGTCCTAAATTCATCACTTTCAGAACTTTGCTCATCATATAAGACATCAATCTTTTTCAGATAATCTTTCTGAAGTTGGGTTGGAGCAGATGAAACAGCAGTTGCAGCAGCAGCAGATACAACACTAGTAACAACATAAGTTGTAGCAGTAGCAGTAGTAACAACAGACACATAAGTTTCATGAGCAGCACTCTTAGAAGATATAGCAGCAGTAATAACAGTAGCAGCTGGAGCAGCAACAGATTCAGATAAAATATTTTCAGATATAAAAATATCAGCAACAGTAGTTTCAGATATAATAGTTTCAGTAGCATCAATATCATCAGCAATAGCAGCAGTAATATCAGTAGGAATAACAGTAGGCTCAAATTCATATGCCTCTGTCTGCATATCCTCAGAAACTGGAACATCAGCAGCATCATCACTGACAGCAGCAGCAACAAAAATATCAACAACATTTTCAGCAGGATTAGCAGCAGCATTGCTGGAACCAGAAGGCTCAGCAGTATAAACTGTATTTATGAATCAATGAATAATGCTGGCGTCACAGCTAAAGAAGGGAACAATGACCTTGGAAAGATCCTCTAAGGGCTGGACTGCAACTTTCTCTGGAAGACAACTGAAATAAGCTGAATCAAAAACTGATAATAAGGACCTGAGGTCCACTGAGAAGACAACAACTTGTTGTGGTGAAACTGGATCTTGAGTAACAGCAGCAGCAGCAGGAGCTGAAGAAATAGCAGCAGCAGGCAATCTCACCACTTCATAAGGCATCTCCCCCTGCCTGGATTCAGAGAGCTGGATCAAGGCACCCAAATGAAGGGATTGCCTGAGGAAAGAGAGAGGATAGCCTGGCAAAGAGGGCTGCAACTGACTGAAGTAATGGAGCCAAGGAGGTCTCCAGTAGAAGTGAGAGCCTGGGAGCTATCAGTTCATACAGTTAGTCAGCTATGGCTGGAATATCTACATGCTCAGTAGGCAATTGAGCAGAGGTAGAGGATGGAGGTGGAGCAACTGGTGATGTTGGAGGAGAGCTGGTGTATGGGGGAAGTGAAGGTTGAGGTGTTGGTATTGTGGAAATGGAATATAGTGGTATTGAGATAGATGGTGTGAAAGAGGGTTGATCAATAATATCTTGTAGGAGCTGTTGGTAAGATGTAGAGGAGGAGGGTAGCTCAGGAGGAGATGAAGGTGAGTCATCCATGAAGGAATCATCTAGAAGTGTGAATGATGGAATGGTTGATGATCTGTCAATGTCTGGGTGAGGGTAGTGGTGTAATGGATGGAATACTTCTTCTGTTATTGGAAGAGTTGGGATTGGAGAGGGAGTTGATGTTGGAGAAGGGCTGGAAATGATGATTGTGGATGAAATTTGAATGGTGGATGGAACTGGGGGAGATGGAATAGGAGGAGGAGGAGAAGCAGCTGGCATGTCATCTGCAGGGGCAGCGACTGGAGGGGAAGAGACTATTACAGTCCTTGTGCCTGAAGTTGTGCTTGCAGAAGGCCTGCTGGGCTTTGTTATCTGCCTGTCCCATTTGCCAAATAGGGCACAGGACAACCTCTTTGAAGCATTAATATGCATCCCAGATGATACAAGCAGTGCAGGGCATCTGTTATGAAGAAAAAGCCCTAGGATCCTCCCAAAATTCACAAAATTCTTGTTTATTTTCTTCTTAATCAGGTCAAAGAAGACCTCTCCCCAGTTCAATTGTTTCTGGTCCACAATGGCTCCCATCAAGCACAGCTGATAACTAGAGATAGTATCATGTGCTGAATGCTTGGCCAGCAAAACCTTTCCTACTACATCAGCTAAGAACCTGTATTCCACAGCTAGGTTCTTTTTCAGCAGCTTGCTAGGGTTAGCCTCAAAGTGACCCATTCTTGCAAGTAAATCAGAAAATTCCTCTCCGAACAATTCAGCAGAATCTCTTCCAGAACTTAATTCAAAAACCTCTATTAGAATAGCAGGAGTCAAAGGTACTTGGGTTCCAGAAATTGAACCAACTACTGTGTTTTGGTCCTGGTTGTGGGCAGTATAGACCCACTCCTTAATCTCATCAGCAGCCAGTTTGATTCTTGTCGACATGATGGTAACAAGCTTCTGCTCCTTGAACAGTTCTATAATGTCTTGAAAAACCGGATCAGTGGTGCCGAAGGAATCCATGTCTATATCAAATCCAGCATCGAATTTCATTGCGGCTAGAACGGCAACAGAGACGGCCATTGTTACCTGCAAAAATCAACAAACAAAACGACCAAGTGTAGAGATGTTTGGAGGGAAAGAGAGAGTTTTGCAGAGAGATTGAAAGCGCAAAAGGAGAACAACGGCGAAAAATGAATTTTATATTAGGGTTCGACGCAGAAAAGGAAAGATCGTTGAACTCAGTTCGACGATCGGGGCTTCTAAAGGAATATGAAACGTCTTCAATATCATCGATCTCCGTTCGACGATATTGGAGAGCGTCGAGCTCCGTTCGACGATAGTTCAGAGAACATAATCGTCGAGCGCCGTTCGACGATCGCTGACCTGAAAGATAGTTGAACACTATCTGAGAAGAGCTGAACTCAGGTCGACGATTTCGGAAAGCGTCGATCTCCGTTCGATGATCTGGGGGAAAATCGTCGAGCGTAGTTCAGAGACCAAAAATACAATCTAGACACTAGAAACATCAGGATGTTTGCCTAGTCTTGGTCAATTTTTAGAGTTTTAAAGTCTTGGAACTTATTTTAGACTTCCTCCATCTAACATTCCTAACTGATTTAGGAAGAAGGTGTGTTTCTTTTCATCCAAGGGTTTGGTGAAAATATCTCCGCTTTGTAAATCAGTTGGGATATATTGAAGTTCAATTTTATTCTTCTCAACATTATCCCTTAAAAAGTGATGCCTAATTTCTATGTGTTTTGTCCTACTATGGAGGACTGGATTTTGAGCTATAGAAATAGCACTGGTGTTATCAAAAAAGATTTTTGACTTCTCTAAGTTGTAGCCATAGTCTAGGAGTTCGTTTTGGATCCACAATATTTGTGAACAACAACTGCCTGCAGCCATATATTCAGCTTCAGCAGTTGAAGTTGACACATACGTTTGTTTCTTGCAAAACCAAGAGACAAGTCTGTCACCAAGAAACTGACAAGTTCCACTGGTGCTTTTCCTGTCAATTCTGCATCCAGCATAATCAGCATCAGAAAATCCAGTTAATTCAAATGCTGAATCTTTTGGATACCAGAGACCTAGATTTTGATAACTTTTAACATACCTGAGAATCCTTTTTACTAGTGTTAGGTGTGACTCTCTAGGGCTTACTTGGAATCTAGCACATATGCATGTAGCAAACATTATGTCTGCTCTACTAGCTGTAAGGTACAGTAAAGATCCAATCGTTGCTCTATATGTTGTCTGATCAACAGGTTTCCCATGTTCATCAGCATCCAATACAACATCAGTAGGCATGGGTGTTTTCATGCAAGATGCTTCAGACATACCAAATTTCTTAACCAATTCATTTGCGTACTTGGTTTGAGAAATAAAGATGCCTTCAGCATGTTGTTTGACTTTCAATCCTGGAAAGAAGGATAGCTCACCCATGCTACTCATTTCAAATTTAGAATGCATTAGATTGGAGAACCTTCTGCACAAATTTGAATCAGTAGAGCCAAAAATAATATCATCTACATAAATCTGTACTAGTAGGGTATGGGACTTATGGGTTCTAATGAAAAGAGTTTGGTCTACTCTACCCATTATAAATCCATTTTCCAAAAGGAAGCATGCTAGGGTCTCATACCATGCTCTAGGAGCTTGCTTGAGACCATATAATGCTTTGTTCAACGTAAAAACATAATCAGGATGGGTTGGAGAGATAAAACCTGGAGGTTGTCTGACATAGACTTCTTCTTTGATGTCTCCATTTTGAAAGGCACTCCTTACATCCATCTGATATACCTTGAAGCTTTTGTGTGCTGCATAAGCTAAGAAGATTCTGATGGCTTCCAATCTTGCAACTGGTGCAAAAGTCTGGTCATAGTCTATGCCTTCTTGTTGAGAGTATCCTTGAGCAACTAGCCTTGCCTTGTTCCTTACAATTACTCCTTGATCATCAAATTTGTTTCTAAACACCCACTTTGTTCCAACAATGGAGTGATCCTTAGGCTTTGGCACTAGTTCCCAAACTTTGTTCCTTTCAAATTGATGCAACTCTTCTTGCATTGCAATGATCCAGTGTGGATCTTGATCTGCATCTTGAATGGATTGAGGTTCAATTTGAGATAGGAAGCAAGTATGAAATAGGTTTTGGTTGACCTGATTTCTGGTTTGCACACCAGCTGAGATGTCTCCAATTACTTGGGAAATTGGATGGTCTCTTAATGTTTCTAAATCAAAAGGGGGTGTTGATTGTTCACCAACCTGTGTTGTTATTTCCTCTTGTGGTACAACAAATGGCTCTTCAAGTTGTTTCTCTTCAATATGTTGAATGCTTTCTTCATCTTCACTGCTTTCCTCTTTTTGATTAATTTCTAATCTGTCCAAATCTTCAGCAAGAGAATGTACCTGCAAAGGTTCTATGGTAGAAGTGTTCTTCTCCTTGAAACACATGTTCGATTCATCAAATGATATGTGAACAGATTCCTCAATTTTAAGAGATGATTTATTATAAACCCTATAAGCCTTACTGATCATGGAGTATCCCAGAAACACTCCTTCATCAGATTTAGCTTGAAATTTTGCTAAATATCTCTTGTCATTATTTTGAATATAACAAATGCAACCAAAAATTCTAAAATAATTAACTTTAGGTTTCTTCCATTTGAGTAGTTCATAGGGAGTCTTTCCCTTTAGTTTATGTATTAAACTTCTATTCAGCACATAGTTGGAGGTGTTCACTGCCTCTGCCCAAAAAGATAGAGGAAGGTGATCATTTGACAACAATGTAGTGCCAGATTCAATAAGGGTTCTATTTTTCCTTTCAACTACCCCATTTTGTTGAGGAGTTCTAGGAGCTGAGAAAGTATGCCTGATCCCTTCACTCTGACAGAACTCTTGCATAAGAAGAGAATTAAACTCTATCCCATGATCACTTCTGATCAGGGCAATGTGAGTATTCAACTCAATCTGTATGCATTTTAGAAACTCTGTCAAACACTTAAAGTTATCAGACTTCTTCCTCAGAAATAACACCCATGTGAATCTAGAGAAGTCATCTACAACTACTAAAGTGTAAGATTTTCCTCCTAGGCTTTGTACTGTAATGGTTCCAAAAAGATTCATGTGTAACAGATACAAGATCCTAGGTGAATCACTCTTATTAAGTGATTTGAAACTATTTTTAGTTTGCTTGCCTAATTGACAAGCCCTGCAGAGTCCTTCCTTCTTGTAGGGGCCAGAAGGTAGTCCTCTAACAAGGTTGTCCTTGGATATCCTAACAATGGTTCTAAGGTTTAAGTGTCCTAGTCTCTTATGCCATAAAACATTAGGTCTACAAACAGAATTGAACAGGCAAATATCTATATCTGTTGAAAGAAAATCTACTAGATAGATGTTACCTTTCCTTTTACCTATCAACACAGTTGTGTTGTCCTCTGACTTGATCTTGCATAAAGCTTTGCTGAAAGTCACCTGGTAGCCTTCATCACATAGCTGACTGATGCTTATCAAATTGTGCTTCAGTCCTTCCATATAGGCTACCTTCTTGAATGTCACTGTACCAATTTGGACTGCACCATATCCTTTTGTTTATCAAAAGTTTAAATCACCAAATATGACTTTGGGTCCAAGCTTGGCTTTAAAGGATGTGAGGTTGTCCCTGTTTCCTGTCATGTGCTTAGAGCACCCACTATCCAAGTACCATTGCTGGTTTGATGTTGGATAGGTCTTCACCTGCACATAAAATAATTCACTTATTTTTGACCCAGTTTACCTTGGGCCTAGGTTGATAACCTTTAAACTCAGAAATAAAAGTCATCCCAGGTTGACTCTTATAACCTTCAGGATGATATCTCCTTGGTGGAATTATCCATTCAGTATAAGGGTTGAAGCTTTGGGATGAAGGACCCCTAGGATTGGATTTTTATTTGCCCTTGAAGGAATTTCTAGAGTTCTGATCTCTGTTCGACGATCGTGGAGCTGCGTTCGACGATCTTGGGTCAGATCATCGAGCTCCGTTCGATGGTCGAATGTGGCAGAGTTCAGGAATTAGAGATCGTCAACCTGAGTTCGACGATTTTGCCTGAGATCGTTGATCTGCGTTCGACGATCGTCGAGCTCCGTTCGATGATTTCTGCTGGAACTTAGTTTTCTTAGGAAGATCAGAATTTTTCCTAGCTACCTCTACAACTCCCTTCCCTTTATCAGAAATAAATTTGATTGGGGTTGTTAGAACTATAGGTTGGCTGGATGAAGCACCCAAGCCCAGTGTACTATTGAATCTGGAGTTCACTGTGCTTGTGATGTCCATCAGCTTGATACTTCTCCCATTAAGGGATTCTTCAAGCTTCTTGCCCTCTGATAGCTCACCTTTCAGTGAAGCTATCTGCTCCCTACAGCACTCCAACTCCTTAGAGAGTTTGAGGTTTTCTGACTTTAAGAAACTATGTTCAGATAATTGATGTCTGAGAGAAATAATTTCCTTCTCAAATTTTAGTAAGTCTAAACATAATGCTTTAAACTCAGATTTAAAGTCCTCTGAATTGAAATCAAAAGAATTAATTACCTGGTCCTCTTCAAGTTGAGTCTCTGAGTCTGACTCTGACTCTTCTTCATCTGATTATGTTGAGAGGCATTGATTGCCATCATGCAGAACTCCTTCTCTTCTGCATTATCTTCATCATCACTGGAGCTGGATGAAGCTTCCGACTCCTCTTCAGTCTCACTCTAGGATTCAACAACAAATCCCTTCCTTGTGTGTTTGTTCTTACTTGATGAGGGTTTGCCATTGCCATTCTTCTTGAAGACTTTGTCCTTTCTTCTTTCTTTCTTATACTTTCTGCCCTTGTTTTTGTTCTCTGGACAGTCAGGTACAATGTGCCCTGGTTTCCTGCAACCAAAGCAAACAATTTCTTTATTATTTGACTTATCATACCCTGGCTTATCATGCTCCTTGTATGATCTCTTTCTGAAGTCCTTTCTGGCCATTTTGTAGAATCTTTTGGCCAATAGACTAAGCAGCTCATCATTGCCTGTGACTTTGTCTTCAGGCTGATCTTCAGTTGCTTTGAAGGCTATTGTCTTTTCTTTCCTTGTGGCTGGTGAGGCAGCCTTCTTCTCTTCTTCTCTGTTCTTAATGAGCAGCTCATAAGATTTGAGCTTACCCAAAAGAGCTTCTGTGGTGATCTCATTCAGACTTCTGACATCCTTGATTGGCCAGATTCTTGAATCCCAAGTGCTTGGGAAGCACATTAGGATTTTGTCATTAAGTTCAGTCAGTGAGATCTCCTTATCCAAAGTCTTGAGTTCACTGACTATCAGACTGAGTCTATTATACATATCTCCAACTGACTCAGCTTCTCCCTTCTTGAAATTCTCATATTGAGATATGAGGTGAGATCTCCTGTCCTTTCTTTCATCAGCTGATCCTGAGACTATTTCAGAGAGTTTATCCCAGATTTCCTTTGCTGAATTACATTCAGCCACCTTTTGAAAGATGTCATCAGACATGGTATGGGCTAAGATATTCATAGCATTTGCATCAGCTACCTTCCACTTCTTGATATCAGCATCTGTTCCTGATGGAGGTGGAACAGCATTTGTGCTTGTGTTCTCTGGAGGTCTTGGACAAACTGTCAAAACAGAATTAAAAATATCCTCGTCAATAGAATTCATGTATAATCTAATACTTGCTTTCCAAAGTGCAAACTTAGACAGATTGCACACTGGAGGTCTGGTGCTAGCATAATCTTTGTTTTGGGCCATGATTTGTGAAGAAATAATGTAACAATAAAATCAAAACAAGCAAATCTAACTAGGAATCTTTGGGTTCAGGTGTTATCCTGTGCAACCACCAAGGTGTGGTATGTTTAACCAACCTCCCTCTGATACCAATTGAAAGTGTGAGTTAGATCTGATATACTCTAGAGGGGGGGTGAATAGAGTATGGTGCTTAAAAATGTTTTACAACAGTTGTTGTAATCTGAGTGAACAGGGAAGCAAATAGTACATAACCTATCTAATCACAATCTAGAAAAGAAACTAATCACAGATCCTAACTAATCACAGATCAATCACAGCCAAAAACAAAAATAAAGACAAGCAAGCCAGAAGACACAAGGAGCTATAGTGGTTCCCCTAAACTTGGGTACATCCACTTTTCTACCACCCTAGGTAGGAATCCACTACAGGATGAGTTGATCAGGTGTCCTGGGCACCAATGAGCTTTTGATAAGATGCTCAAAAACCAAATCAGATTTTTTGATCAGGTGACTTGCCACCAATGAGCTTTTGATAAGGTGCTCAAAAACCAAGTACAAACTTTTGAAGGGAGTTTGAAAAATCCTTTACAGAGATGGGGATGAGAGAGTGATGGAAGTCTTCTCTTTCTCAAAGCAGCTGAGAAGACTATGTGGATTTTGATGTTGTCAAAGCTCCCCCTGAGTTCTTGAGATGTTCAGGAAATGAAACTTTGTTGTAGGGTGATAGGCCTTCAGAAAGTTGATCTCCAGCAATTGATGATTTCAGCAACAGCTGAAATGTTAGGTGTCTGGAGTCTTGAATGATGTTGGCCTTGAACACTTGAATCAATAGAGATCTGAAGATTTCAGATTTGTTGATCTCCTTTTGGTGATGGTGTTCTTGAGTGAATTCTTTTAGACAGAGAATGTCTACAGCTTTTTTCTTTTTCTCTTGTCAACAGTTGGTGTTGAGAAAGATGTTGTCCAGAGAATATTTTCTTCTTGGCTTCTTGTTCACTCTCTACAGATGATCAGAATTCAAAAAAATCTTGTCTTTTATTCCTTTTTGTTCTGAATAGAAATGATCCTCTGTCAAGAATAGCCGTTAGCCTGTCATTAATTGACTTCCTTAATTGCAATTGTTTTCTGGAGGAAAGTCCAAAGAAACATTCATTGATAATCCCGTGAAACTTGGTCCAGAATAAATGAAAACGGCTAAAAAATTTTCTGAATTAATTGCTGAATAACTCCTTAACTGTTCTGAATTTGAATCTTGAAAATCCTTTAACTCTTCAGAAAAATGTCGAACTGAGCTCTGCTATCGTCGAACTGAGCTCAGCGATTTGGACTTAGACAGAAACAGAGATCGTCGATCTGAGCTCAACTATCGTCGAACTGAGCTCAGAGATAGAGAATCAATACTGAAGTCAAGATCGTCGAATTGAGCTCGAAGATCGTCGAATAGAGTTCGACGATTTGTTGAAGTTGAGCTCAGCGATCTTCGAATGGAGTTCGACGATCCGTCGAAGTTGAGCTAGACGATCGTCGATTGGAGTTCGACGATTCGTCGTACTGAGCTCGACAAAATGACTTAGTCTTCAAACTGAACAACCTTGGTCTTGAGGGCAGCTTCCAAACCTAACTACTAACCCTTTGACTCAATTCTAATTGACCTTTAGATCTATACAATGAGGTCAAAAACAGGTTTCCTAGAGACATAGTGATCGTGACCCAAATTAGTAATAGGGTGTTCCAACACACACGACCATTGGATATAGTGCGCACGATCGCTGGTCTTGCGCCACTGCTCGTGCGTGTTACTCCAATTTTTTTGAAGTTCTGTCATTGCCAATCACACGATCAAGGGATCAAGTGCGCACAACCACTGGTCGTGCGCCACTGATCGTGCGTATATATAATGATTTTTTTCTATCCGGCCAGCTACAGGTTTCTTTGGAGCAAAGCGCACTATCATCGACCGTCGGCCCGCACGACCACCGGTCGTGCACCATTGATCGTGCACTCTGATTTTCTGCTTCCATATTTAAGGCCTTGCACCACGAATTTGGGCACGCCTTTTCATTTTTTCCGCCACGCTGCTTTGTGTGGAAACGTTGTTCCTCTCCCCACGGTTCCTCCACTCATCTCCACCCTCCGAGAAGCATTCTTTGGCCATCCGAAGTAATCTTCAACCTTCGGAGAGCTCCCAGCCACCAGCAGCGAGCAACGAGATCTTTTGGTACTTTTCATCTGGACAAAAGGGAGAAAGGATTGAAGGAAAGGAAAGAAGAAGGAGGAAGACAAGTGGATTGACAACCTATTTGCTTCCAGTAGCAACCACGGTCAGAGTCGTGAAGTGGACTGACAACACACCACTCAGGCCAAGAACCATGGCTATGCTTTCCCCCCTTTTGGTTTATTCTACCTCTTCTCTTTGTAGAATGTACTCTTATTCTTGTAATGAACCTAAACTTACCTTAATTTGTCTATGAATGAAGTTTGCTTGCGTTAGTTATATGCTCTGTTGTTAGATGTGATGCACTCGCCTCTGCTCACATCCACTCTACTCGCGCACTCGAATCCACTCTAGCAAAGTATAGAGTTGGTGATGAAGAGGTGATTATGACCCTCACTTTCCACATGGTGTTCATCCTATCCGCTTGCTCTCCATCCATCCGCCTAACGAAGAACAGCATAGCGACCTGCATTAGTTTCCATCCGCCAAGCGAAGCGGTGCTTACGACCCGCATTAGTTTTTTTTGCTGTTAACTTAGGAATCAAAACCAAACCACCTCGTTGTTTCTTTAAACTCTCAGTAATGATCTTCACACAATGCTATCACATACCATTCCTGCATTCCCTCGAGATCGACATTCGGGGAAGCTATTCCCAATAATATTACTTCACAGCGACCTGTACACTTGCCGATGACGTATCATGTACTCCTGGAAGCCCTCCTTCCAAGACGTAAAAGCGAGGATAGGGGCCGACGTAAGGCGACCCCTCAACTCCTGGAAGGCTGCTTCACACTGTGGCATCCAAAGGAATGGATTGGCCTTCTTCGTCAAAGAAGTGAGTGGAAGGGATATATGAGAGAATCCTTGCACAAACTTCGGGTAGTACCCGGAAAATCAAAGAAAACTTTGGACATCCGTGACCGTCTTCAACTGAGGCTAGTCTCGCACTGCCTAAATCTTCTCTGGATCCACCGCCAATCCTGCTCCTCTGATGATGTGGCCTAAAAAGGCCACCTCCGTCAGACAAAACTGGCATTTACTGAACTTGGCATATAATTGATGCTCTCTGATCATCTCTAGTGTCAAGGCCAGATATTGTGCATGCTCTTCCTTCATCCTCGAATAAATGAGGATGTCAACTATGAGCACAATGACAAATCTTTCGAGATACGTCTCAAAAACCCGGTTCATCAAACTCATAAAAGCGATGGCGCATTCGTGAGCCCAAAGGGAATCAGAATAAACTCGTACAGGCCATATCTGCCGTCAAACGCCGTTTTCAGGATGTCTTGTTCCTGAATCAATAACTGATAATACCCCGACCTCAAATCCAGCTTCGAGAACCAATGCGCTCCCACTAGCTGATCAAATAATTTGTCGATCCTTGGCAGTGGTTAGGTGTTTCGGGCTGTCAATCGATTTATTGAACGGTAGTCGATACAAAACCTGAGGGTCCCATCCTTCTTCTTCACAAACAAAATAGGAGCTCCCCAAGGCGAGGAACTTGGCCTAATGAATCAAGCCTCCACCAGCTCCTGCAACAGACTCCTGAACTCCACTAGCTCATACGGAGCCATCCGATATAGAGCCCTAGACACCTGCTTCGCTCCCGGCAGCAACTGGATCTAAAAATACTTCTCACAGTGCGGCGACAATCCTCCAAACCTAGTTATAAGTGGACAATTACATGTGATCCCCCATATGAGCACACCACAGCTTCCGCTGCTTAGTTTGACACCAAACTAAACTCGAGCGGGGGTGACCCAGGACTAGTGGACCTTTACTGTTTCGATCGAGGTTTCCCTCTGATACCATTTTGTAAGATCCCATTCTTTTGCAAAACCAACCGAGTCTAATGCCCAGAACCACAGCTTTGCGATGACACCAACAGACCCGGGAAGGTCGTCACTACAAAACACCGATCCTGCGGCAATACCGATTGCAGAAGAGCAGAATAAATATAAGAGTAATGAAAACTCAGATATCGGTCCGCAGAATCACATGAATATAAAATAATTCTCCACGAAGGGAGAGTCCAAAGAAATGATAAAACAAAGTACTAAAGAGGGTCCCTACCCGATACATCAAAATCCTCACTACAAATCACTCAATCGCGGAAGAAAATCTATAATATTTACTAATGGTTGGGACACACCGTTCCTGCTGGCTGGACTCCCGTGCGAGACTGCCCCGTCTCCATATGCACCGACCTCTGGGGCTGCGTCTCCTGGTTCGTCTCCATGACGCCCTAAAATGATTTGGTCAACGACCGTTAGTCTAAAAGACTAAGTCCAATCATCCCCAACCCCGCCCCCATGGCTCCTAGGCACCGAGCGGGGAAGAAGAAAGGGAAGGTAATAAAGGTGGAGAGTAACAAAGTAAGCAGGTAATTGCGGAACTAGTCTAACATGAGTATATAACCATTGCAAGTATAAGTAAGCAAATAGTAGGTAAGCAGTATGAGTATACACATGAACATAGTGAGCAAGTAAAAGTATAAGAATGTAAGCTAAGTAACCATGACCTATAGGAATGCCCATACAAACCTATAGACCTAGGGGTCGTTTTGAAAGGCCTATTGTATAAAGAGTCCCATACTAATATATACAATTGGTGTCAAGGGTTATATGATCATGCTATGTCATGCAAGAATGCTATGGTATGAACATGCAAGTGCAACTCACACACCCGACTCTGTGCTTAGAGATCTTTAGTTCCCCCTTTCTGGAGCCTAACCTCCCAGGATACCTCCGTAGTGGCAAACAGAAGCGGTGGGTTAGGACTAGCCCACCTCTAAAATGGTATCAGCACTGCCAGTCAAACCTATCATACGCCTCAACGCTGGTGCACTAAGCCGAGCTCCTGCGTACTCTTGCCGGTTGCCGCACCGGACTTTATTTTGCCAAGTGCTAAACCACACTTGCCGAGTCAATGTATTGGTGTCGGTGCGATGACTCTCCAATACCAAAGACCCACACCTCATATCTTATGCACATACAACATTAATGTATTTACCATCAAGCCAAAGCTCCCCGGACAATCCCGTCTGTCACAAATATCTACCGAGCCAAAGATCCCCGGACTAACCCGTCCTTCACAAATATCTACCGATCCAAAGCTCCCCGGAATAACCCCTCCATCACAAAACCATGCGAGTCATCGGCTCTCTGGGCTAACTTGCCCATCACCAAACCACCGAGCCTACCGCTCGTGAAACCCAACCTAACTCCCACAACACCGGGGAGTGTGAGTGTAAGTGTAACCCTAAAGTATTTCTAATTACACTTCCATTCCATTTATTCTTATGACTTACGTTAACCTTGGACTGCCTAAGGCATTCCCTGTGAAGGGCTCTTAAGGGGACTAGGAACTACGATGGGCTGAAGCCCAAACCTCCCCTTCGCAAGGTACTTATTATTATTGGATATTACCCAATTACCGATCCCTTTTAACATTATTCTGGATCGAACCTGATGGAGACGATGGACCTCAACATGTTGATGAAAGTGACGGCGTGCTTACGTAAGAACTTTCTCCGCATCGAAATAAATATTTGCGGCGCCGTGATGACCATGTGGAGCGTCGTAATAATATACACACTATGCACAAACCAATATTTTAATATTTTTTAATAATTATTAATACTTATTAAATCATTTTTATGTTTTTGTTTTATTTGCAATGTTATTTAATTTTCGTCTAATGTTTAAAACCAATGGTTATGTTTAAAACCATGGGTTATGTTTATTTTTCTTTTTGGGCTGCATGTAGACAAGACATTGATGTAAGCTTATATATTGTATGTTACCATATTGAGTGGAGAATGAATGAAAAGAAAAAACCCTAATTGAGTTTCCCTCCTCTCGATCTCTTCCCCTCTTTGAAAATTCAGATCTCCCTCTTGCTCCCCTCTTTTGGCCGCAAGCTTCCTTCCCATCTCCTTCCCTCCTTGTGGAATTCGGCCACATGTCTCCTCCCCTCTTCCGCCCTCTCTTTTACTCCTCCTCCTCCTCTTTGTGAGAAATCTCCTCTCCTCCACCTCTTCAAAATTCTGCCAAGCACTTGCCTCCTCCTCCAAGCCTCCGGTGTAACGCCCCGAAAATTGTAATTGAGCTGGTCGCGTAAAAAGGGATTTTTGGTGCCTATTTAGGGGTACACGGCCTAGGACACGGGCGTGTCTGGCTGGTGTTTTGGTCGTTTTCATCCCTAGAAGGACACGACAGGAAAGACGGGTTGTGAACATTTTTGACACGAGCGTGTCAGGGGTGACACAGGCGTGTTTATACTCGTATCCCTACCCGTGTTCAGTTGAGTCGTGTCGGTTGGCATGGCGGTTATGTATGACACGACCCCGGTCACGGGCGTGTCGAGAGACCCGACACGGGCGTGTCGAGTGAGACACGGGCGTGTCTAAGCCCGTGTGAGTCTCTGTCTTCTTCGATCTTTCCTGGATCAAGGCACACGGCCTAGGACACGGCCGCGTGCCAAGCCGTGTTCGGCCCAGGTTTGGGGATTTTTGAGCGGATCTGAGCCGTTCGTTTTCTTTAAATAAGATCCAACGGCCCAGATGGTTTCCTGCTCTGTTAAGGCCGGGAATAGGGGAGTTAATCCTTCATTTCTCTCCAAGGCATTCTCTTTCCAAGGTGTTGAGAGGGGAGGAAGAAGAAGGAGGATTTCGGCCGCCGGCGGAGCATCGGAGTACCGTTTTGAGATCTGAGAGCGGATCCGTGGAGCAAAGTTCGTTGCGAAGATTTCCATCCGTGTAGTTTTTCCATGGCGCCAAAGCGGACTACAAGGGTAATGATTCTCCACTTGAGCATGTGAAGCTCTTCCTTTTTGCATAGGGAATCCCGCTCCCGCGAGTGTACAGTGAGTGCGTGGTATTCCTTGGGGTTGACGGGAATAGTCCCCCTTGTGTTGCATATAGAGTCCGGAATCGAAGTACGGGCATAGGCATTGTGTGTGAAGCCTACCCGGACATGTTGGTCTGGATCGGTGATGTTGAATTTGTTATGTTTTGATGGAGAAGATTCTGTGCTTTGGGTTTTTTGGGTTTCTACGCGGTAGATTGCAGCAAGGATCCTTGGGGGTTAGCTCCAAGGCGCACCCGGAAAACTGAGCGGAATCATTGTTCTGCAAACTTGGCGGTCTGGGAAACGGCCTTGAACATAACTGGGTTATGTGATTGTTTGGAAATGTTAGGATCCGAGAGAAGCTTGGTCCGTGCGTACGTCTTAAGGTGAACTATGTGGTTGAGCAACGGGCAAGTGGAATTTGACCTGGGCTATGTGGTTCGGTGCGAGAGACCCGAAAAGGGGACTGGCCGTTGGCATGCTCGGGAGCCTTAGACAGTGGTCAGGAACGCTAAAATGCTCATATTGTTGCCATCCTGGGGGTGGTAGTGAAGACGCTGAAGTGTCAGGATTCACCGTTAATATGCCATGAGTGTACGGGGTGTTTGGCCGTGCGAGCCTACACATGTGGCGATGTATGTTTTTACATAATTGTTTAGCTGGGCTAATGATATGTAGGGACGGAGCACCGCCGTCCCGAGCAAGGGATGAGGTCGTTATAATTTGGTCGGCTTTAGCTGACCGTTGCCTGTTTGCCACCATGCGGTGGAATGTTGCTTGCAGGTGCTGCGGAGCCGAGTGCAAAATAGCGGGCTGTAGCCCATGTTGCCGTGCTGGCCCTCGAAGACCATAAAGAATAGTTGTTTTTATTCTGTCATGTGTGGCCGGCCTGCGAGCCGATATATGTAAGACACTATTTATTAAGTGAAGTATTGTAAGGCCATAAGACCATGTCCCTTTTCAGTGTATTTGGGTTTCATTCCTGTTGTGTGGATGTGGACATTCATGATTATGAATTTAAGTTTTGGGTTCTTTCAACTATTTAAAACCTTCTGCTAGAATGCTCTGTATTGGACGAGTAGTCTTAATTGGATAGTTTGGATATTCTTATGTAACCCTTCCGACTGTCTGTGGTATATGACGTCGGGTTCCAGATGGACCTTCTGCTATATGCCATGTGACAGATGGGGGTGTTACAATTTGGTATCAGACTTTTGGTTACGGTCAGACTTAAATGAATTCGTTGGTGAATTATTTTAAGGGGGTGGTGAGCACATATGTGCATCATCGTTATAACATCAAAAAGAACTCATGAATGTTCCCTTAGGAATGAAAAATACACTTGTTTTGTGGAATTTGAGTGTTATAATGATTGCTTTTAGCAATTTGGTTGTCTTCTAATCGCGTGTCTTTGCTTCTATAGGTAGCTAGGAGCGGTGCTGGTCAATCAGAGCGTCCGCAATCGGCGGAAAGTAGTGCACCGAGAGACATGCCTACTACACCTCCTTCAGCGGAAACCATCAGGATGGTGGCTGAAGCCGTATTTGCAATGATTAATGCCCAACCTGCACGGCAAATGCACCGCGCACCTCCTGTCATGGAGCAAGAACCAATTAGGGCGGCAGAGCCGAGAGTGGTGGAGCGCGCAGCAGTTGATCTGGTAGAGCCGAGGAGAGCTACAGAGAAGCAGCTAAAGCATGTAATGGGCTTTAATCCTCCGAGGTTCGATTGGGTTGGAACGCCAGCTCAAACTGAGAATTGGCTCTCTATAATAAAGAGGGTTTTGGCAGCCATGTTAACTGAGGAGTGGCAGAAGACCACCATATCGACCTTTCTTTTGGCGGGTGGGGCGAGGCTGTGGTGGGATGAGTTGGAGTTTCATCTCTTAGTGGGTAGGCAGCTTGTTGATGTGCCTATGGAGGAATTTTCAAGATTGTTCCTAGCCAGATATGTACCCTCTGCTCAGAAGCTGGAGATGGAGAACCAATACCTTGGGTTGACTCAGGGATTCAAAAGTGTGGACGAGTACGTCCACGAGTTTACACGGTTGGGTCGGTATGCTGGGGCTATGTTTACGGAAAAGGGAGGAAGACCAACCGATTTTATGAGGGTCTTTGTGGCGACCTATAGTTACTCCTTGCTGGGACTAAGGCGCGGGGCTTCCTAGCCTTGGTCAACTCGTCCCGGTCTCTAGAAAAGGTTGTGAAGAGGGTGCAAGAAAAGAAGGACCCAGGAGAGAAGAAGGCAGAGTTCAAAGTGCCAAATGCAAAGTCAGGATTCCGCAGGTGGAGCAAGAAGCAGAAGACCTCGAACTCAGCCCCTTCATCTGGTGCGTTAGGTGCAACCACAAGTCGAGTTCCAGGAGCTTGCTACAACTGTGGGAAGACGGGGCACTTTGCTCGTGAATGTTAGAGCGGAAGTGCAAAGTCCAAGAGGAAGTCTGGAGCGACATATGGGGAGAAAGGGAAGGCGGTGGAGTCAACCGCGTCCCATCATGCTCTAGTCTAGCCTAGAGTTTATAATCTTGGTCTGCAAGAGGCCATGAAGCAAGCTGACATGGTGATAGGTATGAGTTAATTTATAACAGATTAACTTTTGTAGTTGTTACCTCTTTTATGTGTTAGCTTACTTCTATTGTTGCTAGGATTTGTAATGATTCTCGATTCTCCGGCGAGAGCCTTGTTTGATACGGGAGCTTCGCATTTTTTCCTGTCCGAACGATTTGTGACGCGCATCGGGGTCCCTCCCTCAATGGAAAAAGACAAGTTGGATGTGTTGTTGCCCAATGGGTGCTAAATGCGCGCGGATAAGGTCTGTGTAGTCAAGGTTCGGATTGGGGATCGGGAGTTTGGTTTGCAAGCGTTGATTCTACCGTTAGTAGAGTTTGATGTAATTTTTGGTATGGACTGGCTTTCGGAGCAACGAGCTTATATTGATTGCAACCGAAAGGAGGTTAAGTTGGGATTAAATTCTGAACGGGAGACTATGTTTGAGGGCATGAAGGGGTCAGGGAAAGTTTTGATGTCGGCCCTTCAGGTGATTAAGGCAGTTCGGTCTGGGGCAGAGCTGTTTGTCACTCTAGTGCAGGCTTCAACTCCTAGGACTAGTCTGGACAGTATCCCAGTTGTGTCCGAGTATTCTGATGTGTTTCCAGATGATCTCCCAGGAGCCCCTCCTCAGCGGGAGATTGATTTTACTATTGAGCTAGTACCGGTGCCAAACCAGTGTCACGCTCTCCGTATCGGATAGCGCCAAGAGAGATGGCAGAGTTGAAGGTGTAACTTCAAGAGTTGTTAGAGCAAGGTTATGTGCATCCAAGTTCATCGCCTTGGAGCGCATCGGTTCTCTTTGTTAAGAAGAAAGATGGGAGTTTGCGGCTTTGCATCGACTACCGGGAATTGAACAAGCTTACGGAAAAGAATAAGTATCCGATCCCGAGAATTGATGATCTATTTGATCAGTTGGTTGGGTCAGCGGTATATTCGAAGTTAGATCTGAAGTCCGTTTACTACCAATTGAGGATAAGGGAGAGCGACATCCCAAAGACAGCATTTAGTACGCGGTTTGGGCATTACGAGTTCACGGTCATGTCGTTTGGTTTGACCAACGCGCCATCCGTGTTTATGGATCTGATGAACAGGACGTTCAGATAACTTGGACCGTTTTGTGATAGTATTTATCGACGATATCCTGTTGTACTCGCAGTGTGAAGCGGTGATGCAGTGACCCAAAGCCGACCTACTCTGTCGACCAGGACTCGCACCGGTCCTAGCCAGAGGCCCACGTCTGGCGGCCCACTACCGGGCCCACCATGGCGTCACACCATGGCATCCCTTTTATCAGGCCCGCGGGCCGTACACCCCAACCCATCTCTGGGCCCAACCACAGGCGCGCGGTAGGTTGTTGAGGGCAGGTTTCGAACCCCTGACCTCCTTGATAAAGATCTTTCAAGCAAGCTCTCATCAACCAACTGATCCGCGTATTAGTTGCTTGATGAGAGCTTGCCTGAAAGCTCTTTATCAAGGAGGTCAGGGGATCGAAACCTGGCCTCAACAACCTACCGCGCGCCTGTGGTTGGGCCCGGAGATGGGTTGGGGTGTACGGCCCGCGGGCCTGATAAAAGGGATTCAATGGTGTGACGCCATGGTGGGCCCGGCAGTGGGCCGCCAGATGTGGGCCTCTGGCTAGGCCCGGTGCGAGTCCTGGTCGACAGAGCGGGTCGGCTATGGGTCACTGCATCAAAAAGTGCAGATCAGTTGGTTGATGAGAGCTTGCCTGAAAGCGCTTTATCAAGGAGGTCAGGGGTTCGAAACTTGGCCTCAACAACCTACCGCGCGCCTATGGTTGGGCCCGAAGATGGGTTGGGGTGTACGGCCCACGGGCCTGATAAAAGGGATGCCATGGTGTGACGCCAAGGTGGGCCCGGCAGTGGGCCGCCAAACATGGGCCTCTGGCTAGGCCCGGTGCCAGTCCTGGTCAACACAGCGGGTCGGCTCTGGGTCACTACATCAAAAAAGTGCACTTTTTTGATGCAGTGACCCAGAGCCGACCCGCTCTGTCGACCAGGCCTTGCACCTGGCCTAGCCAGAGGCGCACGTCTGGCGGCCCACTGCCGGGCCCACCAAGGCGTCACACCATGGCGTCCCTTTTATCAGGACCGCAGGCCGTACACCCCAACCCATCTCCGGGCCCAACCACAGGCGCACGGTAGGTTGTTGAGGACAGGTCTCGATCCCCTGACCTCCTTGATAAAGAGCTTTCAGGCAAGCTATCATCAACCAACTGAGCCGCGGATCAGTTGGTTGATGAGAGCTTGCCTGAAAGCTCTTTATCAAGGAGGTCGGGGGATCGAGACCTGACCTCAACAACCTACCGTGCGCTGTGGTTGTGCTCGGAGATGGGTTGGGGTGTACAGCCCGCGGGCCTGATAAAAGGGACGCCATGGTGTGACGCCTTGGTGGGCCCGGCAGTGGGCCGCCAGACGTGGGCCTCTGACTAGGCCAGGTGCGAGGCCTGGTCGACAGAGCGGGTCGGCTCTGGGTCACTGCATCAAGCGGATCACTACAATCACCTGCATATGGTGCTGGAGACATTGAGGAGAAACCAGTTGTATGCTAAGTTGTCCAAGTGTGAGTTTTGGTTATCCTCGATAGCGTTCCTTGGTCATGTTGTTAGTGGAGATGGGATAGCTGTGGATCCGGCGAAGATAGTGGCGATGCGGGAGTGGCCTGCTTTGACTACATTGGCGGAGGTCCGGAGCTTTCTGGGGCTTGCTGGCTGCTACAGACGCTTCGTAGAGAACTTCTCGCGGATAGTGCTACCACTCACGACTTTGACTAGGAAGAATCAGAATTTTGTGTGGTATTCGGAGTACGAAAAGGCTTTTGAAGAGTTGAAGAGGCGGTTGACCACAACGCCTATTTTATGTTCCCCAAGAGGAACTGAAGGGTTCGAAATCTATAGTGATGCTTCGGGCAGTGGTTTGGGCTGTGTTCTGTAACAGCATGAGAGAGTGATAGCCTATGGTTCACAACAATTGAAGGCTCACGAGAGAAATTATCCGGTCCATGAATTGGAGTTAGCGGTCGTGATATTCGCTTTAAAGCAGTGGAGGCACTATCTGTACGGTGTGAAAGTCGACATATACACCGATCATAAGAGCTTGAAGTACCTGTTAGATCAAAAGGATATGAACATGAGGCAGCGGAGGTGGATGGAGTTCCTAGGGGACTACAACTTCGAGATACATTATGTGCCAGGGAAAGGTAATGTAGTGGCGGATGTGTTGAGTCGTAAGGTTCCTGCACAGGACAATTGGTTATCAGTACATGATGGGAGATTGGTCCGTGAGTTTGAGGATTTGGAGATATCTTGCGTCGACAAGCAGTATAGTATTGAGGCGAAACGGTTTTGGACCGAGGTGCAGTGTGACCTAGCTGATAGAGTTCGGCGGGCTTTGATTCAGGATAACAACATGAAGCGGATTTTGGATGAATCATTGGATGGGTCAAATTCCCCGTTTGCTGTTGAGGATGGGTTACTAAGGAAGGATGGTCGCCTATGCGTTCCTAGTGTGGATATTCTTTGGGAGGAGTTGATGTACGAGGCTCATCATACCAAGTACTCAATCCACCCGGGAAGCACGAAGATGTATAGAGACCTGAATAAATTACTTTGGTGGCCAGGATTGAAGAAGGATGTAGCACTCTATGTGGCCAAATGCCAAACCTGTGCCTTGGTTAAGGCGGAATGCCAGAAGCCCGGAGGTTTTCTAAAGTCCTTGCCTATCCCGGAATGGAAATTTGACGACATATCTATGGATTTTGTGCATGGTTTACCGAAGTCACAGAGGGAAAACGAAGCCATCTGGGTGGTCGTAGATAGGTTGACAAAGGTGTCGCACTTTATCCCGATCAGGAAGGAAGATCCAGTGGAAAGGTTGGCCAAACTCTATGTGGAGAATATTGTACGGTTGCATGGTATGCCCCGCAGTATTGTTAGTGATCGAGATGGACGTTTCACGTCAAATGACTGGAGGTTGGTACATAGTCTGTTGGGTACTAAGCTAAAGTTCAGCACAGCCTTTCATCCGCAGACGGATGGCCAAACCGAGAGGGTCAACCGGATGTTGGAGGATATGCTTCGCATGTGTGTCCTAGATTTTGGGGAGCAGTGGGAAGATCACCTGTACATGGTGGAGTTTGCGTACAACAACAGTTTTCAGACGAGTGTTGGAATGGCACCTTTCGAGGCCTTGTACGGGAGAAAGTGTTGCACGTCGTTGTCTTGGTTGGAGACGGGCGAGTCAAAGCTTTACAAACGTCAAGCGGTGGAATATGCCACTTCAGTGATTCAGATAATTCAGGAACGGTTCAAAATCGCTCAGGACAGACAGTCGAAGTACTATAACTCCAAACATAGGAATGTGGAGTTCAATGTTGGTGACTGGGTGTATTTAAAGATCAAGCCGTTCAAGGGTGTCTCGCGGGTTCGATGCTTGAAGAAGCTGAGTCCGAGATACCTTGGACCATTTGAAATCCTTGAGCGTGTTGGCGAAGCAACATATAGGTTGAAGATTTCGGTGGAGTTGAGTGGGCTACACGATGTGTTCCACGTGTCAATGTTGCGTAAGGCGGTGCAAGAGCCTTCGCGGATAGTTGCGGTTGATCAAGTGCCAGTTGATTACGAGTTGATGACAAAGGTCAAGCCTATACGTATAGAAGACGTTGAAGTCAAGCGACTCCGCAACAAGGATATCCGAATGGTTAGAGTCCGTTGGGATAATTGCGGACGCGAGGAGCTTTCTTGGGAGCGAGAGCAAACTATGTTGGAAGAATACCCCGAGTTATTCCACTCAGGTAACTTGTAATTTTGTGTACCTTTACTTAATTTCGGGATGAAATTACTTAAGTGGGGGAGATTTGTAACGCCCCGAAAATTATATTTGAGTTGGTCGCGTAAAAAGGGATTTTTGGTGCATGTTTAGGGGTACACGGCCTAGGACACGGGCGTGTCCAAGACCATGTCTGGCTAGTGTTTTGGCAGTTTTCATCCCGCGAAGGACACGGCAGGAAACACTGGTTGTGAACATTTTTGACACGGGCGTGTCAGGGGTGACACGGGCGTGTTTATACCCGTGTCCCTACCCGTGTTCAGTTGAGTCGTGTCGGTTAGCGTGGCGGTTATGTGTGACACGCCCCCGGTCACGAGCGTGTCGAGAGACCCGACACGGGCGTGTCGAGTGAGACATGGGCGTGTCTAAGCCCGTGTGAGTCTCTGTGTTCGACGATCGTGCCTGGATCGAGGCACACGGCCTGGGATACGGTCGTGTGCCACGCCGTGTTCGGCCCAGGTTTGGGGATTTTTAAGCGGATTGAGCCGTTCGTTTTCTTTAAATAAGATCCAATGGATCAGATGGTTTCCTGCTTTGTTAAGACCGGGAATAGGGGAGTTAATCCTTCATTTCTCTCCAAGGCTTTTTCTTTCCAAGGTGTTAGAGAGAGGAGGAAGAAGAAGGAGGATTCCGGCCATCGGCGGAGCATAGGAGCACCATTTTGAGATTTGAGAGCGGATCCGTGGAGGAAAGTTCGTTGCGAAGATTTCCATCCGTGTAGTTTTTCCATGGCGCGAAAGCGGACTATAAGGGTAACCATTCTCCACTTGAGCATGTGAAGCTCTTCCTTTCTGCATAGGGAATCCCGCTCCTGCGAGTGTGCGGTGAGTGCGTGGTATTCCTTAGGTTGATGAGAATAGTCCCCCTTGTGTTGCATATAGAGTTCGGAATCGAAGTACGGGCATAGGAATTGTGTGTGAATCCTACCCGGACTTGTTGGTCTGGATCAGCGATGTTGCATTTGTTATGTTTTGCCAGAGAAGACTCCGTGCTTTGGGTTTTTCGAGTTTCTACGCGGTAGATTACAGTAGGGATCCTTGGGGTAAGCTCCAAGGCACACCCGGAAAACTGAGCGGAATCGTTGTTCTGCTAACTTGACGGTCTAGGAACCGGACTTGAACATAACTGGGTTATGTGTTTGTTTGGAAATGTTAGGATCCGAGAGAAGCTTGGCCCGTGCATACATCTTAAGGTGAACTATGCGGTTGAGCAACAAGCAAGTGGAATTGGACCTGGGCTATGTGGTTCGGTGTGAGAGACTTGAAAAGGGGACTGGACATTGGCATAGTCGGGACCCTTAGACAGTGGTCAAGAAGGCTAAAATGCTCATATTGTCGCCATCCTAGGGGTGGTGGTGAAGACGCTGAAGTGTCAGGATTCACCGTTAATGTGCCCTGAGTGCACTGGATATTTGGCCATGCGAGCCTACACCTGTGGCAAAGTATGTTTTTACATAATTGTTTAGCTGGGCAAATGATATGCAGGGAAGGAGCACCGCCGTCCCGAGTAAGGGACGGGGTCGTTATAATTTGGTCGGCTTTAGCTGACCGTTGCCTGTTTTCCACCGTGCAATGGAATGTTTCTTGCAGGTGTTGCGGAGCCGAGTGGAAAATAGCGGGCTGGAGCCCATGTTGCCGTGCTGGCCCTCGAAGGCCGTAATGAATAGTTGTTTTTATTTTGTCATGTGTGGCCGGCCTACCAGCCGATGTATGTAAGACACTATTTATTAAGTGAACTATTGTAAGTCCATAAGGCCATGACCCTTTTCAGCGTATTTGGGTTTCATTCCTGTTGTGTGTTGATGAGTCCGATTTATATAGTGTTTTTCGGACTCATCTGGGCTAGTTTTCATGCGTTTGCACTTCACTTTTAGTTCTATATCATTCATATTTCATCTTGTCTTTATTTCCATAGGAAGTGCACACTTAGGCTCGTGGTTGTGTTTTTTTTGTACTTTTAATGTTTATTCTCTCTTTTTGTGATTGCATGGAATGTCTGCACATATCAGTGCTAGGTTTATGGGTTGTGTGCATGTTTCGGGGACATTTGGAAGCAGGAATACTGCGCACGCTCATCAGATATAGTGAGCACGACCACTGGTCATGCATCACTGCTCGTGCGCAATGTTCCCTGATTTCCAGAATCTGCCTGGGGTATGCGCACTATCACTGGACACAGTGCGCACGACCACTGGTCGTGCGCCACTGATCGTGTGCATTGATTCCATTTTCTTCCAAATTCTTCCTGGGGAAAACGCACTACCACTGGCCATAGTGCGCACGACCACTGGTCGTGCGCCACTGGTCGTGTGCATTATACTTTCTGCAATCTATAAATTCGCAGGTTCCGCCCTAATTCGAGATCGCACGACTTTTCTCCGCCATTTTCGTCTCCGAGGAAGGGTTCCGCCATTCCCCTTCATCTTCCACCCTAGGGAGGTGCTCCGGGCAAGCTTTCACCGCCAAATCCAAGCCGGAGCTTCCTCTCGGCCTCCTCCTTCATCCTTGAGCTACAAGAAGAGCTTGACCTAGCTTTCTCCACCAAGCTAGGAGAAGTTGTGCCATCCTCCACCGACACGAAGAATACGGGCCATTGGAAGGTGGTGACAGCCCTTCTCTACCCCGGACGCAGTTGCGGACCAATCTTGGACGCGGATTGACAACCCGACGATTCCAACCGTGAATCCTCAGCAAGGCTTCAGATCCGGTCGATTTCACACACTTTTCTTCTCTTGTTGTTGAATAGTATAGTTGATCTCTTGTGTATGATGAAGTTGTACTTATTTTGATATACATTTGTATCAAATCATGTCTATGTGATTTCTTATTTTTGTTAATTTCTTGAGGTGCGCCATATTCCATCTACCACCATCCACCCTTGCCGTTCTAGCAATTGCTAGAAGCGTGCGTAGCGAAGAGGTGCTCACGACCCTCATTCCGCAATTCTAATCTCCTCATCCGCTAGCCTACTCGTCCATCCGCCTAGCGATTCGGTGCATAGCAGCCCGACTAGTCTTCCATCCTGCCTGGCGATGCATCGCATAGCGGCGTTGCATAGGAGTAGTTGTTAGCCTTTTACTTTCTGTTTCCGCAACCATCAAAACCCCCTTAGTTAGCTCCGACCTGAGGACTTCAATCTCAAGTCCTCCTCGAAATTAACTCCACCTTAGTGCGTTCCTTGTGAGATCGATACTTGGGAAAACCCCCATTTTATATTACTTGTGCAACCGGTTCACTACCGTGATCTTACGCATCAAGTTTTTTGGCGCCGTTGCCGGGGAACACAGTCGTGTGAGTTTTTGGAGAGGAAGATAGGAGATAGAAGACCTTTTTCATTTGTATATTTCATGTTTCTTCTTTATTTAAGTTTTTAGAATCTGTTTTTTTTATTTGTTCCTCTTCTAGTTTTAATTTTGTTGTAGCAGGTTTTCCTATTCTTTTATTTGTGCTGTATAGTTAATTGTTGTTTAGAAACTTTCTGTTGGTGAATTATTCTTGTTGCACCATGTATTCTTATATGAATATCCATTGCCGATGGTGCAGGGATTATACACATGGTGGTGATGAGTGCCCCACTGAAGATTGGGAGCATAATTCTTGTGGTTCTATGTATGGGGCACCGTCTTCTTATGGTACTTCATACACCGAACCCAGGTCTTATGGTCACTCCTCTTCTACGCCTTCATCTTTTTCTTATTCCTCTCCGGTCCCACCTGTACCGAGGAGTAATGGAAAACGATGTTTGTGTTGTCATAGCACCGACCACGTGTTGAAAGATTGCGCAGAATTTCAGCGCCAGTTGGAGGAGGATGATGAACCGGGTATCCGATTCATTCCATCCACATCTCAATCGGCTGCCCCTTCTGATTCTGATGATATGTTCGCAGCACCACCTTGTCTATGGGGGACTGCTGCGGATATACCCATCGGACTTTCTGTTGATCGGTGTGACGACATTGTGGCACCGTCTCTCCCCATGCACTCTTCCCCTCTTGTTGATTCACCCCCGGAGGAACCTGCACATATTTTCTCTGATGCTGTTGTTCCTTCGCCTTCTTTGCAAGAATTATCTATCCCTATTTTTAGTGAGTCGGTTGATGATGTTCGGCCGGATTGTGATTCTGAGCCTGAGGATGTGCCCATGTTTGACGAGGATATTATTTTCATTAATGGACAGTAATACGTCTTGGAACATGTGGACGCACTGAGGTGTGTTGATATCCTCTTTGTTGAGGAAGTTTCCACTTCCTTGATGGATGAGGAGGTCCAAAACACCACCGAGGACCTCGAGCTCGTGGATTCCCCTCGCCATGACTCATATGACACCGTCGATGATCTATGTCGGGATCCTGCTGGGAGTGAGACCGGGACCACTCCCCCTATTTCTGATTCTTTTAGTTATTCTTCTCCTTTATTTCTTGATCCCATTTCTGTATCTGATCCTGTGCGGGTTGAGTCTTCGCAGGTTCTTCAAGAGGACTTGGAGCTTTCAACTCGAGTCATGGATGATATCATTCTCTTTTGCGAGGAGGTTGATTCCTCCTCTGTTGAGGAAGCTCCATTCATCGCTTTCTCCTCCTGCAGACTCCATGTAGACGATACCTTGCTAGGCAAAGATTTCTTTTGTGATATAAGATGAGCGAGGACTAGTGCTCCTCCTCTTCTTATTTCTTATTTCCTCTACCTGTGTTGGGCAGGTATTACTATTTAGGTAGAGGGGTAACTGTTCTATCGCCGTATCGGTACCCATTACCGAAATGGATATTGGAACAGTTACCTGTGCATTTTTCTTTTCATAGACCCATTAGCTAGAACCTTTTCATAGCCGAATAAGTCGTGCTGGGTTGACAATAACCCCAGTACTTATCGTTTATTTTCTGCAATTTTTATTTTTCATGTCTATTTTAGTTTTAGTATTTATTTGTATTCTGTATAGTTTTCTTTTGTTTTTGCGGAGCTCACCCCTGCAGGTATTCTTGGCAAATTGCATTAGCAGGGTTGTGATTCTTCGTATGCCGGGCCTGTTTCAGGTTTCCACTCGTCTTCTGGTATGCTCCCTAGCTGAGCATTGGGTAACCTCTTCCCTTAGCTCTTTATGATTTTTAATTTCTCTATCATTTGATGTGTCGTTTAGTTTAAGTCTGGGGAGAGCAAGTTTTGTTACCTTTTGCACATGCACATCTCATGTGCATACTAGAAGCCTTTATAGTTTTATTTTGATTAGTTTATTGCCCTACACACCACTGCACCCACATGAACGCGTGCTTAGCTTTTTGCGTGCTGCGAGTTAAACTCGTTTCTTTTGTTAGATTTTAGAAAATTATGGTGCTGGCTTAGGATTGTGAGACAGAGTAAAATGTTGACCTTGTTGTGTTTCTACTCAACTGCTCTCGTCTCGTGTAGAAATTCGAGTAGATTAAATTTTTCTGTATGCTTATAGTTTTATATTTTTCTATTCACGTAAAGACTTTTTATTCTACTCAAAAGTTGGTGAATCCGGTATGAATCAAACGGTAGTGTAGGGATGTGTGTAGCCGCCACTAGCCTCGTTTTGCTCGAGTCGGGAGGAAGGATTATCTTTCTCGGTGGCTAAGAACTTGCCCCAAGCTACTCTCGAAGCATAGGTGCATGGTTAGTCAAGCGTAAGCGTGATGTAGGCCATCATTTTGGCCCGGTTGAGCTTTGTACCGTTCCTAACGTCTTGTCCTCGCTAGCCCCGTTGTGCCTACCCTTCTTTTGATTCAGCTCCACCTTCATTCACCAAAGCCCCATAGCCTATCCTAGTCGCACACCCAAGTCGAGTTTAGTGTTTTATATTTTCATGTTGGTATGTGATGTGGTGTTATTATTTATGAAAATGTGGAAGTGCTCCCAAGTTTATATCTGCTGAATTGTGCAAATAAAATGAAGAAAAAGAAAAAAAAAGAGAAAAATATTTGAAAAGAAAAAAAAAAGAAGTGAAAAGAAAAAGTTTAATTTGAAAATCTTTATGGAAATGTGATTATATTTGGAGTAGGCGGTGCACACACCCATTTGTTAAAAGTTAAGTCTGGGGGTGTGGTGCACCCGCATTTATTTTGGTTAGTTGATGGATTCTTTCTTTGATATCTCATTTGGGTTAGGTGCATAGCCTTCCTTTTTATCATTGTTTACCTCACCATAACCCAAGCCCCATGATTATCCTAAAGTCCTACGGATTTGCGCATGAGTCTAACTAGTGCCGTGGAGAGAGTGTGAACGGGAAAGCGTATGGTCCCTGACATTGGTGGATTCCTTTGGAGGTGATCCTGAGCCCCAATCTTTGGCAAAGCTCACCTTAGTGGTCTGCCTACTTTCTTCCTATGTGTGACCGGTTGATTCACCGTGATTCTATTTTTGAGTAGTAACAAAATTTTGATACGCATTGTGAAAAATATAAACTATCCTGCATACTTAGAAATAATCTCTACTGTATTTTTACGCACGCGAGCATGCGACTTCACATGGTACTTTGTTTTTCAATTTCTTTGTTAGCTAGTATTTTTCCCTATCTGCTTAGATTTTGTTTGCTCGGGACGCGCAAACAGTTAAGTCTGGGGGTGAAAAACATTCATGATTAGGGTTTAACCCTTTTAAGCGTATTTGGGTTTCATTCCTGTTGTGTGTATGTGGACATTCATGATTATGAATTTAAGTTTTGGGTTCTTTCAACTATTTAAAAGCTTCCGCTAGAATGCTCTGTGTAGGACGAATAGTCTTAATTGGAAAGTTTGGATATTCTTATGTAACCCTTCCGACTGTCTGTGGTATATGGCGTTGGGTTCTAGCTGGACCTTCTGCTATATGCCATGTGACGGATGGGGGTCTTACATCCGACTCCTCTCTCCCCTCTCTCTAGTTCGGCCACCTTCCAAACCGACCATCACCTCTCATAGTTTTGTGTGATATCAGCCAAGACACAAAGATCCTATTTGTGAATCCAACTCTGGCGTGAAGCAAAAAAGGCGAACGAGTTCCTCTCTATATGGCGTGACTCCGGCAGAGCCGTTGAAGAGCGATCCAATTAGAGAAATCAGAATCATCCATTCCGGTTAGGTAACGAAAAATTCCTACCTTCGTGTGTTTTTCTTTCCTAGATATTCTTGTAGTGGAAATTCTTGGCATTGCATTTTGAAGCGTTTAATAATCGTGGTTTGTCTTCGATCGGTTTGTGTTTATCTTGATTGATTTTATTTTTGAAAGGCTTGGCGAACCGTCGTTATCTTTTATTGGGAGAGATCTACCGTTTTCCAAATCGTTAATTTTGGTAGATCTCTTTTTGTACAACACCACTCGTTTCGGGCCGGGTGGGTCCTTTTAGCCAGAAAGAACATTGGCATTATAGCCCTTCTTCGATCCTAATTAGTTTGGCTACCCGTACACTAGCATATAATTGATAGAATTAATTAACGTGGTGTTGCGTAGAACGATTGTGCGAGTATAGGGTTGGATCGTAGAGAGGTATACATGCTAGTCCGTAGATCTATTCGGTGTCAACGTGCAAGCCTGCATCAATTTGGAATCAAAACGAGGTTCACGTCAATTTCCTAATTGGCACCATCCCCCTCTTATTAGTATGTCGACACGCACTTTGTATGCACGTTTATTTGCAAAAATTACAAAAACAAATCCTGGTCTGCCAATAGCTGCCTAAATTTCTTATTTTTCAGCAAAAATAATGATAAAAAATTTTAAATAATCTTCAATTTATTTCCTGTAACAAAACAAAAAAAATATTTTTTTACCCTAGTTATTAGGCGGGAACAATTCCATCTTTCCTAGAGTTTAGTGGTTTAGGTTCCTTTTTCATTAACTGTGCACACGTTTCGAGTAGATTTTTCAATCCCATCACCACTCAATATGGCATATGATGTATATGCTGCCCGGTTAGACTATTCATATGCTAAGGAGATGACTAAGCACCCCCCAGCCTTGCTTTCCAACCGTCCCCACACGTATTCTCACACTGAGAATGGGATACCAACGTATGATGGTTATGGGAATTCGCAAATATTTAGGGACTTGCTTAAGAGCATAGATATTTACATTGATTGTCATGATTGGGATGACCACCAACAGGTTAACATTGCTCGAGTGTGATTAGTAGGTCAAGCCTGCATGTTCCGGTACAACGAAGAGCTTCGTGTTGGTAGTCATAAACATTCTTGGTCGCACATGCGTTGCTTGCTCTCGAATCGATTTGATCCCGCCTACCTTCACCCTGCTGACACCAAGCCTATTAGTGAGTATCATTATGGCGCTAGTTCCATACATGCCTTTAAGAATGATTATAAACCAAACACCCAGACCAAGCGACAGATAACTGATGATTTGGCTACCCTTAAACAAGGGAATAAGTCGTTCTCGGATTATATGCGTCTTCTTAAGGATATGATGGTTAGGAGTGGTGTGAAAGAGTTGCCAGAAATCACCCTCTCTAGGTTTCGTAAGGTTTTAAACACCTACATCCAGGGTAAATTACTGTGTTATGGTCACACCGACCTATACACCACTTTTATTACGGCATTGGAAATTGTGAAGCACCACCTTCCTAGGAATAAAGCTCACTCGTGTTAGACCAGAATGGCCATATTAGGACAACCACCCCCCGTTAGGGAAACCTCTCATAATAGGTTATTTGTTGTGGACTCAATAGATGATACCACTAGGGTTATGCCTCTGTTAGCCTCAACATCTTAGCCCCTTGAGATAAAAACTAATACCCATGAGGATGCTGAGGATCCTGAGGATGACCCCGTAGGTGAGAGTATTCTGTCATGTGCGATAGAGCCCGATGATTTTGATGTGTCTGAAATTGATGGAATACCTAGTGACTTAGACGACGATTAATGTGATGATGATAGTCTGATCTGTGAGAGTAGTACATTTCCTATTACTAGTCCTACTAGCATTATGACTGATCACCCTAGTATTGAGAGCCCTCTCCAAACTACGATCCCTGTTATGTTAGAGCCTACGATTACACCTACTGATATACCTAAGATATCTGAGGAGTCTATGAGTGAGCATTTCCCTATTGATTTTTATAACATTGAATTAATGGATGTCCCGACTGATTGGAAGACTCACCTTTTGTGTGAAGGTTTTGTTTGGATGATTTTAGCGCTGCGAACCCGAACGATAATTCTTTATTGTTATCTCCATTATCTGAAGTTCAATCTGACTTAAAATTTACGTCGGGTTCGATTTTGCCCATTTCTGAGGCCTATACTGATTCTAAATTGGATTACGTATCTAGTGTGTTGGAATAATTTTCATGTGAGAGAGATATACTTTTGTAAGACGTTATTGAAGTAGACTCGGATGAGCATCCCCTGATGTTGTCTCCGTTGCGTAAAAATGAATATGATTTTTATTCTCTCTCAGTTTTAGTTTTACCGACTCTCCCACCTAATCCGTTGACTCGTTTAGTGGGCCCTTTAGGACACGAGTTTGGTATGTTTGATCGGAGACATTTGATGTTGCCAACCCTGCGGGCCCCTCCTTTGGACATGTCTTGTAGTACAAGTTCTCGTGAGTTGTTATATTTTATAGCCGATCATTTCACCGCGCCTCCTGGATTTAATTTCACGTCACATTTGACTATTCATTTCTCTGCGTGTCTGGCTACGGGTCTATCCTCGTCCGTGTCATATTCATTGGCTATTGTGCCTCTAGATGTGGTGCCTCCTTCACATACTTATATACCACGCTAGGTCGCACACATTTATCCACCGCCTTATGATGACCCTCATTTCCACACGATAGTGACCACGGTTAGGCCAAATGAGTCGTATCGCTCGCACATTTTCTCACACCCGGGAGTGTCCAACTCTGTTATTTTTGCTGAGCTGTTCTCCTTGGCATATCTTCATGCCAAGTGTGAAAATGTTGAAAATAAAATTAGAACTGCGAATTTGGAGCCAATAAAAGTCATCTTTGATTATAAGGCTCCCGTGCCCCCTGACTTAACCCCTATATCCTCCGTATTTGGGTTGAGTCACATAGCACATGGGTTCACACCTCACGGTAGCAATATATTTAGGCACACTGTTAATAAATTACCTAATCCAGTCCCATCTTATTATTATTTACATGCTTGTTGCTCGTCAAATGAGATCATGCACGGATTTAAAGCACAAGTGCCTTTTGACTTGATTTTGTTACCACTGTCTTATAAGACAAGTCAACTCACACAAGTTTATGCCTCTCATGTTCATAAATTATATACACACATTAGTGAAGCGCTAACCATACAAATTACATTTTATCAACTTCATGCTAGCTTACATAAAAGGGCGTCTCACTATATTGTTGGCGATTTAGTTTTGGTGCGTCTCGTCCCTGAATGGATGCCTTCGGGCCCTATATAAAGTTGGCAAGTTGGCAAGCTGGACATTTTTCAGATATTAAAGAAATTAGGAGAATACGCATATCATTTGAAGTTTTCCATTGATTGGGGTATTACCCCTATTTTTAATGTTTCTAATTTAACGTCATATGTTTCTCCACCACTTGAATTATCTAGCTGTCCATTTGGGTCCACTATGTTTTCTTATGGTTTGGGTAGTGAGTTTGTTCCTGGATCGCTCTCTTCATCAGTCTTCACAGGAGTTACGTTGGTAGTTGATGTAGAAACTTATTTTCCTTTATTGCCTAATGCTTTTCCATGGTTCCCCAGGAGCATCATTTTGCATGACAGGATACTCTAGGTTGAAGTGCTCTCCTCTAATTGTGGTGATGATTATGGTTACTTGATTCGATGGCGTGATCGTCTGGCCTCCGATGACTCTTGGGTTCATGGATCGGAGGAGACTCTTTTGGATGTTTCTCTCCCGCGCTAGTGCATTCAGACCAACTCATCGGTGATGAGTACTTTTGAGCGGGGAAGGATTGATGGAGACGACGGCCCTCAACATGTTCATGGCAGTGACGACATGCCTCCGGAAGAACTTTCTCAGCCTCCAAATAAAGATTTGCGGCATCGTGATGACCATGTGGAGCATCGCCATAATATCTGCCCTGGGCGCAAACCAATATATTAATAATTCTTAATAATTATTAAATCATTTTTATGTTTTTGTTTTATTTGCAGTGTTATTTAATTTTTGTGTAATGTTTAAAACTAGGGTTATGTTTAAAACAATGGGTTATGTTTATTTTTCAATTTGGGTTGCATGTAGCCAAGACATTGATGTAAGCCTATATATAGACATGTATGTTCTCATTTTGAGTGGAGAATGAATGAAAAGAAAAAACCCTAATTGAGTTTCCCTCCTCTTGATCTCTGCCCCTCTTTAAAATTTCGGATCTCCCTCTTGCTCCCCTCTTTTTGCGGCCGGCGTCCTTCCCCTCTCCTTCCCTCCTTGTGGAATTCGGCCACAAGCCTCCTCCCCTCTTCCCGCCTCTCTTCTACTCCTCCTCCTCTTTGTGAGAAATCTCCTCTCCTCCACCTCTTCAAAATTCAGCCAAGACCTTGCTCCTCCTCCAAGCCGCCGGCTCCTCTCTCCCCTCTCTCTAGTTTGGCAACCCTCCAAACCGACCATCACCTGTCATATTTTTGTGTGATCTCGACCAAGGCAGAAAGATCATATTTGTGAATCCAACTCTGGCGTGAAGCGAAGAAGGCGAACGAGTTCCTATCTATCTGGCGAGACTCCGGCAGAGCCGTTTAAGAGCGATCCAAGTAGAGAAATCAGAATCATCCATTCCGGTTAGGTAACGAAAAATTCCTACATTCGTGTGTTTCTCTTTCCTCGTTATTCTTGTGGTGGAAATTCTTGACGTTGCATTTTGAAGCGTTAAATAATCGTGATTTTTCTTCGATCGGTTTGGGTTTATCTTGATTGATTTTATTTTTGAAAGGCTTAGTGAACCGTCGTTATCTTTTGTTGGGAGAGATCTACCATTTTCCGAATCGTTACTTTTGGTAGATCTCTTTTGGTACAACACCTCTTGTTTCAGACCGGGTGGGTCCTTTTAGCCGGAAAGAACATTGGATTTATAGTACTTGTTCGATCCTAATCGGTTTGGCTACCCGTACGCTAGCATATAATTGATAGAAATAATTAACGTGGTGCTGCGTAGAACGATTGTGCGAGTACAGGGTTGGATCGTAGAGAGGTATACGTGCTACTTCGTAGATCTATTTGGTGTCAACGTGCAATCCTGCATCAGAACCCTAGTGTATTTTGACTCTTTCTCTCTTCACAGAAAAGACGATCTTTCATCGATCCCGAGCACCTCTTAACACTAGTCAACCCATCACTCTCCTCATCATGAGTCCTAATGGAGCTCTTTTTTTCTTTTTCACTTTACCAAGATCAGTAAACTATTAACCCCAACTCTCTATGTCCATTACACATGTTATTATAATTTTTGCAGTTTTACTAAATGCAGACCAACCTAATCTATATGATGTACATGATAGGAGGAACTCCAAATTTTCATCCATATGCCCTGTTGGAGCCCCAGTTATGATTTGGGCGAGGATCACTATTAGGATTGCTTAGATTTACCCAAAATATATTGTCATGGGTCATAGGTTTATTTCCAGATGTGCCTCAGAAGAATTCCAAGAAATGTAGTTCAGTCAGAAAATCAGTTCAACGATCGTCGAATGCAGTTCGACGAACGACGAACTCATGTCTACGAATTCTGAGTTCCTTCTCTGAACTCAGGTCGACGAACTCTGATCTCAGCAAAAAGTTTAGCTCGACGAATTCCAATTGAGCTTGACGAACTCCGAGCTCAGGTCGACAATCGCTAAACTCACGAAAGATTCCCCGCTCGACGAACTCCAAGTTCAGGTCGACGAATTATGCGCAATCAATTACAGTTAGCAGAATTAATTAAGGATTAATTACAGTCAACATTCCCAGTGATAATAGCCATTAAAACGGACAGTTACAGAAAAGTTAATTATGGATCAATTCCCAATGCATCTTCTACTCTCAGGAATGTTTCTTCCGCAATCAAGACTAAGGAATTCAAATGTCCAAAGATATGCAGAGATAACAAGACATACAGAGACATAGAGTACTGCAGAAAAAAATAACAAGACAGTGAACAAGAACATAGTGAAGGCTTTTCAGTTTACAGGAGAAGAAGGAGGAACTCTGCATCAATCAACATACTCATCAGAGTTCTCCATCTGCTCCAGGCTTCTCAAGAGACATACATTCATATCAGTCTAAGAAGCTTGTTGGAGACATCATCATTCTGAAGGCCTATCACCCTGAAGCAAAGCTCCATTGTTTTTCCTGAACCATTCTACATCTTAGGGGGGGCTCTTTGCTAACATCATATCCACTTAAGTCTTCTCTCTGATTGTTGACAGAGAAGACAACATCATCTCTCACCCCACTCTGTAAAGGGTTATAACTCCCTTCAAAGGTTAGCCTTGGTTGCAAGTCACCTGATCAAAAGACTTGAGGATTTGTTTTTGAGCACCTGATCAAAAGCTCATTGGTGGCAGTCACCTGATCAAAACCTATAGTGGATTCCTACCAGGGTGGTAGAAGAGTGGATGTATCCAGTTAAGAGGAACCACTATAAATCCTTGTGTCTTCTGTGTTGCTTGATCTTCTTGCTTTATGTTTGTGCTGTGATTTGCTTTACTTAGTATATAACTCTAATTAGTTAAGTTAAGATCTATCCCCAATAAATTTTAATTGGTATCAAAGCAGGTTACTTTGGTTGTACAGGCTAACACTTGAACCAAAACGATCTGATAGATCTTAAATATCTTTAGAGTTTATCATGGCACAAATTGAAGACTTTTCACGCACCAGACTACCTTTGTGCAATCTTAATAAGTTTACACTATGGAAAACAAGGATTAGGTTTTATATGGACATCATTGATGAAAACATCTTTAAATCTATTTTGTCAGGTCCAACTCCATCTCAGGAAACATCAATCATCAATACTGTTCCATCCTCTCAATGGACAGATGCCCAAAAAAAGCTGAAGATTGCTGATGCACAAGCAATGAACATCCTGGCACAATCAATGTCTGTTGACATCTTTGAGGAACTTGCTGAATGTTCATGTGCAAAAGAGATGTGGGACACCTTCACAGCAAGGGCTGCTGGATCAGTTAAAGAAAGAATAATTGATGCTGAAACCTAGAGTGACTCTGTAGCTTCATCCTGCACAACTGAAGATGAAGAAGAAGCAAGAGCAAGAGAATTTTGCCTAATGGCAATAAATGCTTCAAGCAGAAACACTGATGCAGAAACAGACTCGGAAGAAGAATCAGAGTGTAAATAAAAAAAAGAAGATCAGGTAATCTCTACCCTTGATCTTTCATCATAAGAATTTAAGTTATTATGTAAAGATTTAATTCAATCTGAGAAGAAAATAAAACTTCTCAGAGAGAAATTAAATATTGTATCTTCAAAAAATTTAAAACTTAAACAAGATTTACAAAATGCTTTTGAAAAGATAAGTCTTTTAGAATCATGTAAACTAAAAGAAAAATTAGAGGTGATAAATAAAACTACTGAAGAATTGCCAAAGAATAAATCAAATCAATATAAAAATCTTCAGAAAACCTCAGTTCAAAATAATTCGTCGAATGGAGCTCGACAAATTCAATACTATTCGTCGAACTCAGCTCGACAAACTATGAACAGAGATTTGGATCTCAACTGTTCAGGAATCTATGCTCGATGAAATAGATATAATTCGTCGAACAGAGATCGACTAAAATGGAATACAGAAAGTCATTCTGTGAACAGAGCTCGACAAACTCAATATCATTCGTCGAACTCAGCTCGACGAAAGTACTTTAATTCGTCGAACTTAAGATTTCAGAACAGAAACTTTTGTTCTCTTCAAAATTATCATCAAAGTCAGCATTCTAAAAATCCTTTCACTGAGTGGATAGTCCCTCCTAGGAAATATCATCCACATGTATACAAGGATCAACCTAAATGCTCTTTCATTTCTAATTATTATAAAAGAGAAATAGGACCCAAGGTAATCTGGGTCTAGAACTTCTAACCTCTCTTTTCAGGAAAAGGCCTGTCCTACCACAGAGGAATTATGGCATGTAACAATAATCAAAGGCTATAGTTTCAGCCAATAGAGAGAATACTTTAGTGGCTGTATAATGAGAGATTATTTGAAAGGCTATAGCAGTAGAGAGTTATGAATTCTACTCAGATTTGGGCAAGGAATTTGGGAAAGGAAAAGTATGTAGGGGAGATTGTTTGTTTTATAAAGAGGAAACTACTTTGAAGGATGCAACAATAGTTTTCTTTTATTTATTTTATTTTAAAGCACTTTTGTATATCTGCTGAAAACCTTATAATTCAAGCAGATTATTTTTGCTTTGTATTTTTATGTGTTTTTATGTAAATAGTGTCCTCACCCAAATAGGGAGAGATTGTTGGAACCCCAGTTATGATTTGGGCAAGGATCACTATTAGGATTGCTTAGATTGACCCAAACTGTATAGTTATGGGTCATAGGTTTATTTTCAGATGTGCCTCAGAAGAATTCCAAGAAATGCAGTTCAGTCAGAAAATCAGTTCGACGATCGTCGAACACAGTTCGACGAATGGCGAACTCAGGTCGACGAATTCTGAGTTCCTTCTCTGAACTCAGGTCGACGAACTCTGATCTCAAGCAAGAAGTTTAGCTCGACGAATTCAAGCTGAGCTCGATGAACTCCGAGCTCAGGTCGACGATCGCTAAACTCAAAACAGATTCCCCGCTCGACAAACTCCAAGTTCAGGTTGACGAATTATGCGCAATCAATTACAGTTGGCAGAATTAATTAAGGATTAATTACCCTCAACATTCCCAGTGATAATAGCCGTTCAAACGGATAGTTACAGAAGAATTAATTATGGATCAATTCCCAATGCATCTTCTACTCTCGGGAATGTTTTTACCGCCATCAAGAATAAGGAATTCAAATGTCCAAAGATATATAGAGATAACAAGACACACAGAGACATAGAGCACTGCAGAAAATAATAACAAGATAGTGAACAAGAACACAGTGAAGGCATTTCAGTTTATAGGAGAAGAAGGAGGAACTCTGCATCAATCAACATACTCATCAGAGTTCTCCATCTGCTCCAGGCTTCTCAAGAGACATACATTCATATAAGTCTAAGAAGCTTGATGGAGACATCATCATTCTGAAGGCCTATCACCCTGAAGCAAAGCTACATCATTTTTCCTGAACCATTCTACATATAAGGGGGAGCACTTTGCTAAAATCATATCCACTTAAGTCTTCTCTCTGATTGTTGACAGAGAAGACAACATCATCTCTCACCCCTCTCTGTAAAGGGTTATAACTCCCTTCAAAAGATAGCCTTGGTTGCAAGTCACCTGATCAAAAGACATGAGGATTGGTTTTTGAGCACATGATCAAAAGCTCATTGGTGGCAGTCACCTGATCAAAACCTGT
Source organism: Platanthera guangdongensis (assembly GCA_039583875.1). NCBI lineage: Eukaryota > Viridiplantae > Streptophyta > Magnoliopsida > Asparagales > Orchidaceae > Platanthera > Platanthera guangdongensis. The sequence continues at coordinate 82,210,180 of CM077159.1, forward strand.
AGTGGATTCCTACTAGGGTGGTAGAAGAGTGGATGTACCCAGTTAGGGGGAACCACTATAAATCCTTTTATCTTCTATGTTGCTTGATCTTCTTGCTTTATTTTTGTGCTGTGATTTGCTTTACTTAGTATATAACTCTAATTAGTTAAGTTAAGATCTATCCACAATAACTTTCATGCCCTATGATAATTATTGTTGGTCTATCATTACACATTTAGCTTAAATCCAGAGACTTGTAAATTTTCCTAATTAATTTGGCATTTATTAAATTTCCCAAAAGTTAGGCAAGGGGTAATTTTGAACATGAAATACTATATTTTATTAAGTTATGGCCACCCAAAAATTATGATCACTATATGATGCCAAAATAACAAAGAATATTATGTTTCACAAACTTCCATAAAAGTATCAGTACCTAAATAATTAATTAATTATAAATACAAATAATTAGATTTAATGAAGGGAGTATCATGAATCTTAGTCCAAAAATTATATAAAAATTTCCAGAGCATTATAATGATCATAAAACACTACTGACTAATTTTCCTGCAATTCCATGAAAAGTGAGCCATATATAAAAATACTTCAAACAATTCTATTAAAGTGCACTTTGTGAAATAATATTCTTATAAACTCATCCAAATGATATCTGATAATTTGCTAAACTTTATTATGCACTAAAAGTTGTTTGGCCAAGTAACACAATTTTCCAGAAAGTTATAATATTTATTATATGTTTATCGAAATAAGGTGCACTAGTTCACTTTACACATGAAGTACTAAGAGGAAAAGCCAAAATGATCCAATTAATTCACTAGTGCCTACAAATGGTATTTGATTACCTTTGCCAGAGTATCATATCATTCTAAGACAATTAAACTATAGTTAATTCAAAATCATCAACAAGGGCAAGGTGGAGATTATACCTACAAGTATGAGCTACTGTTTTCTAAACATCCTATAATAATTTTTAGAGATCAATATCACTATAAAATTACTCCTATCAAAATCTCATGAAAAACAAAGATCATATGACCCATTATCTATTCCATAAGATGTATAAACCTATTTAATTTCCTAGTAATTAAAGTGGGGTGAATGTGTCCAAATACTACCAAACCCTTCCTAGAGAATTTCACCACCCTGAGATCACATGGACTAAACACCAAGTCCATACAATGAAATATCACCCCATGTCCTTCACAAACCCGCAAAGTTCAACCTTAGGGTTTGAACTAGGGTTCCAGGGCAAATCCACCCTAATCCACCCGAAACTCAATGTGAGGGTGTTTAATATCATAATAATTCAGTGACCCAAGTTTCAACCTCTGTTGAGGTGATTTGGTCACTCAACACCACAAGAGACCATTTAACCTAATTAACCCTTTTTGTGGCCTAGTCTAGGGTTTATCAAATTCCAAACCAATCCATCTCCAAATGGAATGAAATTTTTAAAGAGTCCTACATTAACCTAAAGGACCACTCACCAAAATTTGGGAGTGTTTGGAGGTTATTAGACCCTTTAAATAATTCATACATGGATTATTAAATTTCTACAAAAACTTTAGGAAAATATTTTCCATAAATTCCCATTATTGGATATGTTTTATATATCGACAAGAGTGACCCTCATCCAAAATTTCAAGTCATTTGGATGGATGGATTGATGGGGGCACTCAAAACAATCTCAAATCTTGCCTAGATATAGACCTCACCAAAATGTGTGTTGTGGTCTGAACTTAACTCCAAATTGGTTCAAACTAATTTTAAATTAAACTAGACTCATAGGGATACATCTTTCATGTAGACCACTTTTACTGTAGGGGACATAAAGTACTTTTTATAATTAATTTAAAACAACCCAAAAACTGTGACAGAAAACACATAATAAGAATTAATATATTAGATCTAGCACAGACCTTAAAGCAGAATCAGATGGCCCTGGCATTATCTTCTTCCTCCTGCCAACGACCATGATTAACCAGACCCGGACCATATTCATGCTCACATGCCGGCCACCCAACCACCTCCATTGCCGGCAACCACCGCCACCACCTTCGTTGAGGTGGGGGCTATCGCCGGGCAGCTACACGGCTGTCGGAGGCGCGGTTTTCGGCAAACCCGCATGGTAGAAAAATCCATGGAGATCTGGAATTGGTCTCACCCGATCGGGCTCAATTGAGCCCGATTTCACTCCAAAAAGACCTAAGATTCTAGCCCACGAAGAGAGGAGTAGAGGAGGACCTGATTTACGGCCAGAAGACTTGCGCTTTGACTCCTCACCCTTTCGGACAACGAGCTTCTGGCTCCACTGCAACTACTACACCAACCTCAATGGAAATGAAAAATAATCGGGGGAAATGATTGCCTTGCCATGGAGAAGGCACTTAAAGAGGGAATTTGGGAGACGAGGCTTGTAACTCCCAAATGTCATTAAACTCCATTAATGTCCATTAACTCCACCCCTTCGGTTTCAACCAAATTAAGGGGATGGACCAAATTAATGGCCGGCCCCCTCCAGAAACCCCTCCTCTCCCTCAAAGGAATAAAATCCCCATAAAAGTGGGATTTATGGAGCCTTCATGGCCATTAATCTAAAGCTTTTCTCTCTCCAACAACTCACCAATTCCAGAAGCTTAGTCCTGTTTGATGAAGGTTGAACCTTATTTAGCAACTTGCTCTATTCGTCGAACTCCGTTAGACGAACTGTGAACCAGTTCAGCAACTTGCTCCATTCTACGAACTCTGAATGGAGTTCGACGAACTGTCAGCCCAGTTCAACACTTGCTCCGTTCGTCGAACTCCGTTCGATGAATCAGCTCGTAATTCTAAAGAGGCTGAATTCGACGAATTATTTACTGAGTTCGATGAATCTGACCTGTTTAAAATTTCTCCAAGTAAAATGACATTGAGTGCACTCAACACACTCAATGCCAATCAGTCGATTGCATTGTGTGCACTCAACGCACTCAATTCCCCGGGACAGAGTATTTCTATAATTAAAAAGACATCGACTGCACTCAACGCCATTCAGTCCATGGCGTTGAGTGAACTAAATGCACTCAACGCCTCAAGCCAGAACATTTCTCCAAGTAAAGTGGTTTTGAGTGCACCTAACACACTCAACGGCAATCGGTCCATGGCGTGGAGTGCACTCAACGCACTCGACGCCAATCATTCCACATCATTGAGTGCACTCAATGCCCCGTGCCTAAATATTTTCCATGTAACTTACCGACCTAAATTGATGCTTCCTAGGGTTTTGTCATGACCTATTCTAGACAAAACCACTCATATGGGTCTAGTAGTCTGAGGGATGTTACATATGGTACCCTAGAAATATGAATTTTCAACTAACTGGCTATTCATATGCATATTTTGCAGGATGCAAAGAGGATAAGAAAAACACTACAGGAACCTATCAGTTTTTAGGAGGAAGACTAGTGTCTTGTAGCAGCAAAAAGCATATAAGTGTTGTTATATCAACAATAGAATCAGAGTACATTTCAGTTGGTAGCTGCTATGCTCAGTTGCTGTGGATTCAGCATTAGCTCCAGGTAAGTAGAACCCCTCTTTATTTTCATTCTACAAGTGCTATTTCTATTGCTAGGAATTCTGTCTCACACAGAGGGCCTAAGCAGATAAAAATTAGATATTATTTTATTAGGGAGCATGTGGAAAAGGAAGATATCAGCCTTGAGTTTGTCCCCAATGAAAAGCAAGTGGCTGACATCTTTACTAAGCTACTAGATGAAGCAAAGTTCAACACCATCAAGTTTGAGCTTGGTATGTTAAACCTTGTCTTGCTTTTGTCACTCCCTATAGATCGAGTTTTAGCGCAGGATATATTCTTTCTTGAAGGACATGAAGACCTTAAGTGGTAAGAAGACCAAAGTAATGAATAACAAATTGATGGAAAAAGTGGCTCCTATTGAGGGTGAGGAAGCTAAGTAGTTGTAGGATCAGAATCAGCCACATATAAAGAGGCAGCCAGCAACTGTACAAAGGGTATCAATTACAATCAGATAGGTGTAGAAGCAAATCAACACAAGCCAACTCTTCCCTGGATATCTTCAGAATTCAAAAGGGTGGAGAGGAAGATGAATTTCAGGTGGTATCAGAGGATTCAAGTTATATCAAAGGGATTCAAAGATTGATCAAGTGTGTCATTAGATCTTGATCAAGTGGTGTCAAACCAAGGTAAGAAAGAAAGATGCTACTCAGATCAAGTAGTATCGGATTAAGGGGGAGAAAGAAATGCTCCCATGCACCATTCAAGTGGTCTCACACAACTTGCAGCAAAATAGGGAGAGCATGCAGATAATGTTATAACTTTCCCAGATCTGCTCTGTTAGAATAATACATTTTATTGCTGCATATGTTGTGTGTGTCATTGACTAAGTATTGTGAACAATTTAAATAAGGGTTTTGACTTATTTCAAATAGGGTGAGATTGTTGGGTCCATTAAAACACATGGCTCAGATTAGTAAGATGTCAAACAAGTCAATGTCACACACAAGTTGTATTTGTTGTGTGTTTGAGTTTATGCATGCAGGTAGACACCAAGCAGGCTGGTGGATATGTAAGAATTTTCCTAAGTCCACAGGCATTGAGTGAAGCAAGTTCGCTCAACGCTAGATGCCTTAAGGAAGAAAGATGGACAAAAAAATACTCTATGTCCACAGTCGTTGAGTGAAGCAAGCACACTCAATACCAGATGTCAATAAAAGCAGTTAAGTCCATAGGCGTTGAATAGCTAGGTTAGTCTAAGTTTAATAATTGACAAGCTGAAAATGTGGCTAAGGCCACAAGCAATGAGTGTACTCTACTCACTCAATGCCATGCAACAAAAAAGTTGTGAGACTGGCTGAGATAGTCAAAGCCTTAAGACAAAATGGCTAAGAAGTGGCGATGTCCACAGGCGTTGAGTGAAGCATACTCACTCAACGCCATAGCATCAAAATTGTTGAGTATTTCACACTTAGTCAAAGTCATAAAAATTCTATGTAAATATTTGACTAAGTTCACATGCATTGTGTTAAGCTCACCCACTCAATGCCATATGATAAAAGGTGTTGACTGATGCTCTTCCAACTAGAGTCAGTGTTTTTAGACACATAATATTGGATAAGTCCAAAGACATTGAGTGTAGCTTACTCACTCAGCGCTAGATAACAGAAGAAAAACATTTAAGTAGTTCGGCAATTAGTGAAGTTTACTCACTCAACGCAAAGTGTCAAAAAACTGCCTAAGTATATTGACGTTGAGTGATAAAGGCTCACTAAATGAATAAGATGCGAAAATGTTGGCTAAGTCAAAATGCTTTGAGTGATGAAGACACACTCAACGCTCTCACCGCATGGTAAAAGAAAGTTGCTAAGGCAGAAAGTATTGTGTGGACTCAATGCTCTCAACGCCTAGAGTCAAAATAACTATCTAAGTGTTTTGGCATTGAGTGAAGGTTTCTCACTCAAAGCATAATGTCTAAAACATTATTCTAAGTGTTTCGAGATTAAGTGACTGTTTCTCACACAATGCCTAGTGACAGAAACATTTTCTAAGCAGTTTGTCATTGAGTGAAGGTTGCTCACTCAACTCCTAATGACAGAAAATCTGTCAAAGTGTTTTGACAGTGAGTGATGCTTACTCATGCAACGCTTATGTTAATATTTGAATTTGGCTAAGTTCACAAATGGCTGACATCAACATGAGTCAGCAAAAGTTAACAAAGTCAACGCAATTCAAAATCATTGCGGGAAAGATGGAGTATGCCATTGATGGCGCCGGTGGCCAGCTCTTGTCATCTTCTGTTAGTGGAAGGTGGTAAATTGGCAATTATGGCTGGGCCCACAACGCAATGAGCCGTTGATCAACGAGCAAAAAACCAGAAAGTTGGCTGAGTCTACAAAAAACAATTAGGGTTTTCTAATTTCGTAATTGCGGCGGAGCATTGTCTTCGTTTTCGCCATTGCTACCGAACCAGAAGGACCAGTTCAGTTCAGTCAATCTAAAAGCGGAAAGAGATTGCTGAAGTAATCATCATGTGCAATAGAAGGTTCAAAAGCAAATTTTGAGGAGGCAGATCATACAAGCTCTGTAAGAAAAGGTTGGTGACTGAAGAAGATTTTAACTGTCAAATCCAGTGTCTTCATCAGCAAAAGCTTGGACTGATATCTGCTCAGTCCAGGAAGAAGTGGACACAGACTACTTACTCTAGTGTCAATTCAAAATAAACACCTTTCATTTTTTCCATAAGATTCTGTGTAGAGTCTGAGGTTGTATGCCTGATTTATAAAGACAGAGTGGTAGTATTCAGTGAGGAATCTAAGTGGGTAATTTGTGTTATAAAGGATGAATGTAGGATCCATTTTGGATATGCGAGTAGGGCTGTCCTCCCAGCCTGAGTGGTAGGGCTGTTGGTCAGAGGTAGGTGGTTAAATAGCCACTCAGGTTTCGGACCTTGTGTGTTAAGCCCGGAATCCGCGACCAGTTCGTATAGATTTCAGAGACCGGGCAGCCTGTGCCTTCTATCCGCCACACACGTCAAGTATGCTTGTTATCAGAGAAGCCGGGTGGTCTCCATATTAGGCCGCTGTCAGTACCAGCCCTGCTCAACATCAAGGCCAAGGGCCAAGACCATCAGCTTGCAAGGAGGAATCCGCCGGGTCGTGCGACTTCCCTCCTTTCTACTTTTTTGTTCATTTGCTTCCCCTCACCTCTGCCCGGTTCTCCTGTACCCCGGGAAGCCGGTAACGTTAGGCCTACCCGTTTGTGCAGGCCCCCGAGCCTATAAATAGGGGGAGGTTTCACTCCCCAAGACACACTGACTGGTATCCAGGAGCTCGCTTGTTAAGAGCTGGGGTCTCAAGTCTAGTGCCTTGCGCCTTGCTGTCCGACCGGCTTCACCTTTTTTCTCCATCTTGTAATCGTTTCACTTTTAATAAAAGGAAAGCCCGTCGCAGGAGTGGCATTTAAGCCACGGCAGTCGAACTCTGCTGTTGCCGCTACCAGCGGCCTCTTTCTCTGTCCCTTAGCTACAATAGCTAGTAACTGACTATTCGACAGTATCCTCTTTTCCCTTCCTTTCCCCGGTGCTCGAACCGTTAGATGGTGGTGCTCGGCTCCCTTTCCATTTTCGTGCATCAACAGTTAACACGAGGCCTTCAAATCTCGACTAGTCCATGAAATCAGCGGTCTAGTGGGTCAGACCGCTCTAGTTACTAGAGCTCAGCGGCCTCTCGAGCAGGCCGTGACTTCGCCGGCTATGGTTTTCATCCCGCCTCCTGTAACACCCCCTATCCGTCGCATAGCATATAGCAGTAGGTCCGGCCGGGGCCCGATGCCATATACCACAGACAGACCGGGTGGTTACTCAATGGAAACCATCCAACCAATCCAACGTCCTACACAGAGCATTCTAGCGGAAGCAGTTTATATAAGTTGCAATAAAGAACCCAACACAAAGAACACGAATGTCCACTAATATACCAAATAGGAATGTAGAACATACACAAGTACTAGCCTTAAGGCCTTACAAAATTGTTTACTTAATATTACATGATTTACAAACCACGACACGCAGGCCGGTCATACATGAATAAAAGCAGTAAAAAATCCAATTAGGCCTTCGAGGGCCGGCTTCGCAATTTGGGCTTTAGCCCGCTATTGATCGCTTGGTCCAGCAGCACCTACAAGCAACAAAACCACCGCACGTTGGCAAACAAAGCAACGGTCAGCAATGCTGACCAAATTATAACGATCCCGCCCCCAACTCGGGGCGGCGATGCTCCTTCCCTGCATTTTATTAGCATAAGTGAGCAATGTATAAATATTCATTTCATCACAGGTGTAGGCTCACACGGCCACACACCCCGTGCACTTAGGGCACATTCTTAGTGAACACAGTCAAAGTCTGTCGACTCACCACCGTCCCTTTGGACGGCCAAACAATGAGCAATTTGTCTTCCCGTCATGGGTCATGGTAATTAAAAACATAGACCGCCGAAGAACCTCATCTATGCCAACGGCAAGTGCCACGTACCCTTAGGTCTCTTTAACCGAACGACATAGAACGGGTACGATTCCATCTAACTCGTGCTCACATCGCAACGTTAATTCAAATCATATGCGTAGGTCAAACTTCTCCCGAGTCCCGTTTCCGTCACATATTTCACATAACCCGGTTATGTTCAAGTTGGCTCTCAGGCCTCCAAGCTGGCAAGATCACGCATCCGCCCAGTTTTCCGGGTGCACCTTAGGGTTAATCCCCAAGGCTCCCTATTGCAATCTACCATGTAGAAAACCCGAAAAACAACCAATAGCACGGAGTCTTCTCCGGCATTTATGCAGTGCAACATCACCGATCCAGACCAACATGTTCGGGTAGGCTTCACGCATCATGCCTATGTCCGTTCTAGCTTACGGACTCTACACAAAGGGAACTTTACATATCTACCCGAAGGAACGCCTCCAACACACCGCAAACTCGCGAGAGCGGGCTACCCATGCAAAGAAGGAGAGCTTCACATGCTCAAGAAGAGAATCGTTACCCTATCGTTCTTCCTCGGCGCCACGGGAATGTAAGCGGATGAAAAGCACCGCACTCTCTTTTCCTCCGTAGATCCGAAGTCGGCTCGCGATTTGGAGCCTCGAACCTCCTCCAATGGTCGGATCTAAGCTCCTTCTTCTTCCTTTGCTCTCCTCTCTCTCTCTTGACTTAGAAAAAGAACCACTCAAGTAAAAGTGAGGGTTTCAAAGGCCCAATCCCGGGTATATCCCAATAGGAGCAACACCCAACCGTCGGATCCCAAATTAAAGAAACGAATGGCCTTGATTCAGGCCTAAAATGTACAATCTGGACCGAACACGGCCCGACACACGCCATTGTCCAGGGCAGTGTCCCTCATTCACCGTCAAAATCGACGCGCCTGGAACAACACACGGGCATCCGACATGCCCATGTTCGACCTGACACACCCGTGTTCCAACTAATACGGCCGTGTGGTCGGCCGTGTTCCCCCATCGATACAGCCCGAAAACAACCCGAGACTTACACAGGTTCTTGGACACGCCTGTGTCCTAACCCGTGTCCACTCGAACACGCCTGGGCTCCAGGCCGTGTTCACGGTCTCGACACTTCGTCGAGTGAAGTTCGTCGACCACCCGACATGGCCTTGGACACGCCCGTGTCCTAGGCCGTATGCCTTGTCTCGACACTTCGTCGAGCGAAATTCGTCGACTCCACTGGACGATCATCGACACGGGCTCGACATGCCCTGAGACACGACCGTGTCTTAGGCCGTGTGCCCTATCTCGATACATTGTCGAGCGAAATTCATCGACTTCGCAGCCAAGTAGTCGACTCAAGCCTGACATGCCCTGGGACACGCCCGTGTCCCAGGCCGTGTGCCTCCTGCCAGATTCCAACTCTGGCCCAAAATGTCTCCCGTCACTCTTTTGAGTTTCGGGGCGTTACAACTCTCCCCCTTTTAAAAGAATTTCGTCCACGAAATTATATAAAGGAAAGACAAGTACCAAAATTAAATTGTACCTGAGCGTAACAACTCCGGATACTCGTCAAGCATAGTCTGCTCTCGCTCCCAAGAGATCTTCTCACGACCGCAATTGTCCCATCAGACCTTGACCATCCTGATCTCTTTATTGCGTAGCCGCTTGACCTCCGAGTCCTCAATCCACACGGGCGTGACTTTTGTCGTCAACCCACTATCCACCGGCACTTCATCAACCGCAATCACTTGCGAAGGCTCTTGCACCGCCTTCCGAAGCACCGAAATATGGAACACCTCATGTAAACCACTAAGCTCCACTGAAAGCTTCAACCGATAGGCTGCTTCACCAACCCACTCCAAAACCTCAGACGGCCCAAGGTACCTCAGGCTTAGCTTTTTCAATCGCCGCACCCGCAAGACACCCTTGAACGACTTGATCTTTAAATACACATAGTTGCACACAGCGAACTCCACATTCATGTGCTTGGTATTATAGTACTTCGCTTGCCGGTCCTGAGCGATAAGCAACCTCTCCCAAATGGTACGAACTAAAGACGTAGCATCTTCCAGCTCTTTGGCGCTTGTACAACTTTGACTCACCCGTTTCTAACCAAGACAACGGCGTGCGACATTTTCTACCATATAGGGCCTCGAAGGACGCCATTTGAATACTCGCTTGGTAGCTATTATTGTACGCAAACTCCACCAAATAAAGATGGTCTTGCCATTGCTTTCCAAAGTCCAAGACACACATGCGGAGCATGTCTTCCATAGTTCTATTGGCCCTCTCAGTCTGCCCATCCGTTTGCGGATGGAAGGCTGTGCTGAATTTCAACTTTGTTCCCAACATTTGCTGCACTAGCCTCCAATCATTGGAGGTGAACCACCCATCTCGGTCGCTCACGATGCTGCGGGGCACACCATGAAGCCGTACAAAGTTATGCACATACAGTTTTGCCAACTTCTCCACCGAATCATCCTTCCTATGCGGAATGAAATGCGACACCTTCGTTAGCCGATCTACGACCACCCAGATGGCGTCGTTCCCCTTTTTGCGACCTTGGCAAACCGTGCACAAAGTCCATAGTGATGTCGTCGAACTTCCACTCCGGAATAGGCAAGGACTTCAGAAATCCTCCCGGCTTTTGGCATTCCGCCTTCACCATGGCGCAAGTTTGGCATTTCGCTACGTAGAGTTCCACATCCTTCTTCAAACCCGGCCACCAAAATAGTTTCTTTACATCGCGTTACATCTTCGTGCTCCCGGGGTGAATCGAGTACTTGGTATGATGTGCCTCGTACAACAATTCCACCTGCAAATTGCCCACACTTGGGACGCACAGACGCCCGTCTTTCCAAAGCAATCCGTCCTCCATAACGAATTGGGAATTTGACCCATCCAGAGCCTCTACCATGAACTGCTTCATATGGACATCCATATCCAAAGCCTTCCGAATCCGATCAGCCAGGTCATATTGGACTTCACTCCAATTCAGTACTGCTTCAGCACTTGCTTGCTTATCCACACAAACAATCTCCAACGCCTCCAACTCCCGAACCAACCGCTCATCATGCACCGATAGTCAATTGGCTTGAGCTGGGGCCCGACGACTCAACGCGTCTGCAACCGCATTGCCCTTACCAGGAACGTAGTGGATCTTGAATGTATAGTTCCCCAGGAACTCCATCCATCTACGCTGCCGTATATTCAGATATTTCTGATCGATCAAATATGCAGGCTCTTGTGATCGGTGTAGATATCAATCTTCACACCGTACAAATAGTGTCTCCACAACTTCAAGGCAAAAATCACAGCCGCTAACTCCAAGTCATGGACCGGATAATTCCTCTCGTGCACTTTCAGTTGTCTCGAGCCATAAGTTATCACACTTCCGTGTTGCAGTAGCACGCAACCCAAACTGCTGCTCGAAGCATCGCTATAAATCTCATAACCTTCGGTCCCACATGGCGAACTCAGCACAGGCGCCGTGGTCAACCGACATTTCAACTCTTCAAAAGCTCGTGCGCACTCCGGCGTCCAAATGAACTTCTGCTCCATCCTCGTCAAAGTAGTGAGAGGTAACGCTATCCGCGAGACGTTCTCTACGAAGCGCCTATAATAGCCGGCAAGCCCCAGAAAGCCCCGGCCTTCCGCTACCGTAGAAAGCTCAGGCCACTCCCGTATCGCAACAATCTTCGCTGGATCCACTGCAATACCCTCTCCACTCACTATATGACCGAGGAACGCCACTGAGGATAACCAAAACTCGCACTTCGAGAACTTGGCATACAATTGATTCCTCCTTAGCGTCTCCAAAACCAAATGAAGATGCTTGAAGTGATCTTCCTCACTTTGCGAGTACACCAAAATATCGTCGATGAAGACGATCACAGAACTGTCCAAGTACTCCCTGAAGGTCGTGTTCATCAAATCCATGAACACTGACGGCGCATTAGTTAGCCCAAAAGGCATGACCGTAAATTCGTAATGCCCGTATCTCATACTGAATGCAGTCTTCGGGATATCACTCTCCCTTATTCGCAACTGATAGTACCCGGACTTGAGATCCAACTTTCAGTACACCGTCAACCTGACCAACTGATCAAAAAGATCATCGATCCGGGGGATCAGGTACTTGTTCTTTTTCGTCAACTTATTGAGCTCCCGATAATCAATACATAGCCTCAAGCTTCAGTCCTTCTTCTTAACAAAGAGGACCGGCACGCTCCAAGGCGAAGAACTTGGGCGCGCATACCCTTGCTCCAACAACTCTTGCAGTTGAACCTTCAGCTCCGCCATTTCCTTAGGCGTTAGCCGATAAGGAGACCGTGACACAGGCTTTGCACCTGGAACTAACTTAATCATGAAATCTATCTCCCACTGAGGCGGGGCTCCAGGAAGATCTGCAGGGAACACATCAGGGTACTCTGATACCACTGAAATACAATCCAACGCGGGCTTCGGCTTTGCAACCTCCACTAGTGTAAAGAACAGATCTGCACCGGCACGAACCGCCTTCACCACCTGAAGAGCAGACATCAACGTCTTGCTCGACCCCTTCAAGCCCGTGAAAGTCGTCTCACGACCTGCTCCCAGCTTGACTTCCTTGCTACCACAATCAATATAGGCTTGCTGCTCAGAGAGCCAGTCCATGCCAAAAATAATGTCGAACTCCACCAACGGTAGTAACGACGCTTGCAGATCGAACTCCTGATTCCCAATACGAATCTTAACATCGCAGATCCTATACGCGTGCATCGAACACCCATTGGGCAACAACACATCCAACTTATCCTTCGCCATCAAAGAAGGGACTCCGATGCGTGATATAAATCCTTCAGACAAGAAGGAGTGTGAAGCTCCCGTATCGAAGAGTACTATTGCCGGATTTTCACAAATCAAAACAAATCCTAAACAAGCAGTGGTAAGGTAACATGTGCATAACAAGTATTTAAAGAAATTAACTTGCTATAAATTAAACCGTACCTGTCACCACATCCGCCTGTTTGATGGCCTCCTGTTGGCCAAGATTATACACCCTTTGTTGGGCCGGAGCATAGTGGGACGCGGTTGACTCCACCGCCTTGACCTTCTCTTCGTAAGTTGCTCCCGACTTCCTTTCAGACTTGGGACGTCCGCTCAAACAGTCACGGGCAAAGTGCCTCGGCTGTCCACAAGTAAAACATGCGCCTGGGGTTCGACCCATAGTCGCCCCAGAAGCACCAGAAGGAGCTTGACCCGAAGTCCTATGCTTCTTGAAGAACCTTTGATAGCCGGACTGTGAAGTAGTCAGCACTTTGAACCCAAATTTCTTCTCACCAACGTTCTTCTTCGCTTGAACATTCTTCATGTCCTTCTCCAAGGATCGGGCCGTGTTGACCAAGGTTAGGAAACCCTGCGTCATCTTCCCCGAGAGTAGTAACCTCAACTCATCTCTCAACCCTTCGTAGAATTGATTCATCTTACGCTCCTCATCTGCAATGGTGGAGCTAGCATATCGACTCAAACGAGTAAACTCGTGGAGATATTCATCCACGCTACTGTCCCCTTGTACCAACTTCAGGAACTCGTTCTCCATCGAAATCCTCTGAGTAGAAGGGAGGTACCTTATCAAGAACAATCCCGAGAACTCTTCCATCAGGACGTCTGTAAGTTGTCTACCTCTCAAATGATGCAGCTCCAATCCTTCCCACCACAATCTCGCTTCACCGTCCAAAAGGAATGTAGTAATGGTGGTCATTTGCCACTCCTCCGTCTCTGTTGCTGTCATGAATCTCTTCACCCTGGAGAGCCAGTCTTCAGCTTGAGATGGGGTTCCCAACCCTGAGAATACAGGAGGATTAAAGCTCATGACATGCTTGAGCTGCCTCTCGGTTGCCCTCCTTGGCATCAATGGCTCCACTACTACCTGTTCCACTCTCCTCGGCTCAGCCGCTTGCAGCAGTACCTGCTCCATCGCAGGAGCGGGCTGTTTCGTTTGCCTTACAGGCTGCGCATTAATCATGGCCAACACTGCTTCGACCAAAATCTTATGGTCTCAGCTGATAGAGGTGTTGCAGGAGCTTCATTAGGTGCACTGCTAGCCTCAGAAACTTGACGTTCCGATGGCCCAACACCACTTCTGGTCACCTATAGTGGTACAAAACAAAATTAAGCGACCAAATAAAATTGCAAACAACAATTATAGGAACACGCAGGTTCCTCAAACACGTGTATTTTCATTCCTAAGTGGACATTCATGGGTTCTTTTACTGTTATAACGATGACGCACACACATGTGCTCAACTCCCCTTAAAAAGAATTCACCCACGAATTAATCTTAAGCCCGACCAAAACCAGAAGTATGATACCAAATTATAACACCCCCTATCCGTCTCATAGCATATAGTAGTAGGTCCGGCCGGGGCCCTGCGCCATATACCACAGACAGACCGGGTGGTTTCTCAATGGAAACCATCCAACCAATCCAACGTCCTACACAGAGCATTCTAGCGAAAGCAGTTTATATAAGTTGCAATAAAGAACCCAACACAAAGAGCACGAAGGTCCACTAATATACCAAAAAGGAATGTAGTACATACACAAGTACTGACCTTAAGGCCTTACAAAATTGTTTACTTAATATTACATGATTTACAAACCACGACACGCAGGACGGTCATACATGAATAAAAGCAGTAAACACTCCAATTAGGCCTTCGAGGGCCGGCTTCGCAATTTGGGCTTTAGCCCGCTATTGACCTCTTGGCCCAACAACACCTGCAAGCAACAAAACCACAGAACGGTGGCAAACAAAGCAACGGTCAGCAATGATGACCAAATTATAACGATTCCTCCGCCAACTCGGGGCGGCGATGCTCCTTCCCTGCATTTTATTATCTTAAGCGAGCAATGTATAAATATTCATTTCATCACAGGTGTTGGAACACCCTATTACTAATTTGGGTCAGGATCACTATGTCTCTAGGAATTTATGCTTTGACCTTCTGTATAGATAATAGGTCAATTAGAATTGAGTCTAAGGGATCAGGAGTCTAGGTTTGGAAGCTGCCCTGAAGACCCAAGTTTTTCTGGAATCTAAGTCCAAATCGTCGAGCTCAGCACGACGTTTCGTCGAACTCCGGTCGACGATCGTCTAGCTCAACTATTGACAGATCGTCGAGCTCCATTCGACGATCGCTGAGCTCAATCCTCATAATATCGTCGAGCTCTGGTCGACGATCGCTGAGCTCAACTTCTCAACATCGTCGAGCTCAGTTCGACGATCGCTGAGCTCAGGTCGACGATTTTGGCTCTGCACTGGATCCTTATCTCTGAGCTCAGTTCGACGATCTTTGAGCTCAGATCGACGATTTCTTTGCTGCTTGCTTTTTCCAGTTCGCTGAGCTCAGCTCGACGATAGCAGAGCTCAGTTCGACGATTTCAGTTATCTTTCTGAATTCAAATTCAAATCAGATAGAAGTTATTCTGCATTTAATTCAGAAGATCTGCCAGCCATTTTCATTTACTTCTGGAGCAAGTTTCAAGGGATTTTTCAAGGAATAATTCAGTGGACTTTCCTTCAGAACATTTTATGCAATTAAGGCTGTAATTAATCCAGACCAACGGCTATCTTTGACAGAGCAATTTTCTATTCAGACTCAGAGAATAAAAGATAGAATGTTTTTTGAATCAGACAGAAGATAGACAAGAACAAGAGAATAGAGATAGACAAGTAGAGGACACCTCTCTATACACAGAGACTCTCTCAATCTTCTGTCAACAAGATTTCAGAGGAACACTCATCAAAAAGAGATCAAGTTTTCAAACATTCTTCAGATCTCTTCAGCTCTCAAGTGTTCAAGGCCAATATCATTTCAAGACTCCAGACACTCAACATTTCAGCTTGCTGAAATCATCTTCTGCTGGAGATCTATCTTTGAAGGCCTATCACCCTCAGCAAAGCTCATCTTCCTGAAGATTTCAAGGACTCAGGGGGAGCTTTGACAACATCACTGAATCCACATAGTCTTCTCAGTTGCTTGAGAAAGAGAAGACTGCCATCACTCTCTCACCCCCATTCTGTAAAGGGTTTTTCAAACTCCCTTCAAAAGTTTGAAGCTGGTTTTTGAGCACCTTGTCAAAAGCTCATTGGTGGCAAGACACCTGATCAAAAAATCTGATTTGGTTTTTGAGCACCTTATCAAAAGCTCATTGGTGCCCAGGACACCTGATCAACTCATCCTGCAGTGGATTCCTACCTAGGGTGGTAGAAGAGTGGATGTACCCAAGTTGGGGAACCACTATATTTCCTTGTGTCATCTGGTTCTGCATGTTTTCTTTTTTGTTTCTGGCCTAGATTTTCTTGTGCTTAATATCTGCATAGCTTAGTTTTATTTCTGCTTCCCTGCTTACACTCATTACAACAATTGTTGTAAAGCTTTGCAAAAGTTTTCTTTGTGTTTTTAAAAAGCACCATATACTCTATTCACCCCCCCTCTAGAGTATATCAGATCTAGTTTCCCCTTTCAATTGGTATCAGAGCCAGGTTGGTTAAACATACCATATCTGTTTGGTTGTACAGGCTAACACCTGAACCCCAAAGATCCCAAACTAGATCCTTCTTTTATATTTCATTATTAGATTTAGCTTGCACAAATCATGGCCCAAAACAAAGACTATGCTAGCACCAGACCTCCAGTGTGCAATCTGTCAAAGTTTGCACTTTGGAAAGCAAGGATTAAACTATACATGAATTCTATTGACGAAGATATTTTTAATTCTGTCTTAACAGTGTGTCCAAGACCTCCAGAGAGCACAAGCACAAATGCTGTTCCACCTCCATCAGGAACAGATGCTGACATTAAAAAGTGGAAAGTAGCTGATGCCAAGGCAATGAACATTCTAGCTCAAACAATGTCAGATGACATTTTTCAAAAAGTAGCTGAATGCAACTCAGCCAAGGAGATCTGGGACAAGCTCTCAGAAATAGTTTCAGGCTCAGCTGATGAGAGAAAGGACAGAAGATCTCATCTCATCTCCCAATATGAGAACTTCAAGAAGGGAGAAACAGAGTCAGTGGGAGAAATGTACAACAGATTGAGTCTAATTGTCAGTGAACTGAGGACATTAGACAAAGAGATCTCACTGACAGAACTTAATGACAAGATCCTAATGTGCTTCCCCAGCACTTGGGATTCAAGAATCTGGCCAATTAAAGATGCCAGAAGCCTGAATGAGATCACAACTGAAGCCTTGTTGGGTAAGCTCAAATCTTATGAGCTACTCATCAAGAACAGAGAAGAAGAACAGAAGGCTGCTTCACCAGCCACAAGAAAGGAGAAGACTATAGCATTCAAGGCAACTGAGGATTTGCCTGAAGAAAAAGGAACAGCCAATGATGAACTTCTCAGCTTGTTGGCCAAAAGATTCTATAAGATGGCCAGAAAGGACTTCAGAAGAAGATCATACAAGGAGCAAGATAAGCCAAGGTATGACAAGTCCACTGGCAATAGCAAAGACATTATTTGCTTTGGTTGCAGGAAACCAGGGCATATGGTTCCTGACTGTCCAGAAAACAAGAACAAGGACAGGAGGGACAGAAAAGAAAGAAGAAAGGAGAAGGACTCCAAAAGGCATGGAAGTAACAAACCTTCCACCAGCAAAAATAAGCACACAAGGAAAGGATTTGTTGCTGAATCCTGGAGTGAGACTGAAGAGGAGTCACAGGCCTCTTCCAGCTCAAGTGATGATGAGGATGATGCAGAGGAAAAAGAATTCTGCATGATGGCAATCAATGCCTCTCAACACAACTCAGAGGAAGAGGAGTCAGAGTCAGACTCAGAAACTCAACCTGAAGAAGATCAGGTAATCAACTCTTTTGATTTCACTTCAGAAGATTTTAAACTTGAATTTAAAGCACTATGTTTAGACCTGCTAAAGTCTGAGAAAGAGATCATCTCTCTCAGAAATCAATTGTCTGAACACAATGCTTTAAAATCAGAAAACCTCAAACTCTCTCAGGAGTTGGAGAACTATAGGGAACAGATAGCTTCACTGAAGAGTGAGCTCTCTGAGGCCAAGAAGCTTGAAGAATCTCTCAATGGGAGAAGCATCAAGCTGATGGACATCACAAGCACAGTGAACTCAAGATTCAACAGTACACTGGGCTTGGGTGCCTCATCCAGCCAACCTACTTGTTCTAACAACCCCTATCAAGTTCATTTCTGACAAGGGAAAGGGAGTTGTAGAGGTTGCCAGGAAAAATTCTGATCTGCCTCAGAAAACCAAAGTCCAGTACAAATCGTCGAACTGAGATCGACGATCGCCGAATGAAGATCGACGATCGCCGAACGCAGCTCGACGATCTCAGGGAATATCGTCGAACGCAGATCGACGATCTCAGCCAAGATCGTCGAACGCTGCTCGACGATCCCATATACCTGACCTCAGCCATAGTCGACCGTCGAACGGAGCTCGACGATCTGACCCAAGATCGTCGAACTCAGCTCCAAGATCGTCGAACAGAGGTCAGAGCTCTGGAAATTTTTTCAATGGCAAGTCAAAATTGAATCCTGAGGGTTCTTCATCCCAAACATTTAACCCTTATACTGAATGGATTTTACCTCCAAGGAGATATCATCCTGAAGGATATAAGAGTCAGCCAGGGATGTCTTTCATTTCTGAATTTAAAGGTTATCAACCTAGGCCCAAGGTAAACTGGGTCAAAAACAAGTGAATTGCTTAATGTGCAGGTGAAGACCTATCCAACATCTAACCAGCAATGGTATTTGGATAGTGGGTGCTCTAAGCACATGACAGGGAACAAGGACAACCTAAATTCCTTTAAAGCCAAGCTTGGACCCAAAGTTATCTTTGGTGACTCCAACTTTGGACAAACTAAAGGATATGGAGCAGTCCAGATTGGTTCTGTAACCTTCAAGAAGGTAGCATATGTGGAAGGACTGAAGCACAACCTAATCAGCATCAGTCAGCTATGTGATGAAGGCTACCAGGTGACCTTCAGCAAAACCTTATGCAAAATCAAGTCAGAGGACAACACAACTGTGTTGACAGGTAAAAGGAAAGGTAACATCTACCTAGTAGATTTTCTTTCAACTTCTATAGATATCTGCTTATTCAATTCAGTTTATAGACCAAATGTTTTATGGCATAAGAGACTAGGACACCTAAACCTTAGAACTATTGCTAGGCTATCCAAGGACAACCTTGTTAGAGGACTACCTTCTGGCCCCTACAAGAAAGAAGGACTCTGCAAGGCTTGTCAATTAGGCAAGCAAACTAAAAACAGTTTTAAGTCACTTAATAAGAGTGATTCACCTAGGATATTGTATCTGTTACACATGGATCTATTTGGACCCATCACAGTACAAAGCCTAGGAGGGAAATCCTACACTTTTGTGATTGTAGATGACTTCTCTAGATTCACTTGGGTGTTCTTTCTAAGGAAGAAGTCTGATAACTTTAAGTGTCTGACAGAGTTTCTCAAATGTATAAAGATTGAGTTCAATACTCATATTGCCCTGATCAGAAGTGATCATGGGACAGAGTTTGATTCTCTTCTTATGCAAGAGTTCTGTCAGAGTGAAGGGATCAGGCATACTTTCTCAGCTCCTAGAACTCCTCAACAAAATGGGGTAGCTGAAAGGAAAAATAGAACCCTTATTGAATCTGCCACTACATTGTTGTCAGATGCTCATTTACCTCTATCCTTTTGGGCAGAGGCAGTGAACACCTCCAACTATGTGCTGAACAGAAGCCTGATACATAAACTGAAGGGAAAGACTCCCTATGAATTACTCAAAGGGAAGAAACCTAAAGTTGACTATTTCAAAATTTTTGGTTGCATTTGCTATATTCACAATAATGATAAGAAACATCTAGCAAAATTTCAAGCCAAAGCTGATGAAGGAGTGTTTCTGGGATACTCCATGATCAGCAAGGCCTATAGGGTTTATAATAAATCATCATTAAAAATTGAGGAATCTGTTCATGTTTCTTTTGATGAAACTAACATGTCTTTCAAGGAGAAGATTTCTTCTACCATAGAACCTTTGCAGGAACACTCTCTAGTTGAAGATATGAACAAGCTACAGGTTGCTCAAGAAGATGAAAGCAGTGAAGATGAAATCAATGCTCAACATATTGAAGCTCAACCGGAAGAGCCAGTTGTTGTACCACAAGAGGAAACAACAACACAGGTTGGTGAACAATCAACACCCCCTGTTGATTTAGTAACATCAAGAGACCATCCAATTACCCAAATAATTGGAGAAATCTCAGCTGGTGTGCAAACCAGAAATCAGGTCAACCAAAACCTGTTGCACACCTGCTTTCTTTCTCAAATTGAACCTCAGTCCATTCAAGATGCAGAGCAA
The DNA here is from genome assembly GCA_039583875.1 of Platanthera guangdongensis. Taxonomy (NCBI): domain Eukaryota; kingdom Viridiplantae; phylum Streptophyta; class Magnoliopsida; order Asparagales; family Orchidaceae; genus Platanthera; species Platanthera guangdongensis. The sequence goes on from CM077159.1 coordinate 82,230,568, forward strand.
GATCCACACTGGATCATTGCCATGCAAGAGGAGTTGCATCAATTTGAGAGGAACAAAGTATGGGAACTAGTGCCCAAGCCTAAGGATCATTCCATTGTTGGAACAAAATGGGTATTCAGAAACAAACTGGATGATCAAGGAATAATAATAAGGAACAAGGCAAGGCTAGTTGCCCAAGGATATTCTCAAGAAGAAGGAATTGACTACGACCAGACCTTTGCACCTGTTGCAAGATTGGAAGCCATCAGGATTTTTCTAGCTTATGCAGCTCACAAAGGCTTCAAGGTTTATCAGATGGATGTCAAGAGTGCCTTCTTAAATGGAGACATCAAAGAGGAAGTCTATGTCAGACAACCTCCAGGTTTTATCTCTCCAACTCATCCTGATTTTGTTTTTAGACTAATTAAAGCATTATATGGTCTCAAGCAAGCTCCTAGAGCATGGTATGAGACCCTAGCATGCTTTCTTTTGGAAAATGGTTTTATAAGGGGTAGAGTAGACCAAACTCTTTTCATTAGAACCCATAAGTCCCATACCCTACTAGTACAAATTTATGTAGACGATATCATTTTTGGTTCTACTGACTCAAAACTATGCAGAAGGTTTTCTAACTTAATGCATTCTAAATTTGAGATGAGTAGCATGGGTGAGCTATCCTTCTTCCTAGGATTGCAAGTCAAACAACATGCTGAAGGCATCTTTATTTCTCAAACCAAATATGCTAATGAGCTGGTTAAGAAATTTGGCATGTCTGAGGCATCTTGTATGAAAACACCCATGCCTACCAATGCTGTATTGGATGCTGATGAACATGGGAAACCTGTTGATCAGACAACATATAGAGCAATGATTGGCTCTTTACTGTATCTTACAGCTAGTAGACCAGATATAATGTTTGCTACATGTATATGTGCTAGATTCCAAGTTAGCCCTAGAGAGTCACACCTCACATTAGTAAAGAGGATTCTTAGGTATGTTAAAAGTTGTCCAAATCTAGGTCTCTGGTATCCAAAAGATTCAGCATTTGAGTTAACTGGATTCTCTGATGCTGATTATGCTGGATGCAGAATTGACAGGAAAAGCACCAGTGGAACTTGTCAGTTTCTTGGTGATAGACTTGTCTCTTGGTTTTGCAAGAAACAAACATCTGTGTCAACTTCAACTGCTGAAGCTGAATATATGGCTGCAGGCAGTTGTTGTTCACAAATATTGTGGATTCAAAATCAACTCCTAGACTATGGTTACAACTTAGAAAAGTCAAAAATCTTTTGTGACAATACAAGTGCTATCTCCATAGCTCAAAATCCAGTCCTCCATAGTAGGACAAAACATATAGAGATTAGGCATCATTTCTTAAGGGATAATGTTGAAAAGAACAAAATTGAACTGCAATATATCCCAACTGATTTACAAAGGGGAGATATTTTCACCAAGCCCTTGGATGAAAAGAAACATACTTTCTTCCTAAATCAGTTAGGAATGTTAGATGGAGGAAGTCTTAAATAATCCCCAAGATTTTGAAAGCTAAAAATGGACCAAGACTAGGCAAAATTCTGATTTTCCTTAGTGTCTAGGATTTCTCTGATCTCTGAACTGCGCTCGACGATTTCCCCACAGATCGTCGAACGGAGTTCGACGATTTCCAGAATCGTCGAACTGAGTTCAGCGCTCCTCAGATAGTATGAACTATCTCCTCTGGTCAACGATCGTCGAACGGCGCTCGACGATTTGTTCACTGAACGATCGTCGAACGGAGCTCGACGCCCTTTCCAGATCGTCGAACGGAGATCGACGATTTTGGAGTCTCTTCAGATTCCTTTAGAAGCCTCGATCGTCGAACTGAGTTCAACGATCTTTCCTTTTCTGCGTCGAACCCTAATATAAAACTCTTTTTTCGTCGTCGTTCTCTCTTGCGCCTTCAATTTCTCTGCAAACTTTTCTTCCCTCCAAGCAGTTCTACACTTGGTCGTTTTGTCTGTTGATTTTTGCAGGTACCATGGCCGTTTCAGTTGCTGTACTCTCTGCAATGAAATTTGATGCAGGCTTTGACATCGATCTTGACTCCTTCAACACAACCGATCAAATCTTCCAGGATATTCTCACTTTATTCAAAGATCAGCAACTGTCTGCCCTGATGACAACCAGAATCAAACTTGCATCTGATGAGATTAAAGAATGGGTTTACACTGCCCACAACCTGGACAACAATACCATAGTCGGTTCTATTGGTGACACCCAGGTACCTCTGACTCCAGCAGTATTGACAGAGGTTTTTGGTTTAAGGAATGGTGAAGATTCTGCTGACCTTTCTGGAGAAGAGTTTGCTGATGTACTTGCCAGGATGGGTCATCCTGAGGGGAACCCTAGCAAGCTGTTTAAAAGGAACATGTCTGTGGAATACAGGTTTCTGGCTGATGTAGTAGGCAAGGTTCTCTTGGCCAAGCATTCTGCTCATGACACAATCTCCAGATATCAGCTCTGCCTTATGGGAGCTCTGGTAGATAAAAAAAGCTTGAACTGGGAGAAGTATTCTTTGATTTGTTGAAGAAAAAGATAAACAAGACATTTGTGAACTTTGGAAGAATACTGGGAATCTTCCTCCAGGCTAAGTGCCCTGCCCTGCTAGTCTCCTCTGGAGTGCACATCAATGCCTCCAAGAGACTCACCTGTGCCCTTTTTGGGAAATGGGACAGGCAAATCTCCAAGCCCAGCAGGCCCTCTTCTTCTGGCCCTTCAGGCACCAGGACTCTAAGAGTCACTCCACCCCAGGCCTCTGCCCCTGCAGAGGACCTGCCTGCTACTAGTGCTGCTGCTTCTCCTCCTCCAAGCTCAACCCTAGCTCCAGCTCCATCCACCTCTCCAGCCACCTCCACAATTACCATCTCCAGCCCATCTCCAACTTCTATTCCATCTCCAGCAACAATTTCCTCTCCACCAGCAGACCACTTCCACCCCCTATTCTCTTATCCCCCTCCAGATGTCACCTCATCCCCATCCTTCCATCCTTCACTCTCTTGGATGAATCCTACATGGATGATTCCCCCTCTTCTCCTCCAGACTTCCCATCCTCCTCCACATCTTTCCAAGACCTTCTCCACCAGATTATTGATCAACCCACCTTCACTCCCTCCATTTCCATCCCTCTATCCTCCATATCTACCATCCCCTCTCCTGAACCATTCATTCCACCCTTCAGCCCTCCTCCTCCAGCATCCTCAGCCATCCCTCAACCCTCTACCTCTGCTCCCCTTGAGCATGTAGATCTCCCAGCCCTTGCTGATCAGTTGTATGAGCTCCTTGCTCCTAGGCTCTCCCTTCTCATGGAGGCCTCTTTAGCTCCTCTACAACAATCAGTGGCAGCTCTCTCTGCCAGGCTGTCCTCTTTCCTTACTCCTATAGCAGCACCCCCAGCAGTGTGCCTTGATGCACAGGTCTCTGCATCTAGGCAGGGGGAGATGCCCTATGAAGCTGTTGCTACTGCTGCTGTGTCTGTTTCTGCTGCTGCTGCTACACCAGTACTAGCAATAGACCTAAGGTCTCTGCTATCTACCTTTGATACTGCTTACTTCTGCTGCCTCCCAGAGCCATATCCTGTCCAGCCTCCAGAGGTTCTTGCTGCCCAGTCAGAAGATATGTCCAAGGCTCTAGTGCCCTTCTCTTGCTGTGACCCCAGCATTATTTCTGCCTTTATTCATTCAGTGACTGTTGCTGCTGCTGCTGAAGCAATTGTTTCTGTTGAGCTCTCCTCCCAAGATCTTTTGATGACAGAGGCTGTTGATTTTGAGCCTGCTGAAGAAGTTGTTGTCTCTAAAGCTGCTGCTGTCTCTCCTGAAGTTGCTAGTGCTGTTTCTGAAGCTGTTTCTGTTGTAACTACTGCTGCTCCTGTATTTGTTGTAACATCTGCTGCTTCTGTATCTGTTACATCTGCTGTTTCTGTTGCCCCATCAGCTGCTGTGAAATTAAAAGAAGATTTGATGAAACAGCTTGATGCCTTGTATGATGCACAAAGTTCTGAATCTGAGGATTATAACACTGCTTCTGATGACTCATCTGCCACAATTGCTAAGAAAAGAAAGGCAAGAAGTAAGGCCTTGAAGAGAGTTCCTCCTGCCAAAGTCAGAGATGACAATGATGTCCCCTACTATATTCTGCACAATTGCCCAATCTCTGAGCATTGGATGCAATTCTCTAAGAACCAGTTAAAAGCTATGAAGAAGAAGAGGAAGTATGAGAAAGATTCTTCTCAGTCCAAGCACCCTCATCCTCCTCCACCACCTCCACCTGATGCAGGTGCAGGTGGCAGCTCTGCAAGATCAGGCCCTGCTAGAAGCCAGGCTCCCTACCAACCTCATGCAAGAACTTATCAAAGGGAAAGCCAGTCTAGGGGGTCTTACTCTAGAAGGGGAGGATATAGGGGTAACCAAAGAGAAACTCAGGTTTACTCTAAAGGACACTCCAGGCAGCATCCTTACTCTAGGGGAGGACATGTTTCTGCTGATACATCTTCTGGTCCTTTCCCCTACAAGCTCAAAGATACAGTGACTGCCAGGACTCCTCAAGATACTACTTCCAACAGGTATGAGCCACCTGTTCCATTTGAGGACCCTGAGAAAAATCCTATGGCTTGGACTGCAAGAATGAAAGAGCTGGCTGCTTTAGATCAGATCAAGAAAGCAAAAGAACAAGGGCTAGACACTTCCAACATATCTACCATGTCAGAACAAAGACAGAAGGAATTAGAGAGATATGCCTCCAGCAAATTTTTTGATGCAGACAGGTACATGGAGTTGCATCCAGCTGCAGTGGTTCCCAGGGCTTCAAAGCAAATTTATTTGGGTGCAGCTGATGATACCAGATCCAAACAACAAGCTTTAGATCCCAACAGAGAAATTAAAATGGTAAAAGGCAAAGAAAAGGAGTAACTCTGTAAGGTGACAACTTTTGGTTCTTCTAACTGCTATCTGGATATCATATATATATATATATATATATCTCTGTGATGGTTCTGCTCTGTGTCTTGTTATTGTTGTTTTTATGTTTTTCTGACTGTATGATGTTGTTTGTTTTTCAAAGTCTGTAAATAGTTTTCCTAACCCAAATAGGGGGAGATTGTTGGAACACCCTATTACTAATTTGGGTCAGGATCACTATGTCTCTAGGAATTTATGCTTTGACCTTCTGTATAGATAATAGGTCAATTAGAATTGAGTCTAAGGGATCAGGAGTCTAGGTTTGGAAGCTGCCCTGAAGACCCAAGTTTTTCTGGAATCTAAGTCCAAATCGTCGAGCTCAGCACGACGTTTCGTCGAACTCCGGTCGACGATCGTCTAGCTCAACTATTGACAGATCGTCGAGCTCCATTCGACGATCGCTGAGCTCAATCCTCATAATATCGTCGAGCTCTGGTCGACGATCGCTGAGCTCAACTTCTCAACATCGTCGAGCTCTGTTCGACGATCGCTGAGCTCAGGTCGACGATTTTGGCTCTGCACTGGATCCTTATCTCTGAGCTCAGTTCGACGATCTTTGAGCTCAGATCGACGATTTCTTTGCTGCTTGCTTTTTCCAGTTCGCTGAGCTCAGCTCGACGATAGCAGAGCTCAGTTCGACGATTTCAGTTATCTTTCTGAATTCAAATTCAAATCAGATAGAAGTTATTCTGCATTTAATTCAGAAGATCTGCCAGCCATTTTCATTTACTTCTGGAGCAAGTTTCAAGGGATTTTTCAAGGAATAATTCAGTGGACTTTCCTTCAGAACATTTTATGCAATTAAGGCTGTAATTAATTCAGACCAACGGCTATCTTTGACAGAGCAATTTTCTATTCAGACTCAGAGAATAAAAGATAGAATGTTTTTTGAATCAGACAGAAGATAGACAAGAACAAGAGAATAGAGATAGACAAGTAGAGGACACCTCTCTATACACAGAGACTCTCTCAATCTTCTGTCAACAAGATTTCAGAGGAACACTCATCAAAAAGAGATCAAGTTTTCAAACATTCTTCAGATCTCTTCAGCTCTCAAGTGTTCAAGGCCAATATCATTTCAAGACTCCAGACACTCAACATTTCAGCTTGCTGAAATCATCTTCTGCTGGAGATCTATCTTTGAAGGCCTATCACCCTCAGCAAAGCTCATCTTCCTGAAGATTTCAAGGACTCAGGGGGAGCTTTGACAACATCACTGAATCCACATAGTCTTCTCAGTTGCTTGAGAAAGAGAAGACTGCCATCACTCTCTCACCCCCATTCTGTAAAGGGTTTTTCAAACTCCCTTCAAAAGTTTGAAGCTGGTTTTTGAGCACCTTGTCAAAAGCTCATTGGTGGCAAGACACCTGATCAAAAAATCTGATTTGGTTTTTGAGCACCTTATCAAAAGCTCATTGGTGCCCAGGACACCTGATCAACTCATCCTGCAGTGGATTCCTACCTAGGGTGGTAGAAGAGTGGATGTACCCAAGTTGGGGAACCACTATATTTCCTTGTGTCATCTGGTTCTGCATGTTTTCTTTTTTGTTTCTGGCCTAGATTTTCTTGTGCTTAATATCTGCATAGCTTAGTTTTATTTCTGCTTCCCTGCTTACACTCATTACAACAATTGTTGTAAAGCTTTGCAAAAAGTTTTCTTTGTGTTTTTAAAAAGCACCATATACTCTATTCACCCCCCCTCTAGAGTATATCAGATCTAGTTTCCCCTTTCAACAGGCATAGGCTCACACAGCCCCACACCCCGTGCACTCAGGGCACATTCTCGGTGAACACAGTCAAAGTCTGCCGACTCACCACCGTCCCTTTGGACAGCCAAACAATGGGCAATTTGTCTTCCTGTCATGGGTCACGGTAATTAAAACCATAGACCGTCGAAGACCCTCAACTATGCCAACGGCAAGTGCCACGTACCCTTAGGTCTCTTTAACCGAACGACATAGAACGGGTATGGTTCCATCTAACTTGTGCTCACATCGCAATGTTAGTTCAAAACATATGCGCAGGTCAAACTTCTCCCGAGTCCCGTTTCCGTCATACATTTCACATAACCCGGTTATGTTCAAGTTGGCTCTCAGGCCTCCAAGCTGGCAAGATCACGCATCCGCCCAGTTTTCTGGGTGCACCTTAGGGTTAATCCCCAAGGCTCCCTGTTGCAATCTACCATGTATAAAACCCGAAAAACAACCAATAGCACGGATTCTTCTACGACATTTATGCAATGCAACATCACCGATCCAGACCAACATGTCCGGGTAGGCTTCACACATCATGCCTATGTCCGTTCTCGTTTACGGACTCTACACAACGGGGACTTTACATATCTACCCGAAGGAACGCCTCCAACAGATCGCAAACTCGCGAGAGTGGGCTTCCTATGCAAAGAAGGAGAGCTTCACATGCTCAAGAAGAGAATCGTTACCCTAGCATTCTTCCTCGGTGCCATTGGAATGTAAGCAGATGAAAAGCACTGCACTCTCTTTACCTCCATAGATCCGAAGTCGACTCGCAATTTGGAGCTTTAAAGCTCCTCCAATGGCCGGATCTAAGCTCCTTCTTCTTCCTTTGCTCTCCTCTCTCTCTTGACTTAGAAAGTGAACCACTCAAGTAAAAGTGAGGGTTTCAAAGGCCCAATCCCGGGTATATCCCAGTAGGAGCAACCCCCAACCGTCGGATCCCAAAATTAAAGAAACGAACGGCCTTGATTCGGGCCTGAAATTTACAATCTGTACCGAACACGGCCTGGCACACGCCCGTGTCCCTCATTCGCCATCAAAATCAACGCGCTTGGAACAACACACGGGCATCCGAGATGCCCCTGTTCTACCTGACACGCCCGTCTTCCAACTGACACGGCCGTGTGGTCGGCCGTGTTCCCCCATCGATACAGCCCGAAAACAACCCGAGACTCACACGAGTTCTTGGACACGCCCGTTTCCTAACCCGTGTCCACTCGAACACGCCTGGGCTCCAGGCCGTGTTCACAGTCTCGACACTTCGTCGACCACCCGACACGGCCTTGGACACGCCCATGTCCTAGGCCCTGTGCCTTGTCTCGACACTTCGTCGAGCGAAATTCGTCGACTCCCCGGGCCGATCGTCGACACGGGCCCGACACGCCTTGAGACACACCCGTGTCTCAGGCCGTGTGCCCTGCCTCGACACATTGTCGAGCGAAATTCGTCGACTTCGTGGCCAAGTCGTCGACTCAAGCCTGACACGCCCTGGGACACGCCCGTGTCCCAGGCCGTGTGCCTCCTGCCAGATTCCAACTCTGGCACAAAATGTCTCCCGTCGCTCTTCTGAGTTTCGGGGCGTTATACCTCCAATACTAGAATTGTCGTTCTACCCGTTAGCTTCTCTGCCGGTCTTCCAATCGGCTTATCCCACCGTCTAGCCGCCAGTTCAAGCCGCAACTGGTCGGCGGCCTCTAAGTAAAGTTTGATTATTTTCTCCTGTTCAAAATGATTCCTGCGAAGGGACGAAGTGAATATAATTTCTTGTCAACTACTGCTAATCTCTCGGAGGTATATGATTGTTCATATTTCAGTGATGAGGCCCTCGACAATGATGACAAATTTTCTGCCAGTTGGGTTGAACACGCGCCAAAATCTATTGCAAGAGAATCTCGTTATGAAGAAGAAGAAGAAGTCCCTTCTCCATTCATTAACCAGATTTGTTGGGATACTGTCTCCGGTGATTTCAGAGTACCACATCTCCCAGAATATTTCGGATATGATGATCCGTTTTCTCATTTACAAGCTTTGAATTGGATATTTCGCTAAGAAAGGTGTCAAACAGAATAAAATGCAAACTTCTTATTATATCTTTTGACGACATTGCAAGGGAATGGTTCTATAGTATGCCACATCGATCGATCACCAGTTTTAAAGATCTTCGAAGACAATTCATTTCAAGGATTACTACTTATAAGAAGCGGATAAGAAACGTTAGAGCTCTCTTCCAAATCAAGCAGGTAATAGACGAGTCGAATCCAGACTTCGTTGACCAGTTCCAAAAGGAAATTCTGGATGTTGGTAGCGCCCATCAAGATTATTATTTATATGCTTTCATGAATGAACTACGAGAAGGCCCTCTGAAATTTAAGTTCACCATAAAGGACCCCAAAGCTCATGGAGATCTTATTGAAATCGTTAATAAGTTCATAATGGGTGAAGAAGCAAATAAAGATTATATCTCATTTTTGAATCAGATGACTAAACAACCTCAGGGGACTTCTGGCGATCAGCAACCTTTTTCCTTCCAAAATATTTCACAAGTTAAAAATTGCAAATCTCCTCCTTTTCCTCAGGATAGGCCTACATTACCTCCTCAGCAGAATGAGTCATCTGAGTTTGTAAAAGCACATCCAGCCACATCTTTGGGTCTGAAAATTCTAAAGCGTAAAAAAGGTTCAGATAGATATGTTAAATTTAAAATTCCTATGGAAGACCTCCTGATGATTCTTCAAAAAATGCTTTAGTTCAAAAGGCCTCGGCGTATGAAATCTAAAATCAAATATCGGCATGAGGAGCTTTTTTGCAAATATCATAAAAGTGTTGGTCCTCTGGCAGAAGATTGCATGGCTCTCCGAAAGTTAGCTGATCAACTTATAAGAGCTGGGAAGCTACAAGACTATGTCATTCAGTGACTTTCTAAGGCATTCTTCTCTGGATTACTCAATGGTTCAAGCAGGGACTTCCTTTTCTCAATGACTAAAATGCTTAAGATTGGAATAACATATAAAGTCCCCTTGACAATTAGAATTAATGGGCACAGTCATGTTTCGAGCATATATACTTTTGCTACATCCTTAACACCAAACTTGCAATATCTTCCATTTGAAGCTTATTTCTCAGCTTTACTTTTGATATTAATATACATGCTTATGGGGGCAAAATGCCTTTGAATTCTTAAGTCCTCCACATCCCGCTTGACATCAGTCACAGATGTGTAGTGGAAATTCCGCTTGACATCAGTCGCAGACCTTGCGTACTTGTCCCGCTCGACATCAGTCGCAGATATTACGTACTTATCCCGCTTGACATCAGTCGCAGATATTACGTTGTTATCCTGCTTGACATTTATCGCAGGCATTACGTACTTATCCCGCTTGACATCGGTTGCAGATATTATGAATTTTAATCTCACTTATGTGTTCTTTGTGTGGAAAGCAATGCCTCACGCACTTGCCCACATCGACACATAAGCCCATAGCTCCATCTGTTCTTGCAGGTCAACAAGGACTTATCCTCTATCTTGCGGTTTTATTAAGCAGCCTATGCCAGTTTATATAATTGACTTCACCGACAGCGCGGTTACATATTCTGGTTTATCTTATTCGGATTCTATATGCCTCTCTGCCGGTTTATTACTTATATATTCGGGAATCCAGCCAGCTTATTTCAGTCAATTGACTCTTGGCCTGTGTACGTCGGCTTATGCTTTTCTGCCCGAATCAACGTGCAACTTATTTGCCATCTAAGCATGCTTAAGTGTCTTTGATTATCGGCTTGTATGATCATATCAGAAGCCGCAGATTATTTCTCTATCCTTAAATCTCTTGCATCAAAAGCGCGATATATATCAGAGTTCACCCTAGCCGCAAACTGATGCTATAAATCACAGCAGTGAACCGGTCGCACAAGTAATATAAAATGGGGGCTTTCCCAAGTATCGATCTCATAAGGAACACAGTAAGGTGGAGTTAATTTCGAGGAGGACTTGAGATTGAAGTCCTCAGGTCGGAGATCACTAAGGGTGGTTTTAATGTTTGCGGAAACAGAAAATAAAAGGCTAACAACTACTCCTATGCAACGCCGCTATGCGATGCTTCGCCAGGCGGGATGGAAGACTAGTCGGGCTGCTATGCACCGAATCGCTAGGCGGATGGAAGAGAAGGCTAGCGGATGAGGTGGTGAGAATGGCGGAATGAGGGTCGTAAGCACCTCTTCGCTACGCACGCCACTAGCAACTGCTAGTGCGACAAGGGTGGATGGATGGTGGATGGAATATGGCGCAACTCAAGTAAATATAACGAAAACATACAATCACATAGACATAATTGTACACAACGTTTACAAACTAAGCATACTTCGTCAATATAAATAAAGTTAAACACCAATATTCAACAATAAAGCAAGTACAAGCAAGAGATCGACCGAATCCGAAGTCTTGCTGAGGATTCACGGTTGGAATCGTCGGGTTGTCATTCCGCGTCCAAGCTCGGTCCTCAACTGCTTCTGGGGTAGAGAAGGGCTGTCACCACCTTCCAATGGCCCGTCTTCTTCGTCTCACGATAGCGGATGAAGTTTGCTAGCTTTCCTTTGCTTGATGGCAATGGCGTCAAAACTCTACTTGAAGCTCACGGATGAAGGAGAAGGCCGAGAGGAAGCTCCGGCTTGGATTTGGCTGTGAAAGCTTTCCCGGAGCACCTCCCTAGGGTGGAAGATGAAGGGGAACGACGGAGAAGGCGGAAAACGGCAGAGGAAATGGGCGATCTCCGGATTTTTTTTGGATTAGGGCGAGACCTGCACTATTTATACAAAAGCAGAAATGAACAATGCGCACGATCACAGGCGCACGACCAGTGGTCGTGCGCACTATGTCCTATGCTCGTGCGCACTGGCATGGAATATCAGGAAGAAGAACTAGGATACTGCGCACGAGTAGTGGCGCACGACCAGTGGTCATGCGCACTAAGTCCAATGATCGTGCGATTACCCAGACAGGACTCCAGAAATGAGGAATCAATGCACACGATCAGTGGCGCACGACCGGTGGTCGTGCGCAATATGTCCAGTGGTCGTGCGCTTACCCCAGGCTGATTTTGGAAAACGAAGAGTAGTTCACACGATCGGGGGCGCACGACTAGTGGTCGTGCGCATTGAATCCCATGATCGTGCGCAGTATTCCAGTTTCACCACCATCCCGGAACACGCACACGACCCATGTACCGAAAGGAAAAAACCAATCACTAATCTGTGCAGACATTCCAGACAATCACAAAAAGGGAGTACAAACTATAAAAATAACAAACTACACAACCATGGGCATAAATGTGCACTTACTATGGAAAAAAAGATAAGATGAGATATGAACGATATAGAACTAAAAGTGAAGTGCAAACACGTGAAAACTAGCCCAGATGAGTCCGAAAATAGGTATATAAAGTGGACTCATCACACCCCCAGACTTATCTATTTGCACGTCCCGAGCAAACAAAATCTAAGAAGATAGGGAAAAATACTAGTTAACAAAGAAATTGCGATACAGAGTACCATGCGAAGTCGCATGCTCGCGTGCGTAAAAATATAATAGAAGAAATTTCTAAGTATACAAAATAGTTTATACATTTCACAATGCGTATCAAAATTTTATTATTACTCAAAAATGGAATCACGGTGAATCTTTCGGTCACGCGTAGGGAGAAAGTAGACTAATCGCTAGGCGAGCATTGCCGAAGATCGGGGCTCCGGATAACCTCCAAAGGAATCCACCAATGTCGGTGACCATATGCTTGCCCTTTCGCATTCTCTCCACGGCACTGGTTTGGTTCACACACGCATCAGTAGGACTTGAGGTGAAGAGATGGGGCTTGGGTTTTGGTGAGGTAAACAAGGATAAACAAGATGGCTATGCACCTAACCCAAAGGAGCTAGTATGAAGGGAATCCATCAGCTAACCAAAATATATGCGGGGACACCACACCCCCAAACTAAACTTTTAACATATGGGTGTGTGCACCGCCTACTCCAAAAATAAGCACATCTCAAATATGATTTTCAATTTTACTTTTCCTTTTCACTTTTCTTTTTCTTTTTCTTTTTCTTTACAAATTTTTTTCTTTTTCTTTTTCTTCATTTTATTTTCACAATTCAGCAAATATAACATTGGAGCACATCCACATAATCACATGTAAGATCACCACATCACATCCCAAAATGAAAATGTAAAACTCTAAAGCTCAACTTGGGTGTGCGACTAGGATTGGATATGAGGCTTTGGTGAAATCATAGTGGAGCTGAATCAAAAGGAGGGTAGGCACAATGGGGCTAGCGAGGACAAGACGTTAGGAACGGTACAAAGCTCAACCGGGCCAAAATGATGGCCTACATCACGCTCATGCATGACTAACCTATACCCATGCTTCAAGAATAGCTTTGGGCAAGTTCTTACCCAACGAGAAAGACTATCCATCCTCCCAACTCGAGCAATACAAAACTAACGACCGTCTACACACATCCCTAAGCTACAGTCGGATTCACACCGGATTCACCAACTTTTTAGTAGAATAAAAAGTATTTACGCAATTAAAAAAATATAAAACTAAAAGCATACAAAAAAATTAAATCTACTCCAATTTCTACACGAGACGAGAGCATTTGACTAGGATTACAACATGGCCAGCATTTTACTCCGTCTCACAATCCTATGTCAGCACCATAATTTTCCCAAATCTAACGAAGAAATGAGTTTAACTCGCAGCACCCAAAAAGCTAAGCACGCGCTCATGTGGGTGCAGTGGTGTGTGATGCAATGAACTAAGCAAAATAAAACAATAAAGGCTTCTAGTATGCACATGAGATTTGTGCGTGCAGTAGGTAACAAATCTCTCCCCCAGACTTAAACTAAGCAAAATAGCGTATAATAGAGAAATTAAAATCATAAAAAGCTAAGGGAAGAGGTTACCCAATGCTCAGCTTGTGAGCATACCAGAAGATGCGTGGAAACCGAAGCAGGCCCGCCATACGAAGAATCAGAACCCTGCCAATGCAATTTTCCAAGAATACCTGCAGGGGTGAGCTCCGCAAAAACAAAACAAAAATATACAAAAAGAAATGCTAAAATAAAATTGACAGGAAAAAAAAAATGCAGGAAATAAAAGATAAGTACTGAGGTTATTGTCATCCCAGCACGACTTATTAAATTCTAAACAGTTCTAGCTTATAGGCCTATGAAATAAAAAGTGCAGAGGTAACTGGCCTAATATCCGTTTCGGTAACGGGTACCGATACGGTGATAGAGCAGTTACCCCTCTACCTAAATAGTAATACCTGCCCAACACAGGTAGAGGAAATAAGAAATAAGAAGAGGAGGAGGACTGGTCCTCGCTCATCTTATCACAAAAGAAATCCTTGCCTAGCAAGATATCGTCTATCACAGGCCCGCAGGAGGCGATGGCAACGACATGACCACAAAGCTCATCGTCATCCCAACGTACCTGTGGAGACTCATCCTGCACAGGCTCAGATAAGGAAGGGGGATCAAGTAATAAAAGAGAAGAAGAACTAAAAAAATCAGAAAATGGGAGAGTGATCCCGGTAGTACTCTCAGCAGGATCCAAGCAGAGATCACTGTCGGTGTCATATGAGTCGTATCGAGGGGAATCCGAGAACTCAAGGTCCGCGGTGGTAAGTGGAACGACCTCATCCAATAAGGAGGTGCAAACCTCCACATCAGAAAGAGGGTATTCCTCATCCCATCGGGGTGCGTAAAAATGTTCCGAAGATCCACTTTCTCCGTCGGAGATAGAGGAATCATCATCCCACTTCGGCGCAACCTCGGGCACCGAATCATAAACAAGTACGGCATCATCAACCGACTCACAAGAAAAAGGAGTAGCACAATCCGGCAAAAATTGCGGAGGGGCAAGGCTGCTCTCAAAATCAAGCACTGAATGAGCAGGTCCCATCGCAAAATCATTCGTAGACGCCACCCCATCGATGACCGAAACAATCTCATCATCCCATACAGGAGCGTCCATGAGTTCCTGCTCCACTTTTTGCTGGCTAACACTAGAGTGATCATCATCACTCAAGGAAAGCTCGTAAAAAAGGGATCGAGGGACCCATGAAAGAGCTGTATACGGCCAGAGATTCTTCAGTAATCTCAACGGGTAAAGAATGAGCAAAGTGCGTTCTATCAGTGTATGGGCTAGGCAACACCCTGGTAGGCCTGTCCACAACAGTATTCCGCGAACGGGAGGTTGTTGGGAACACGCCCTCAGAGGGAGAAGGCTTGCACAAACGAGGGCAATCCTTCAACATGTGGCCCTCACCTTGACATAACAAACACCGAATGCAATGCTCGGCATTCATAGCAGCAATGACATCGATGGATTGGCGCAAAGTGTCAAGGATACGACACTCAGCATCAGGATCCATCACGAATAAAAATAATTGCTGAAAAAGTGCTAAACAGCTAAAATGAAAATAGCACGGATCTGCTATCTAAATCAAAAATCAGAAAAGGGTAAAACGAAATAAGCAAAATAAAAATTCTAAAAACCAAAGCAAATAAATAATAAAAAAAATGATATGCACAAATGGAAAAGGGCTTCAATCTATTATCTCCCTCTCCACAAACTCACACGACTGTGTTCCCCGGCAACGGCGCCAAAAACTTGATGCTATAAATCACGGCAGTGAACCAGTCGCACAAGTAATATAAAATGGGGGCTTTCCCAAGTATCGATCTCACA
The DNA here is from genome assembly GCA_039583875.1 of Platanthera guangdongensis. Taxonomy (NCBI): domain Eukaryota; kingdom Viridiplantae; phylum Streptophyta; class Magnoliopsida; order Asparagales; family Orchidaceae; genus Platanthera; species Platanthera guangdongensis. The sequence goes on from CM077159.1 coordinate 82,246,039, forward strand.
AGGAACACAGTAAGGTGGAGTTAATTTCGAGGAGGACTTGAGATTGAAGTCCTCAGGTCGTAGATCACTAAGGAGGGTTTTAATGTTTGCGGAAACAGAAAATAAAAGTCTAACAACTACTCCTATGCAACGCCGCAATGCGATGCTTCGCCAGGCGGGATGGAATACTAGTCAGGTCGCTATGCACCGAATCGCTAGGCGGATGGAAGAGAAGGCTAGCGGATGAGGTGGTGAGAATGCTGGAATGAGGGTCGTAAGCACCTCTTCGCTACGCACGCCACTAGCAACTGCTAGTGCGGCAAGGGTGGATGGATGGTGGATGGAATATGGCGCAACTCAAGTAAATATAACGAAAACATACAATCACATAGACATAATTGTACACAACGTTTACAAACTAAGCATACTTCATCAATATAAATAAAGTTAAACACCAATATACAACAATAAAGCAAGTACAAGTCAAGAGATCGACCGAATCCGAAGTCTTGCTGAGGATTCACGGTTGGAATCGTCGGGTTGTCATTCCGCGTCCAAGCTCGGTCCTCAACTTCTTCTGGGGTAGAGAATGGCTGTCACCACCTTCCAATGGCCCGTCTTCTTCATCTCACGATAGCGGACGAAGTTTGCTAGCTTTCCTTTGCTTGATGGCTATGGTGTCAAAACTCGACTTGAAGCTCACGGATGAAGGAGAAGGCCGAGAGGAAGCTCCGGCTTGGATTTGGCGGTGAAAGCTTGCTCGGAGCACCTCCCTAGGGTGGAAGATGAAAGGGAACAGCGGAGAAGGCGGAAAACGGCGGAGGAAATGGGCGATCTCCGGATTTTTTTTGGATTAGGGCGAGACCTACACTATTTATACAAAAGCAGAAATGAACAATGCGCACGATCACATGAGCACGACCAGTGGTTGTGCGCACTATGTCCTATGCTCGTGCGCACTGGCATGGAATATCAGGAAGAAGAACTGGGATACTGCGCACGAGTAGTGGTGCACGACCAGTGGTCGTGCGCACTAAGTCCAATGATCGTGCGATTACCCAGACAGGACTCCAGAAATGAGGAATCAATGCACACGATCAGTGGCGCACGACCGGTGGTCGTGCGCAATATGTCCAGTGCTCGTGCGCTTTGTAATATCCCGCCTTTTATTGGGCCACCAGAGCCTTAGTGGGCCCAATAAAAGTGGCCCGAACCCTACCCATGACCCGGTGAGAAATAACCCTAAGCGGGAAATAGAGCTAGAGAACTCTGAATTGAGTTCTGTCAGTTCCTGTGGCCTCGTATAGTCTATACGAGCGCATCGGAACTCGTTCAGTTGGACTCCGAGGTCTAACGACAATTTTACACATTTCGACCATTTTAGCGCGCTGCGACGCGCAAATTTTGGACTTTCGTCAAACGGACTCCGATTCAACCCCAGTCAGTGGCGTTAGACTCGTGTGGTCAATACGAAGTCAACGGAAGTCGTCCCGGTCAATTTCGATGACGATTGGTCAACCCGTGGTCAAATCAAGCATAGTTGTGCACCGAAAAGCGTGCGCACACCAATTATGACACGACACCCGAACTTTGACCTGACCCCGACGACTTGGACCCACTTTGACTTTGACCAGCAAGGGGACCCACCCTAGGGTTGACTTGGTCAAACCCTCCTAAAAATCCACTTTTTGGATTTTTCTCCAAATGAGGGGCCCACCTTCTCTCCAAAGGAGGATGGCCCATACTCCCCCTCACTTTCCATGGGCCCCCAACCAGCAAGCTTCCCAAAGTTCAAGTGGAGGCCCACCCATTTCTTTTCTCTCCCTATCTCTCTCTTTCCCACCTAAAGGCCCAAGCCCACAAAGGGGCCTCATCCATTTTCCCCACATGGGAGAAAATGAGAGACCTCCAGCTGTCCTTGGACAGCTGGAGGGTGGGATTAATCCCTCCCTAAGGAGGGATTAGTCCCACACCACCCAATGGGAGGGAATCTCCCCCTCCCCTCCCTATAAAAGGACCCCAACCCCCTCACTTTCCCTCACAGCTCTCAGAGCAACCCCCTCCCCCTGTTTTACCCTCTGCCGGAGCTCAGGTGGCCGGAAAAAGGCAATCCGAGGAGCTCCTCCCCCTCCACCACCACCTTGAGCCATGTCCGACCAAGCCGGCCCCTCCCGAGCCCACCAAACTCAGGTGGAAGCTTTCTCCCTCCTCCTTCTCCATTTTGGACGTCTTGCATGGCGCTCCCGGCGGCCGGAGCGCCGCCGCCGTCACCCCCTCCCCTCCCGGTCAAAAAAAAAAAGAAATAGCTCCGGCGGCGGCCGGCGGCGGCAGGCCGCCGGACCACCGCCGGAGGGAGCGCCCACCACCGGCGGGTTGGCCGGTGGTGGAGCAACGGCCGGCCGGTGGCCGGCCGGCGGCGGAGAAGCCCCGTAAGGTGCGCGGGAATGATACAGGCGGGGGGGAGAAGGAGGTGAATAGTAAAATATTTTATAAATTATATTATTATAATATTATAATATTATAATAATAGGATGATTATTTTTTTGGAGACTAAAATAGGCTCCTAGGGAAAACGGTTTGAACATGAAAAATGTTCCCCTTGATGAGGGCTTCCTCCACAAAAATTTTGAGAATTTTTGGTGTTGATTTGGTATTTTTTAAAAGCCCAATTAAACTTTATTTGGCCAAAGTAAAGGGCCAAAACTCTTTGAAAAATTATGAAAATTTTTCTATGCTCATTTTATATCCATATAAGGGTTGTATCAAAATTTGAGCTCATGGGGATAAGTTTTGATATTTTTTCCCAAAATATGGAAGCCTAGGACCGCGCTCGATATTATTACGCTCGTTTTCTTCGAAAATGAAAATTGGAGCGCGCGACTATCCTCTCTAATTTGAATAAGTTTCATATCGACGAGAGTGGCCGAGGCAAGTGACCAAGCTCCGGGTGTTTCGAGATTTCATGAAAACTGTCGAGCGCCTCGACTCTCGGGCGATTTGGGCACGCTCGGAAGATGAGAGTACGAGTGGTGAGTTATGAATTATTCTTGACGAATAATGAGAGTGTAACTCCTGATAAACCCCGATTCGATTAAGCCGTGGTTAATAAGGCGCAACCAACTCATAATCGGATCTTAATATTAAAAGTGTAACTCAAGGAAACCTTATTTAAAACTGAGATGGAACTGAATGTGCCTCCTGGATGGAGATGAAACTGAATCTCTTCGGGATGGAGATGGAACTGAATCTCTCCTGGATGGAGATGAAACTGAATCTCTCCTGAGAACGGAGATGGAGCTGAAGCCTCCTGAATGGAGTGATTGTACTACTAACCATTTTCTTTATGATTATTCCAGTCTTACACTGGTCCAGTTCCTTTATTCTTTTCAGTTCAGTACTTTCATTTTAGTACTACTCCAGTCTTGTACTGGTCAAGCTTATTTCAGTACTTTCATTTCAGTACTACTCCAGTTGCGTACTCGTCAGGCTTATTTCAGTACTTTCATTTCAGTACTACTCCAGTTGCGTACTGGTCAGGCTTATTTCAGTACTTTCTATTTAGTACTACTCCAGTTGCGTACTGGTCAAGCTTATCCAGTCTCGTACTGGTCACTTTTCTTTCCAGCACTTTAAATAAGCAGCATAACCACCGCACTTGATCTTATCGCAATTTACTTTTATATTCCCGGGTCCTGCTCTGACGAGCAGTTGTTGTTTAGGTTGAGCCTTAGTTGGGGATAACCGGAGTTGAGGTAGTCCTCCAGGTCTAGCCCCAAATAAAGCGCTCCCACGCTCCTTGTCGAAAGTAGAGCAAAGTGCCGATGCCCAAAGTGTAAGCCTAGTAAGGCAGGCCGTCGTAGACCCGATGTTATATTGTTTGCAATTGTTTGATTGATTGTAAATTGCTTGCGGTGAAATGGTGGCGGGTCGGTCCCTTCCGCAGACCGTTCGTACCGGTGCGGGAAGGTTGACGGCTCAAGGCGACAGGGAGATGAGTACCACGGGTGACCGGCCGTTATATTCCCCGTCGGGTTTCCTCCGCTGGTCGGCCGAAATATTTTACCGGATGTCACTCAAATCCAGGAGTAGACATGGTTGTACGTTAGGGCCTGGGGTTGTGCAGTACGATCACCCCCAGAAGTGGCAGGACTGGCCACTGTCACCGACGGCCACATCGGTGAGGCCCGCGGGGCTCGCTACCCTGCTGGAACAGAAGCGGTCCAAACTATGTCGACATAGGGTTTGTGTGCGCGGCTATGAATGCCTGCGGTTTGTGTGCGCGGCTATGAATGCCTGCGGTTTGTGTGCGCGGCTATGAGTGCCTGCGGTTTGTGTGCGCGGCTGTGAATGCCTGCGATAGAATTCAAGATATGAAAACCTGTTGTGCTGATGAGCTAGTAGAGCCTTGCTATAACTGTTTTATATTATTGCTGCTTTTTCCGGTTATACTGCACTCTTTTATAATTGCTCCTAGTTGTTCATATATGAAATGTTGTGATAACCCTCTCTTGCTTCGGCTATTTACTTTTGTTGGGTGGGTGCGTGCTCGTCCCCAGGATGTGGATCCGGGGAGGAGATTTGTTTCCACTTAGCTCTGTGACTAACGGTTATTTGATTAACCATTCACAGGAGGTGGAGCACCATAGTGACCCGCTGCCGCAGGAGATTACGCCAGCAGCTAGGTCTACTCGAGCAGATGCACCCCCGCCGTCTCCGGTGTTTAGAGACGTGAGTACCGCCGAGCAGTTTAGAAGAGAGAGTGTGTGAGAGACTTATGTAGTACATGTATAGCCCACGGGCATTTATAAACGCATAAGGCTTCGGCCCTAGAACCTCTGTATTAATATGATATGTTATATGTATGTAGTGGTTTCCTGTTAATGCTTCCGCTATATTCTGATGGGTTGTGAATGTTATGATTCGAACCACTCAAGGCGGCCATCTAGTGCTTGAATAGGGTGGATTGTTTCCCCTATGAGCCCTGGGTGGACGTCTTGGGCCAGTAGTACCCCTTCGGCCCGACCCGGGCAAAAGGTTGGGGGGGGGGGGTACTACAAATGGATCAGAGCGATCACGATTCGTCCTTGTGGAGCAGTCTCAGGATCCCTCCGTCCCTCGCTTCGTTCTAGGTTCGGGACGAACCTTGCAGTGGAAGCTTGGTGGACCCTAGTGTAGAGGCTTAGGGATTCTAGACTGTGCGTTAGTACGCCCATACACCATTGTTCCGCTTGGGTTGTCGCTTTTGCAAATTCCCTTACTTTTGCAAAATACTGACACTCTTTCATGTTACTTCTCCAGATACCGGAGTACAGTAACGGGGGATCCTCGTCCAGAGGATACGTTCCAGCCACCCCACCACCAGACCCGGTTGCTCCCGCAGCCGTACCGTTTGCCGAGTCAGATATAGGGCAGACACTGATGGCTATACTAGCGACTTTCCGAGATGCCCTGACACAGCCACCGCGGGAGATGACCGCACCCACAGATCTGCTGACGACTTTTCGAGGACTGAGGCCTCCCCATTTCAGGGGTACAGAGACGGCCATTCAGGTAGAGGAGTGGGTGGAGCGAGTGGAGGAGCTGTTGGTAGGGATGATGTGCCCAGCTGTGGCAGCAGTCTCTTTGGTGGTGACCCTCTTGGAGGGATATGCGAGGGATTGGTGGAGAGCGTCTAGTCACTCTACCTTCCGAGGTCGGCCGATGAGCACGATCCTTTGGGGGGAGTTCTACGTGGCTCTGCTAGAATTTTTCATCACAGATGCAGACCGAGCCGTGCTGCAAGAGAGGTTCCTGCTCATTCGACAGGGCAACCGAACTGTGGCAGAGTATGAGAGAGAGTTCATACACCTGGCACGCTTCGCCGGGAACCTGGCTGCCTCCGACAGAGATAGGGCTTCTCGGTTCTACCGAGGACTACGAGACGACCTGAGGCAGTCCTTGATTATGCTCTCTCAGGGCACCTTCCACACCATAGCCACCCATGCGGCAGCTCTAGAGTTGGACCAGCAGATGGTGGCTCAGCGGCGCAGAGGTCAAGTAGAGCTTCCTCGAGACCAGAGGCGAGACGTTGGAGTCGCTCCCCATAGACAGGATAAAGAGAGCAGACAGCGACGCCGCAGGCTGCCTTATAGGCGCCCACCAGCACCCCCAGCACCCCCAGCTGCACAGCAAGATAGTAGACCAGCTCCAGCTCCACATACCCCACTAGTGGCCCGACGAGATGTTCCCTTCGCAGGGAACTGCTTCTTGTGTCAGCAGCCGGGACATATGAGGGCCTTCTGCCCTCAGGCGATAGGGAGACCAGGACTAGGAGCAGTCCAGGGTGGACAGCCGGCACGGGGACAGGGTCAAAGAGGCCGTAGAGGCCGAGCTGGCAGGAGAGGCCAGCAGGGCCGAGTAGCTCCCCAGGAGGCCTATGCACTGGACCTGCAGCATGGACCAGCCCCTGACGTAGTCATAGGTATATATCTTAGGCGATAGAAGATATCAGATCTTCCACTATTGTTGTACATTTCATATATATATATATGTATATTAGTTGGATGATATATATCTATATGTTTTCCTATGACGTTAGGAATCTTGTTGGTAGAAGGTCACCCTGCCAAAACCCTTTTTGACACAGGAGCGACTCATTCTTTCGTCTCCCACGATTTTATCGCAACAAAGGGAAATGTTATTCGCTCAACCGGACTGTCTATACAAATCCGTTTACCAGACGGGTCGGATATGACATCCACCGAAAAGTGTTCGTTCCAGGCTACGCTGGGAGAGGTAGAGTTTGAAGTCTACGCAACCATCCTAGCTATAACTGGGTTTGACATAATTCTGGGAATGGACTGGCTGGCTGAGCACCAAGCCCAGATAAACTGTTCCACGCGAGAAGTCCGGCTACAGAATCCAAATGGCCAGAGCGTCGCGTTGACAGGTGTGCCATCTGTCTCTCGTATTATTTTGACTTCTACACAGATGGTGAAGTCAGTCCGTCAGAAGGATGAAGTATTCCTTATTTATTTCGAGATGGAAAATAAGACCCAGGCGCTCGCCAAGGTCCCAGTAGTCCGAGACTTTCCAGATATCTTCCCTGAGTCCCTCCCGGGATTGCCACCTAAGCGAGAGGTCGACTTCCAGATCGAGCTCGTGTCCGGAGCACGGCCAGTATCGCGAGCCCCCTACCGGATGGCCCCAAGGGAGCTGACTGAACTAAAGATCCAGCTACAAGAACTAATAGATGCTGGATTCGTCCGTCCAAGTTCCTCGCCCTGGGGAGCCCCGTACTTTTCGTCAAGAAGAAGGACGGGACTCTGCGACTGTGCATCGACTATAGGGAGCTAAATAAGCTTACTGTACGCAACACGTATCCCCTTCCTAGGATCGACGAACTGTTCGATCAGTTACAAGGTGCTTCGGTATTCTCCAAAATGGACCTGAGGTCCGGCTATTATCAGCTTCGGATCCGAGAGGAAGATATTCCTAAGACTGCCTTCAGCTCCCGATACGGTCTTTACGAGTTCCTAGTGATGCCCTTCGGGCTCACCAACGCTCCCTCCGCCTTCATGGCCCTGATGAATAGAGTCTTCGAACCCTTCTTGGATCACTTTGTCATCGTCTTTATAGACGATATCCTAATCTACTCGAAGACCAAGACGGACCATACCCGGCACCTGCAGATGGTCCTATTAAAGCTCCGGGAGCACTCTCTCTTCGCCAAATTCAGTAAGTGCGAATTTTGGCTAGAAGAAGTTGGATTCTTGGGCCACACGATAAACAAGGAAGGAGTGGCAGTGGACCAAGCCAAGATCCAGGCAGTACAAAATTGGCCGCCACTCAGGACGGCTGCGGATATCCGGAGTTTCCTCGGCCTTGCCGGATACTACAGGAAGTTTGTCGAGGGATTTTCCAAGATTGCCCTACCCCTGACTGCTCTCACCAAGAAGGACGCCGTATTTCGATGGACGCCGGAGTGCGAGGCTGCGTTCATCGAACTGAAGAAGCGTCTGACTTCCGCGCCAATCCTTACGATTCCTTCAGGGACCGAGGGATTTCAAATCTACACTGATGCCTCCCTGAAAGGATTGGGAGCAGTCCTAATGCAGCATGGTAAGGTAGTGGCCTACGCTTCACGGCAATTAAAGCCGCATGAATTAAACTACGCAGCACATGATTTAGAGTTGGGCGCCGTCGTCTTCGCCCTTAAAATCTGGAGGCATTATCTGTACGGAGTAAAATGTGAGATCTTCTCCGACCACAAGAGCCTCAAGTATATTTTCACGCAGAAAGAGCTGAATCTCCGGCAGCGCCGATGGTTGGAATTCTTATGCGATTACGACTTCACTCTCCAATATCACCCCGGGAAGGCTAATAGAGTCGCTGACGCCTTGAGCCGCCAGCCTGCGATAGTCGGGAGTTGGATGGAGCAGATCCCTAAGGAACTTTTCCAGTCTTTGATAGACTTGGAGATTACCCTGGTTGCCCGAAGAGATCCGGAAGAGTACTATTCTCAGCTGTATTGGATGGAGATCCAATGCGATATCCGGGACCAGATACGAGAAGCCCAGAAGATCGACCCAGAGGTAATGTCGATCATCCGATCTCTGCAAGGAGGGGTACAGGAGGATTATAACTTGCATGATGGGATTCTACAATTCAAGCATCGCATATTGATTCCCGCTACTGGAGGGATTCGTGGGGAAATTCTGCAAGAGGCCCATCAGTCGAGGTACTCGATTCACCCTGGCGTAGTTAAGATGTATGTGGACTTGCGTAGGACCATTTACTGGCCCGGAATGAAGAGAGATGTCACCGACTTCGTGGCCCGGTGCCAGACCTGTCAGAAGGTCAAAGCTGAATGCCGCAGTCCAGGAGGCCTATTGCAGCCCTTGCCGATACCAGAATGGAAGTTCGAAGACATCTCCATGGACTTCGTCCACGGTCTACCTCGATCCCGTGCTGGGAATGACTCAATATGGGTGGTCGTAGATCGACTCACCAAGGTAGCGCGGTTCATTCCAAACCGACAGGGTGACGGAGTAGATATCCTGGCCAGGATGTTCCTAGAACAAGTGGTACGATTTCACGGAGTACCAAAGTCCATCGTGTCTGATCGTGACGGTCGTTTCACATCAAAGGAATGGAGGCGGGTGCAGGAATATTTGGGAACCAAGTTGGCCTTCAGCACTGCCTTCCACCCGCAGACAGACGGACAAATGGAGAGGACGAACCGGACGATGGAGGATCTTCTTCGACTGTGCATAGTGGAGCACAATGAGCCGTGGGAGCAGCTGTTGCCGTTAGTCGAATTTTCGTACAATAACAGCTACCAGGCTAGTATTAAGATGGCTCCGTACGAGGCATTGTATGGAAGGCGTTGCCGAACACTGTTGACTTGGTCTCAGGAAGAGGACCCGGAAGCCTTGGGAGTGGCTTACATCGATGACGCTACGGCTGCGATACGGCTGATTCAGGAGCGAATGCGGGAAGCGCAGAGCCGGCAGGCTAAGTATTATGATGCGCGACACCGACCGGTGGAGTTCAGCGTGGGGGAAATGGTGTTTTTGAAAATAAAACCCATGCATGGTGTCTCCCGGTTGAGGAAGAAGAAAAAGTTAGATCCCCGCTTCTTGGGCCCCTATCCGGTGATAGAGCGTGTTGGCCCCGTCGCCTATCGTTTAGCCTTACCCCCAGAGTTGGGGAATCTTCATAATGTGTTTCATGTCTCTTCCTTGAGACGAGTCCTCCGGCAACCAGAGCAGTACCTTCCTACCCCTCCGGCGCAACTACTGTCAGATAGATCCGTCCGGCTCGAACCCGTCAGAGTAATAGATTACAAGGTGAAGACACTACGGAACAAAACCATTCCGATGGTTAAGGTGCTATGGTCAAACTGTGGACGAGAAGAGTTCACATGGGAACCTGAAGCACTCCTCCGAGAAAAGCACTCAGAGCTCTTTCCCCAGGTATGTTACTTTTTCCCCCTACTTCAAGCAAATTTTCGGGGACGAAAATCCTTTTATTTTTATTGGATTGTAACATCCCGCCTTTTATTGGGCCACCAGAGCCTTAGTGGGCCCAATAAAAGTGGCCCGAACCCTACCCATGACCCGGTGAGAAATAACCCTAAGCGGGAAATAGAGCTAGAGAACTCTGAATTGAGTTCTGTCAGTTCCTGTGGCCTCGTATAGTCAATACGAGCGCATCGGAACTCGTTCAGTTGGACTCCGAGGTCTAACGACAATTTTACACATTTCGACCATTTTAGCGCGCTGCGACGCGCAAATTTCGGACTTTCGTCAAACGGACTCCGATTCAACCCCAGTCAGTGGCGTTAGACTCGTGTGGTCAATACGAAGTCAACAGAAGTCGTCCCGGTCAATTTCGATGACGATTGGTCAACCCGTGGTCAAATCAAGCATAGTTGTGCACCGAAAAGCGTGCGCACACCAATTATGACACGACACCCGAACTTTGACCTGACCCCGACGACTTGGACCCACTTTGACTTTGACCAGCAAGGGGGACCCACCCTAGGGTTGACTTGGTCAAACCCTCCTAAAAATCCACTTTTTGGATTTTTCTCCAAATGAGGGGCCCACCTTCTCTCCAAAGGAGGATGGCCCATACTCCCCCTCACTTTCCATGGGCCCCCAACCAGCAAGCTTCCCAAAGTTCAAGTGGAGGCCCACCCATTTCTTTTCTCTCCCTATCTCTCTCTTTCCCACCTAAAGGCCCAAGCCCACAAAGGGGCCTCATCCATTTTCCCCACATGGGAGAAAATGAGAGACCTCCAGCTGTCCTTGGACAGCTGGAGGGTGGGATTAATCCCTCCCTAAGGAGGGATTAGTCCCACACCACCCAATGGGAGGGAATCTCCCCCTCCCCTCCCTATAAAAGGACCCCAATCCCCTCACTTTCCCTCACAGCTCTCAGAGCAACCCCCTCCCCCTGTTTTACCCTCTGTCAGAGCTCAGGTGGCCGGAAAAAGGCAATCCGAGGAGCTCCTCCCCCTCCACCACCACCTTGAGCCATGTCCGACCAAGCCGACCCCTCCCGAGCCCACCAAACTCAGGTGGAAGCTTTCTCCCTCCTCCTTCTCCATTTTGGACGTCTTGCATGGCGCTCTCGGCGGCCGGAGCGCCGCCGCCGTCACCCCCTCCCCTCCCGGTCAAAAAAAAAAGAAATAGCTCAGGCGACGGCCGGCGGCGGCAGGCCGCCGGACCACCGCCGGAGGGAGCGCCCACCACCGGCGGGTTGGCCGGTGGTGGAGCAACGGCCGGCTGGTGGCCGGCCGGCGGCGGAGAAGCCCCGTAAGGTGCGCGGGAATGATACAGGCGGGGGGGAGAAGGAGGTGAATAGTAAAATATTTTATAAATTATATTATTATAATATTATAATATTATAATAATAGGATGATTATTTTTTTGGAGACTAAAATAGGCTCCTAGGGAAAACGGTTTGAACATGAAAAATATTCCCCTTGATGAGGGCTTCCTCCACAAAAATTTTGAGAATTTTTGGTGTTGATTTGGTATTTTTTAAAAGCCCAATTAAACTTTATTTGGCCAAAGTAAAGGGCCAAAACTCTTTGAAAAATTATGAAAAATTTTTTATGCTCATTTTATATCCATATAAGGGTTGTATCAAAATTTGAGCTCATGGGGATATGTTTTGATATTTTTTCCCAAAATATGGAAGCCTAGGACCGCGCTCGATATTATTACGCTCGTTTTCTTCGAAAATGAAAATTGGAGCGCGCGACTATCCTCTCTAATTTGAATAAGTTTCATATCGACGAGAGTGGCCGAGGCAAGTGACCAAGCTCCGGGTGTTTCGAGATTTCATGAAAACTGTCGAGCGCCTCGACTCTCGGGCGATTTGGGCACGCTCGGAAGATGAGAGTACGAGTGGTGAGTTATGAATTATTCTTGACGAATAATGAGAGTGTAACTCCTGATAAACCCCGATTCGATTAAGCCGTGGTTAATAAGGCGCAACCAACTCATAATCGGATCTTAATATTAAAAGGTGTAACTCAAGGAAACCTTATTTAAAACTGAGATGGAACTGAATGTGCCTCCTGGATGGAGATGAAACTGAATCTCTCCGGGATGGAGATGAAACTGAATCTCTCCTGGATGGAGATGAAACTGAATCTCTCCTGAGAACGGAGATGGAACTGAAGCCTCCTGAATGGAGTGATTGGACTACTAACCATTTTCTTTATGATTATTCTAGTCTTACACTGGTCCAGTTCCTTTATTCTTTTCAGTTCAGTACTTTCATTTTACTACTACTCCAGTCTTGTACTGGTCAAGCTTATTTCAGTACTTTCATTTCAGTACTACTCCAGTTGCGTACTGGTCAGGCTTATTTCAGTACTTTCATTTCAGTACTACTCCAGTTGCGTACTGGTCAGGCTTATTTCAGTACTTTCTATTTAGTACTACTCCAGTTGCGTACTGGTCAAGCTTATCCAGTCTCGTACTGGTCACTTTTCTTTCCAGCACTTTAAATAAGCAGCATAACCACCGCACTTGATCTTATCGCAATTTACTTTTATATTCCCGGGTCCTGCTCTGACGAGCAGTTGTTGTTTAGGTTGAGCCTTAGTTGGGGATAACCGGAGTTGAGGTAGTCCTCCAGGTCTAGCCCCAAATAAAGCGCTCCCACGCTCCTGGTCGAAAGTAGAGCAAAGTGCCGATGCCCAAAGAGTAAGCCTAGTAAGGCAGGCCGTCGTAGACCCGATGTTATATTGTTTGCAATTGTTTGATTGATTGTAAATTGCTTGCTGTGAAATGGTGGCGGGTCGGTCCCTTCCGCAGACCGTTCGTACCGGTGCGGGAAGGTTGGGGGCTCAAGGCGACAGGTAGATGAGTACCACGGGTGACCGGCCGTTATATTCCCCGTCGGGTTTCCTCCGCTGGTCGGCCGAAATATTTTACCGGATGTCACTCACATCCAGGAGTACACATGGTTGTACGTTATGGCCTGGGGTTGTGCAGTACGATCACCCCCAGAAGTGGCAGGACTGGCCACTGTCACCGATGGCCACATCGGTGAGGCCCGTGGGGCTCGCTACCCTGCTGGAACAGAAGCAGTCCAAACTATGTCGACATAGGGTTTGTGTGCGCGGCTATGAATGCCTGCGGTTTGTGTGCGTGGCTATGAATGCCTGCGGTTTGTCTGCGCGGCTATGAGTGCCTGCGGTTTGTGTGCGCGGCTGTGAATGCCTGCGATAGAATTCAAGATATGAAAACCTGTTGTGCTGATGAGCTAGTAGAGCCTTGCTATAACTGTTTTATATTATTGCTGCTTTTTCCGGTTATACTGCACTCTTTTATAATTGCTCCTAGTTGTTCATATATGAAATGTTGTGATAACCCTCTCTTGCTTCGGCTATTTACGTTTGTTGGGTGGGTGCGTGCTCGTCCCCAGGATGTGGATCCGGGGAGGAGATTTGTTTCCACTTAGCTCTGTGACTAACGGTTATTTGATTAACCATTCACAGGAGGTGGAGCACCATAGTGACCCGCTACCGCAGGAGATTACGCCAGCAGCTAGGTCTACTCGAGCAGATGCACCCCCGCCGTCTCCGGTGTTTAGAGACGTGAGTACCGCCGAGCAGTTTAGAAGAGAGAGTGTGTGAGAGACTTATGTAGTACATGTATAGCCCACGGGCAATTTTAAACGCATAAGGCTTCGGCCCTAGAATCTCTGTATTAATATGATATGTTTAATATGATATGTAGTGGTTTCCTGTTAATGCTTCCGCTATATTCTGATGGGTTGTGAATGTTATGATTCGAACCTCTCAAGGCGGCCATCTAGTGCTTGAATAGGGTGGATTGTTTCCCCTATGAGCCCTGGGTGGACGTCTTGGGCCAGTAGTACCCCTCCGGCCCGACCCGGGCAAAAGGTTGGGGGGGGGGGGTACTACACGCTTACCCCAGGCTGATTCTGGAAAACGAAGAGTAGTGCGCACGATCGGGGGCGCACGACCAGTGGTCGTGCGCATTGAATCCCATGATCGTGCGCAGTATTCCTGTTTCACCACCATCCCGGAACACGCACACGACCACTGTACCGAAAGGAAAAATCAATCACTAATCTGTGCAGACATTCCAGACAATCACAAAAAGGGAGTACAAACTATAAAAATAACAAACTACACAACCATGGGCATAAATGTGCACTTCCTATGGAAATAAAGATAAGATGAGATATGAACGATATATAACTAAAAGTGAAGTGCAAACACGTGAAAACTAGCTCAGATGAGTCCGAAAATAGGTATATAAAGTGGACTCATCACAAACATATATTTCATTATTAAGGCTTTTCGACGGCTAAAGTTCTTAGTCGCGCGGCTTATTGGTCATTGTCTATTTTCGAATAAGCTGCGAGAATTTCCCTCTTCCCAACAGATAGTTCTATTTCTTCATAAAGGCTTTTGGTGGTTAAAGTTCTTAGTCGCATGACTTATTGACAATTTGTATTCTCAAATAAGACGCAGGAATTTCTCTCTTCCTTGCGGAAAGCTTTATTGAAGTCGCAGAATGTAGAATCTCTGGATTTCATTATGATCTCAGACCGGTTTGCTTAATAATTGGCTATTAAATCAGAAGTAATACTGAGACCGCGCTGACTAATGCAAGTAAGAAAAATGAAAAATAGAACATGCTACACATCAGAGGTAAAGTTCTTTCATTTCTATTTCAGAAACGGTTACAAAATCTAACCGCACAGTTTACAAAATTATACAGCCGGTTTCCAAAAAATTCAAAATACAAGTTAAAAATAAAATTTCATTAATCGCCCGACTTGAGTTTTTTAGCCGCAGGGGGACTTGAATCACCACCATCGTCGATGTCGACTGGAGATTCAGAGTAGCCACTGATGCTAGTTGTTGAGCCGCCCGAGACGCTAGAAGCCGCGGGATCAGTCCGTGCGGTCTCCGAAGCCTGGCCTCCGTTCTCGGTTGGAGCGCCCTTGCTCCGGCTTTTCTGGCTGTCCTCCTCCTCTTTGCCTTCCTCGTCTTCTTCCTCATCTTCGCCTTCACCTTTACCGACCTTACCTTTACCTTTGACCGCTCGATAGACAGCGGCCACCTTATTTTTCAAGGTGGGGTATATGTCGGCGCAGGTAAAGTCGGTGAATCCGGCCGCTAAGCCACCAAGGTCCCGGAAGTGGTTAAGCGCACCATCGATCCCTTGGACAACCTGCGGGAAGATGTTGTCTTGGAAGACCGGGTTGGTCGTATCGTACATCACCTGCAAGAGAAGTGAAAGGTTAGACCGGGCAATTTAAGAATTGTAACCGCATGAATATCAGGTGATAACTTACCGATTCCTTCTCCTTCAGTCATTTTATTTCTTCATCTTTCTCTTCTAATTGTCTCTCTAGGCCGCTTTTGTCTTTCATTAGTTGCTTGTAGGAAAGGCCAATGAAGTGGCTCGTTACAAAGCTCCTAGCCCCGACCTACATGGCTAACCGCGGCAGGTCGTCTTCAGGGACTCTGCACAGCACCTTCAAGTTGTGCTTCTCATACAGCACAGAGCCAACAGCGGTTACGTGGTGGGTTATTTTATCCCTCCCCCAGTTGGGGAGGCTGGTGGAGACCTTCACATACTCGCCGTGCAGACTCCACAGCATGGTCAGATTGCCACGAACATCCATCAGGACGCTGCCCATTCCTTGCAGCGTGAACTCGTCGGAGGAGGCCGACTCCGCTTCTTCCTCAGCCCACTGCAGCGTGGCCCGCATGGCGTGCTTCTCTCTTTGTGTAAGCATCAAGCCGCCAGGCTTCAGCTGTTTGTTGAGCGGGACCGCCACAATAGCTGCAAAGGCAAAGTGAGAAGTCAGTTCATAAGCCGCGCGACTAACAGATAAGTTAGGTTGGTTTGATACTTACTATCTTCCGCTTCAACTCCCTCCAAGGACGGCAGCAGCGGAATATAATGGTTCACATCAAACTGCTCGCCCTTGAAGAAGTTGTACACCTCCTTCTCTATACCGGCCAACCCGCTGCTCCCGGAGGCAGCCTCGTCCCAAATTTGCGGGTTGAACGGCAGCAGCCCCAGATTTCCCTCAAAGATGAGGTACCTCTCCGACTAGTTGGGGATTTTGTTCGTCAGGTTGACGACCTTCAACCCCCTACAGCCAAAGTAGGGGTGGCCCCGGAAGATCTTTGTCCCGGAGATCGGAATAGACCGGACCATGAATCACTCGCGGAACAATTTCATTGAGAATCGGAATCTCTCCGACCTCAGGTATGAAATGAAGCTGAAAATGGCGGTTATGGAGTTTGGTGGTAGCTGTCCGGGTGTAACACCCACATTCGTCGTATGGCATATAACAGAAGGTCCATCTGGAACTCGATGCCATATACCACAAATAGTCGGAAGGGTTACTTAAGAATATCGAAACCATTCAACTAAGACTACTCGTCCTACACAGAGCATTCTAGCGGAAGCTTTTAAATAGTTGGAAAGAACCCATAATTAATAATCAACTAACATGAATGTCCACAAACTACGACAGGAATCAAACAACAAATACACTAAAAATATTTGTCCTTATGGCCTTACAAGAGCTCACTTAACAAAATAGTTTCTTACATACATTGGCTCGCAGGCCGGCCACACATGATAGAAATAAAATACAACTATTTGCTTTGGCCTTCGAGGGCCAGCTCAGCAACATGGGCTTTAGCCCGCTATTTGGTACTCGGCTCCGCAGCACCTGTAAGCAACATTCGACTGCACGGTGGCAAACAAAGTAACGGTCAGCCAAAGCCGACCAAATTATAACGACCCCGCCCCTTACTCTGGATGGCGGTGCTCCTTCCCTGCATTTTATTAGCCCAGCTAAACAATATAGTACTAACATAGTTTGCCACAGGTGTAGCCTCGCACAACCAAACACCTCGTGCACTCATGACACATTAATGGTGAATCCTGTCAATTCAGTGGCTTCACCACCATCCCTAGGATGGCAACAATGTGAGCATTTTCGCCTTTTTGACCACTGTCTAAGGCTCCCGACTATGCCAACGGCCAGTCCATCTATGGGTCTCTCACACAGAACCATATATCGCAGGTTTTATTCCACTTGCCCATTGCTCCCACCACGTAGTCACCTTAAGAAGTACGCACGAGCCAAGCTTCTCTCGGATCCCGCCAAAATTCCAAACATCACATAACCCAGTTATGTACAAGGCCGACTCCACGGGCGCCATGTTAGTAGAACTACGTTTCCGCTCAGTTTTTCGGGTGCGCCTTGGAGTTAATCCCCAAAGATTCCCTGCTGCAATCTACCGCGTAGAAACCCGAAAACACAAAGCAAGGAGTCTTCTCCGGCAAACCATACAAAATGCAACATCACCGATCCAGACCAACACGTCCGGGTAGGCTTCACACACAATGCCTATGTCCGTACTTTAGTTCTGGACTCTATATGCAACACAAGGGGTCTATTCCCATCAACCCCAAGGAACACCGCACACTCACCAGGCACTCGCTGGAGGGGGTTTCCTTATGCAAAAGAAGGAGAGCTTCACATGCTCAAGTAGAGAATCGTTACCCTTATAGTACGCTTTTGCACCATGGAAAAACTATATGGATAAAAGGCTTCGCCATGTAATTTCCTCCGCGGATCCGCTCTCGGTTCTCAAATCAGTGCTCCGATGCTCCGTCGGTGGCCGGAATCCTCCTCTTTCTTCCTCCTTTCTCTCTCCTCTCTCAAACTTCTTAGAAAGAGAATGTTAAAGAGAAAATAAGGAATACAACCTCCATTCCCCACCTATACATAGCAGGAACACATCTGGGCAGTCAGATCTTAATTAAAGAAAATGAACGGCTGAGATCCGCCCAAATATCCTCAAACCTGGGCCGAACACGGCCTCGCACGCGTCCGTGTCCCAGGCCGTGTGTCTTGATCCAAACACGATCGTCGAGCACAGAAGAGGACACGGGTCGAGACACGCCCGTGTCTCAACCTAACATACCTGTGTCGTGTCCTGACATGCCCGTGACCTAGGGCCGTGTCACAGATAACTACAACGCCAACCTACACGTCTATTGGGAACACGAGTGGTGACATGGGTATACACACGACCATGTCTGTTGATATGGTTGTGTCAAGTTGTCGTGTTTCCTGTCGTGTCCTTCTCTGGACACAACCGACCAATACAAAGAACCATACGGCCTTGGACACGCCCGTGTCCTAGGCCGTGTACTCCTATATAAGCACCAAAAATTCCTTAGGACGCGACCAGCTCAATTACGATTTTCGGGGCGTTACAAATCTCCCGCACTTAAAGAATTTCATCCCGAAATTGTGTAAAGGTAAACCAAAAATTTAAATGTTACCTCAGTGGAATAACTCGGGGGATTCTTCCATCATAGTCTGCACTCGTTCCCAAGAAAGCTCCTCACGTCCGCAGGATCCCAACGGACTTTGACCATTCGAATTTCCTTGTTGCGGAGTCGTTTAACCTCAAAGTCTTCAATGCGTACAGGCTTGACCCTTGTCGTCAACCCATATTCAACCGGCACTTGATCGACCGCCATGACATGCGAAGGCTATTGCACTGCCTTCCGCAACACCGATACGTGGAATACATCATGCAGCCCACTCGAGTCCTCTGACAGCTTCAATCGATATGTTACTTCGCCAACACGCTCCAGGACTTCAAACGGTCCAAGGTATCTCGAACTGTTGAAGTATTAGACCGGGCGGCTTAGCGGTCTGATCCAGCGGTTTGTTGACCGAGCGGCTTAGCGGTCTGATCCAGCGGTTTGTAAACCGGGCGGTCTATTGGTCTACCTCTGCGGCCTGTTCTATCCTGCTGTAAACCGAGCGGTTAACCCATCTGTCTAACCGCGCGGCCTGTGCGGTCTCCATTATTCTAGCCGCTCAGTACTGTAAATGTTTAGTCCTACATTGTTTGTATACTCTCTTCTTATCTCCTCCATTCTATATAAGGGAGGTCATACCTTTGTAAATGATATCTTTTTTTTGTATAATAAAATTCAATTATTCAAAAGTTTATTCGCTTGTTCTCTACTTTTTGCTTCTTTCCGCTACTTTCTAACATGGTATCAGAGGGCACGGTCATTTCCTCCTGATTCTGTGCGCTCTCTGTTGTTCGCGGCTTGTTTTCCGCGTTCTGCGACTTGTTTCGCGGCTTGCCTTCTCTTCTGTCCGCGCGGCTTGTTTCTATCCGCACGGCTTGTGTCTGTTCGCTGCCCTGTTCGCGCGGCTTGCTTCTTTTGGTTCTCTTCTCCTACTGCTCTTTGTCGCAGCGACCTGTTTCTTGTCGCCGCACTCCTTGTTCTTTCCTGCCGCTCCGACTTCCTAGTCGTTGCGGTCTGTCCGCGTGTGTTGTCTCTTTACTCGCGGTTTGCTGCTGTGATCTGCCTGACCGTGCGGGTTGTTCCTTTCTCACCCGCATCTTGGTCGCGGTCACCTGCTCTTCTCCTGTCTTCTGTTCGCTCGGCCTTTTCAGTCCGCGCGACCTCTACCCCGCTGTGCCTTTGACCGCTTTCTAGCAGTTGCTGTGATCTGCCTGACCGTGCGGGTTGTACCTTTCTTACCCGCATCTTAGTCGCGGTCACCTGCTCTTCTCCTCTCTTCTGTTCGCTCGGCCTTTTCAGTCCGCGCGACCTCTTCCCCGCTGTGCCTTTGACCTCTTTCTAGCCGCTGCTGTTCGCGCGGCTTCTTCTGCTTGCCAGGTCCCATGACTACCTCCGGTCTCACCACTACTCCTGCAGCTCCTTCTCCTCCTCCTCCTTCGGGCAACCTTGGCACCCTTTCCAAGCTTGTTGGCTCCAACTATCCCGATTGGAGCGTTTCTTTCACCTTTCTCCTTCGTTCTCAACCCAAGCGTCATCACCTCACCGATGACCCTCCTCCTCGCACCTCTCCTGAGTTTGATGACTGGGATGCGAGTGATGCTCTTGTTCGCACCTGGCTGGCCAACAGCCTCTCTGATGAGTGCCTTCCCGTCATTCGCCATGATGAAACGGTCAAGGCCGCCTGGCTTCACCTCGCTGCTCTCTATTCTAAGGGGGGCCAGACGTCCCGCATTTATACTCTCTATGCGGACCTCTTCGCCCGCCCTTCCATGTCACCGGCTGCGGCTTATCAGCAGGTTCAGGCTCTTGGTGCTGAAATCCTCCAGAATCGCCCCTTCTCCGCGGACTTGGCCGACCAGCACAAACACTTCCAGGAACTCCTGGTTGTTTCTTATCTTCTTCGTCTTCCTGACTCTTATGATATGATCCGCCAGCAGATCTTGGGTGAGGCGGAATCTCCTACTTTGGATACCACTGCGGCTCGCATTGCCGCTGTTACTTCGCTCCTCCAGCGGCCTATGTTGGCCTCCCCCCTTCCCCGGACTCCTTTGCTCACCAAGCTCAGAGGGGGGGCCCTAGTGGCCGTGGCTCCTCTGGCGGACGGGGTTCCTCCCGGTTCCTCTGCTCTCACTGTGGTCGTACTGGCCATACTGTTGACCGCTGCTGGCAGAAACATCCTCGTCTTCGCCCTTCCGGTGATGCTCCTTCTTCGGCCTCCGCCACTTCTAGGCCGTCTGCCTCTGTGGCCACGACGTCAGGTAGTGCCCATGTCGTTACCCAAGGTAAATGGCTGATTGACTCCGGTGCCACCAATCATATGACGGGCAACCCTCATTGCTTCTCCCGTCTTGAGACCCATGACCGCTTACCCCCAGTTCGTGTGGCGGATGGTTCCCCATCCCCGGTTCATGGGACGGGCATGGTTCAACTCACTCCATCGCTTTGCTTGGAGGATACCCTCTATGTCCCGAAGTTCCCGTGCAATTTGTTATCCGTTACTACTTTATGCCGGCAACTTCAGTGCTCCGTCTTATTCACTCCTACTACTTGTTCTTTTCAGGACCCGAGGACCCAGCGGACGATTGCTACTGGGACTGAGAGCGGCGGCCTATACTTCCTCGATGATGTTTTCCACTCTCTCTGCCTACTCCTCCTCCACCGATCTCCTTCAGTGGCATCTTCGTCTTGGACATCCTCCTCCTCGGCTTATTCATCAGCTTCTGCCCCACTTACATCCTACCAAATCTCCGCTCAACTGTGATGCGTGTCAGCTTGGCAAACATCATCGCTCCTCCTTCCCACCGAAGCAAGGCCGTGGCTCCTCTCGTATTTTTGATCTAATTCATTCTGATGTATGGGGTCCTGCTCCTACCCTCACAGTTGGTCGGGGCAGTTCCTATTTTGTCACTTTTATTGATGATTTTACTCGATGTACCTGGGTGTATCTATTAAAAGATCGCTCTGAACTATTTTCTATTTGGCAATCATTTTACTTTATGATTAAGACTCAATTTGATATTTCTATTAAAGTCTTACGTTCTGATAATGCCAAGGAGTATCTCACTCATGAGTTCTCCGCGTTCTTTCACAAACATGGCCTCCTTCATCAAACGACTTGTGTTTACACCTCCCAGCAGAATGGGGTGGCGGAGCGTAAAAACCGTCACCTGCTTGATGTTGCGCGTACTCTCATGACGCAGATGCACGTCCCTCGCTCCTACTGGGGCTACGCTGTGCTCCTCGCCTGCTATCTCATCAATCGCCTTCCCTCCACGGTTCTCCACGGCCAGACTCCCTTCTCCCTTCTCTACCCCCACCAGGAACCTTTTCATCTTCCTCTCCGTGTCTTTGGCTGTACGGCCTTTGTTCACGCTCCCTCCGCTACCCGCGACAAGCTTTCCCCCCGTTCCACCAAGTGTGTCTTTTTGGGGTACTCTACCACTCAAAAAGGCTATTGCTGCTTTGACCCCCTTCTCCGCAAGCAGTTTGTCTCCGCCGATGTGACTTTTTTCGAAAATGCTTCCTATTTCTCTC
Organism: Platanthera guangdongensis; assembly: GCA_039583875.1. Classification (NCBI taxonomy): domain Eukaryota; kingdom Viridiplantae; phylum Streptophyta; class Magnoliopsida; order Asparagales; family Orchidaceae; genus Platanthera; species Platanthera guangdongensis. The sequence continues at coordinate 82,267,905 of CM077159.1, forward strand.
CTCCCGCTTCTCTTCCTTCTCTTCCTTCTGATATCTCTGTTCCTTCCACACCTCTCCACGTTTTCCCACCTTCGTCTCCTCCTCCACCCACTCCTTCCCAGTCCGTCTCTCCACCCACCCCTCCACCATCCTCTCCGCTGCCGTCTCTCTCTAGTCCCGGGCCAGCCTTCTCCGCCACGGACGCTCCGGTCGCTGACGCTCCCGTCGCCGACGCTCCCGTTGACATGGATGTTCCCATTTCCCTTCGCAAAGGGGTGCGGGCGTGTACTCAACACCCGCTCACGGCTGTTGTTTCCTATGATCAGCTTTCTCCTTCTCGCAGGTGTTTTGCCTTGGCTATCTCTGCTACTTCTACTCCCCGTACCTACCAGGAGGCTCTCGCTCTCCCTCATTGGAAGTCTGCCATGGATGAGGAGATGGCTACTCTTACTGAACGGGGTACCTGGACCCTGGTTCCTCCTCCCGTGGGCACTGATGTGGTTGGCTGTCGCTGGGTCTTCGTTGTGAAGTTTCGCCCCGACGGCACTGTGGATCGCTACAAAGCCCGGCTGGTGGCCAAGGGCTTTACTCAGACTTATGGCGTTGATTATTTTGATACCTTCTCTCCGGTTGCTCGCCTCAGCACCATCCGGGTTCTCTTTTCTGTGGCTGTTAACCGGGCTTGGGCTATTTCCCAGCTTGATGTGAAGAATGCCTTTCTCTATGGCGATCTTCAGGAGGACGTCTGTATGGAGCAACCTCCTGGGTATGTTGCTCAGGGGGAGACACGTGTCTGTCATTTGAAGAAGGCCATTTATGGCCTAAAGCAGAGCCCTCGGGCATGGTTCGACAAATTCAGTGGTATTGTGGCTACCATCGGCTTTCAAAGGAGTTCGGCCGATCACTCCTTATTCATTCGCAAAACGGCCTCGGGACTGGTGGTTTTGGCTGTATATGTGGATGATATTCTCCTTACTGGCGATGACCGAGATGGGGTGGACTTGACGAAGAAGCACCTCCGTCAGCACTTGGTCACGAAGGATATGGGCTCCCCAAAATACTTTTTGGGGATAGAAATCTCTCGGAAACTTGACTCCTTGGTTCTCTCTCAACGGAAGTATGCACTTGATCTTCTACGAGAAGCAGGATTGACAGGTGCCAAACCAGCTCGTTTTCCCATGGCTGTTGGAGAAGACAAAACGTGGACGTATGATTCGCCTCTTCTATCTGATGTCACACGGTACAGACGTTTGGTAGGCAAACTCATCTATCTCACGGTGACTAGACCCGACATCGCCTACGCTGTAGGCAAGGGCAGTCAGTTTATGCAAGCTCCCAGGGAGTGCCATCTTCAGTCCGCCCTGAAGATTTTAGAGTATATCAAAGCAGCACCGGGCAGAGGGTTACTCTTTCAGAGGAATGGTCATCTGAGGGTTGAGGCCTACTCAGATTCAAGTAATGCGGATGACAAAGGCGATCGTAAATCCACATCAGGTTTTTGTACCTTTGTTGGAGGTAATCTCGTGAGTTGGAAGAGCAAGAAACAGTCCGTTGTTTCCAGATTCAGTGCCGAAGCAGAATACCGGAGTATGGCGTCAACCACGTGTGAGTTAAAGTGGTTGCGGGCTCTCATGCTTGACCTGGGCGAGGTATATGACTGTCTTCTCCCTATGTTCTGTGACAACAAGGCCGCTATACACATATCCAGAAATCCGGTCTTCCATGAGAGAACAAAGCATATAGAGGTTGACTGTCACTTCATTCGGGAAGAGATTTTGAAGAAACAGATTTGTACTCCTTTTGTCACCTCTGACAAAGAGTTGGCAGATATCTTCACCAAGCCGGTTTCTACTTCCTTCTTCCGCATTTGTGACAAGCTGGGCATGATTGATATCTATGCTCCAGCTTGAGGGGGAGTGTTGAAGTATTAGACCGGGCGGCTTAGCGGTCTGATCCAGCGGTTTGTTGACCGAGCGGCTTAGCGGTCTGATCCAGCGGTTTGTAAACCGGGCGGTCTATTGGTCTACCTCTGCGGCCTGTTCTATCCTGCTGGAGTTGCCGAGCGGTTAACCCATCTGTCTAACCGCGCGGCCTGTGCGGTCTCCATTATTCTAGCCGCTCAGTACTGTAAATGTTTAGTCCCACATTGTTTGTATACTCTCTTCTTATCTCCTCCATTCTATATAAGGGAGGTCATACCTTTGTAAATGATATCTTTTTTTTGGATAATAAAATTCAATTATTCAAAAGTTTATTCGCTTGTTCTCTACTTTTTGCTTCTTTCCGCTACTTTCTAACACGAACTCAGCTTCTTCAAGCGTCGAACCCGCGAGACACCCTTGTACGGCTTGATTTTCAAATACACCCAGTCGCTAACACCGAACTCCACGTTCCTATGATTGGCATTATAGTATTTTGTCTGCCTGTCCTGAGCGATCTTCAACCATTCCTGAACTGTACATATCATTGAGGTGGAGTCTTCCACCGCTTGCCATTTGTAAAAATTCGTCTCGCATGCCTCCAACCAAGACAATGGCGTGCGACACCTTCTCCCATACAAGGCCTCAAAAGGCGTCATTCCAATAGTCGTCTGCTAACAGTTGTTATATGCAAACTCCACCATATACAGGTGATCTTCCCACTGCTTTCTAAAATCCAAGACGCACATACGAAGCATGTCTTCCATTATCCGGTTGACCCTCTCTGTCTGACCATCCGTCTGTGGATGAAAGGCTATGCTGAAACTCAACTTAGTTCCCAACAGACTATGCACCAGCCTCCAGTCATTCGACATGAAGCATCCATCTCAGTCACTAACAATACTGCGGGGCACACCATGCAATCGTACAACATAATCCACATAGAGTTTGGCTAACTTTTCCACTAGATCTTCATTCCTGTTCGGAATGAAATGCGACACCTTTGTCAATCTATCCATGACCACCCAGATGGCGTTGTTTCTCCTCTGCGACTTTGGCAAACCATGCACAAAATCCATATAAATGTCATCAAATTTCCAATCCGGGATAGGTAGGGGCTTCAAGAAACCTCCGGGCCTCTGACACTCCGCTTTTACTAAGGCACACGTCTGGTACATGGCCACATAAAGTTCTACATCCTTCTTTAATCCTGGCCACCAGAACAACTTCTTCATGTCCTTACACATCTTCGTGCTCCCCGGGTGGATTGAGTACTTGATATGATGAGCCTCGTACAACAACTCCTCCAGAGGATTATCAGTACTAGGAATGCATAGACGACCGCCCTTCCACAGCAGTCCGTCCTCAATAGCAAATTGAAAATTTGACCCATCCAAAGATTCATCTAAGATCTACTTCATGCTGCTATCCTGAACCAAAGCCCACCGAACTCTATCATCCAGGTCATACTGCACCTCTATCCAATATAATTTCTCCTCGGCACTAGCCTGCTTGTCGACACATGCTATCTCTAACGCCTCTAAATCACGAACCAATCTCTCATCATGTACCAACAACCAGTTGGCCTGCGCAGGAGCCCTGCGACTCAATGCATCCGCCACTGCATTTCCGTTCCCAGGCACATAATGTATCTCGAAGGTGTAGTCCCCAAGGAACTCCATCCACCTCCGCTGCCTCATGTTCAGGTCCTTCTGATCTAACAGATTCTTCAGGCTCTTATGATCGGTGTAGATATCGACCTTCACACCGTATAGATAGTGCCTCCACAGCTTTAGAGCAAATATCACGACCAATAAATCTAAGTCATGGACCAGATAATTCTGCTCATGAACCTTGAATTGTTGTGAACCATAGTCTATCACGCTCCCATGCTGTAGTAGAACAAATCCCAAACCACTGCCTGAAGCATCACTATAGATTTCAAACCCTTTGGTCCCACTCGGCGAACATAAAATAGGCGTCGTGGTCAATCGCCTCTTCAATTATTCAAAAGCCTGCTCGCACTCCAGCGACCACACAAACCTTTTATCCTTCCTTGTCAACGTCGTGAGTGGTAGCGCTATCCGTGAAAAGCTCTATACGAAGCGCCTGTAGTAGCCGACAAGTCACAGAAAACTCCGAACTTCTGCCACTATAGTCAATACATGTCACTCCCGTATCGCCACTATCTTCGCCGGATCCACCGCTATCCCTTCTCCTCTAACAACATGAATAAAGAACGCTACTGAGGATAACCAGAACTCACACTTGGAGAACTTAGCATACAACTGATTACTTCTCAACATCTCCAACACCATATGCAGATGCTTGTAGTGATCATCCTCACATTGCGAGTATACCAAGATATTGTCGATAAATAATATCACAAAACGGTCCAGTTACACTCTGAACGTCCTGTTCATCTGGTCCATAAACACGGATGGTGCATTGGTCAACCCAAATAGCATGACCGTGAACTCGTAATGCCCAAACCGCGTGCTGAAAGCTGTCTTTGGGATGTCGCTTTCCCTTATCCTCAATTGGTAGTAACCAAATTTCAGATCTAGCTTCGAATATACTGTAGACCCAACCAACTGAGCAAATTGATCATTAATCCCTAGGATCGGATACTTATTCTTTTCCATAAGCTTGTTTAACTCCCAATAGTCACTACAGAGTCGCAAGATCCCATCCTTCTTCTTAACGGAAAGGATCGGTGCGGTCCAAGGGGAAGAACTTGGACACATATAATCCTTGCTCCAACAACTTTTGAAGTTGGGTCTTCAGTTCCGCTGACTCTATAGGTGCTAACCGATAAGGAGAGCGTGACACAGGTTTGTCACTACACCAAACCGCCCTAACCTCCTCAGGAGCAGACATCAATGTCTTACTCGACCCATTCCATGCCCGCAAATGTCTTCTCACGACTAGCTCCCAACTGACCATCTTGCGAATTCGACCAATGTATGCTTGCTGCTCCGAGAGCCAGCCCATACCAGGTCACGTTAAACTCCCCTAGCGGTAGTAACAACACTTGTAAGTTAAAATCTTGAATACCAATCCAAACCTAAATGCAATAGATTCTATCTGTGCGCATTGCGCACTATTAGACAGTAGCACATCCAATATGTCTTTTGCCATTGAAAGAGGTACTCTGACAAGCAATACAATTCCTTTGGGCAGATGGGAATGCGAAGCTCCCTAAACGAACGGTGCTCTCGCCGGATAAACAAAAGCTATAACAAAGCTTAGCACAAGTAGTTCTAAGCTAACATGCACAAGGGCAACAAGTATTTAAAGCTAACTGCCATAACTTTAAACCGTACATGTTACCACGACAACGTGCTTCCTGGCCTCCTGCTTGCCCAGGCTGTACACTTTAGGCTTTATCTTGGACATTGAGCGTCCGCTCCAACACCTACGGGCAAAATGCCTCGGCTTCCCACAATTGTAGCATGCGCCCGGGGTTTGGCCTGTAGTTTCCCTCGAAGCACCAAAAGGAGGGGGAGCTGAACCCGAAGTCCCAGCCTTCTTATAACACCCACGACATCCAGACTTTGAGGTAGCCGGCACTTTGAACTTTGTTTTCTTGGCACTAGAGTCCTCACCCGCTCCTAACATAAATTTCTAAGCCTTCTGAGCACCATCCCGACAATCTCAGGCAAAGTGCCCTTTCTTGCCTCAAGTATGATAGTTATAAGTAACCTTGTTAGTCGATGATCTAGCCCCCTTTTTCAGCATTCTGAGACATGCAACCCTCATAGGACTTGCAGAGTTCGATACCTTACTCACTGGCATCTGGTGCATTTTCCCTAAATCTACTTCCAAAGACCTAGCCGACTCAACCAAGGCTCGAAATCCCAATAGTTTTGGTCCTAGCAGTAGAATTCGCAGCTCGCCACACAGACCATTATAGAATCTATCAACTATAGACTGCTCGTTCTCCAACTCAAAGCATGGGTAGCGGCTTATTAAAAGAAACGCCTGTAAATACTCATCAACTGAGTGTGTACCCTGCACTAAGAGCATGTTCAACTGCTGACCTGATGGCCTTCTTACTATCATTTGATCCAACACACCACCTGACATTGAAGTCATCTCAGGGACAAAGGGTTACGCATTGCTTCCCTGCTGTGCACTAGTCACAGCGAGCACCACTTCAACAATCCTTCGTATGATTTCAAATGAAGGAGGGGTCTCAAGCACGTCACTGGGTGCACTATAATCCTCAGAAACCGGATGTTCCGACGGCATTTCACCACTCCTAGGCACCTATAGTCGTACAAAACACCAATAAGTGACCAAACAAAATTGCAAAAAGCAATTATAGGAACACGCATGTACCTCAAACACGTGTATTTTTAATTCCTAAGTGGACATTCATGTGTTCTTTTTGATGTTATAACGATGACGCACACATGTGCTCACCACCCCTTAAAAAGAATTCGTCCACGAATTCATTTAATTTGAACAGAACAAATGTATCTGATAACAAATGATAAAACCCCCAGCCACCGTATGCCATATAACAGAAAGTCCAGCTGGAACCCGACGTCATATACCACGGACAGTCGGAAGGGTTACTTAAGAATATCGAAACAATTCAACTAAGACTACTCGCCCTACACAAAGCATTCTAGCGGAAGATTTAAAATACTTGGAAAGAACCCATAATTTAATAATCAACTAACATGAATGTCCACAAACTACCAGAGGAATGAAACAACGAATACACTGAAAGTATTTGGCCTTATGGCCTTATAAGAGTTCACTTAAAAAAATAGTGTCTTACATACATTGACTCGCATGCCGTCCACACATGACAGAAATAAAATACAACTATTCGCTTTGGCCTTTGAGGGCCAGCTCAGCAACATGGGCTTCAGCCCGCTATTTAGTACTCGGCTCCGCGGCACTTGCAAGCAACATTCCACCGCACGTTGGCAAACAAAGTAATGGTCAACCAAAGACTACCAAATTATAACGACCCCGCCATTTACTCGGGACGACGGTGCTCCTCCCTGCATTTTATTAGCCCAGCTAAACAATATAGTAATAACATACTTCTCCACAAGTGTATGCTCACAAAGCCAAACACCCCGTGCACTCACGGCACAATAACGGTGAATCTTGTCAATTCAGTAGCTTCACCACCATCCCTAGGATGGCAACAACGTGAGTATTTTAGCCTTTCTGACCACTATCTAAGGCTCCCAACTATGCCAACAGCCAGTCCCTCTATGGGTCTCTCGCACCAAACCACATAGCCCAGGTCCGATTCCACTTGCTCGTTGCTCACACCATGTAGTCACCTTAAGATGTACGCATGAGCAAAAATTCTCTCGGATCCCACCACAATTCCAAACATAACATAACCCAGTTATGTACAAGGCCGGCTCCCCGACCGCCAAGTTAGAAGAACAACGTTTCCGCTCAGTTTTCCGGGTGTGCCTTGGAGTTAATCCCCAAGGATTCCCTGCTACAATCTACCGCATAGAAACTCCAAAACACATAGCACAGAGTCTTCTCCGGCAAAACATACAAAATGCAATATCACCGATCCAGACCAACACGTCCGGGTAGGCTTCACACACAATGCCTATGTCCGTACTTCAGTTACAGACTCTATATGCAACACAAGGGGAACTATTCCCGTCAACCCCAAGGAACACCGCACAGCCACCGCACACTCACGGGAGGGGGTTTCCTTGTGCAAAAGAAGGAGAGCTTCACATGCTCAATTAGAGAATTGTTACCCTTGTAGTACACTTTTGTGCCATGTAAAAATTATACGGATAGAAGGCTTCACAATGGAATTTCCTCCACGAATCCGCACTCGGTTCTCAAATCGGTGCTCTGATGCTCCGCTGGCAGCTGGAATCTTCCTCTTTCTTCCTCCTTGCTCTCTCCTCTCTCAAACTTCTTAGAAAGATAATGTTAAAGAGAAAATGTGGAATACAACCTCCATTTCCGACCTTAACAGAGCAGGAACACATTTGGGCCGTCAGATCTTAATTAAAGAAAACGAATGGCTCAGATCCGCCCAAAAATCCTCAAACCTGGGCTGAACACGGCCTCGCACACGGCCGTGTCCCAGGCCGTGTGACTCGATCCAGACACGATCATCGAGCACAAAAGAGGACACAGGTCGGGACATGCCCGTGTCTCAACCTGACACGCCCGTGTCGTGTCCTGACATGCCCGTGACCTCGGGCCATGTCACAGATAACCGCCACGCCAACCGACACGTCTCTTGGGAACACGGGTGGTGATACGGGTATGCACACGCCCGTGTCCATTGACACGCCCGTGTCATTCTGCCGTGTTTCCTGCCGTGTCCTTCTTTGGACATAGACGACCAACACAGAGAACCACACGGCCTTGGACACGCCCGTGTCCTAGGCCGTGTACTCCTATACAGGCACCAATACTTCCTGAGGATGCGACCAGCTTGATTAAGATTTTTGGGGCGTTACACCGGGCACAATGCCATAGTGGTCGAAAATTGCTATGACATTCATCATGACCGGGAAGCGGAAGCTACAGTCAAAATAATCGATGGGGATGGTGATCTGGTTTGCGTTCGACGAATTGATCCTTTCACTAGGCAGTGGAAGCCGCGCAATCAGTGGGCTGCCCTGTATATGCTTTTCTGTAAAGTTATCTAGCTCGGCTTGGGTAAGCTGACATTCCTTGCGGTCTACATAGTGAAATGCAGAAGCCGCAACAGTCCTGACCGCGCTGGCCTTGTCAGACCGCATCAACTTGGATTTAGTCGCATCTTCTTTTTCTTGTGCAGAAACCTCCAAAATCATCTCTATTTATAAAAAACCAGGGAAGGTATAGTAATCAACATCAAATCGCGGCTAGAAATCAAGCTGCACGACCTCAACCTGCAGGAAATAAAGATTGCTACCACGGTCAAACCGCAGTTTAGTTCGTTAGTCCGCGCGGCTAAGTTCCTGCACTTGGAAAAATTTCGTCGCAAAGCTTGTGGAAATCATACTTTCAAGCCAACGACCTGTTCGCCAGACCGTGCGACTAAGTTCATGTACTTTAGATATTTCAGATCAAAGCACATATATGGTGATCATAAACTACATACCGCATAAACCACAAACAGTTCGCAGAATAATAAACAAACAACAATTGTTTACAAGCGACCAGATTGTCCAGCATCCAAAAGAAAAATATGTTACAACACAATGTTCAGTTTATTAGCGTGGCTTAGCTCACTCAAGTCACTCAGCCTTGCTTATCGCCCTCCTGTCCCTCTCGCTGTATTCGCGCAACCTGGTCACAGGTTTGAACAATCACTACGTACACCTGGCTTACCAGATGGTGAACTAAATGCAAAGACTAGTGAACCCACACGGCATCACGCTCCACTCTGGCAAATGGAACCATCTGAATATCCCGAGCTTCTAGCCCGCTAGAAGCTGCGTCCTACCCAACCGCCGCGACCTCCGGTGGATTTGAAGTCTCAACAGAAGTCGGGCGGTCTGTTTGCGGAAACTTTCCAGAAGTCGCCGTTGCAGGCCGCTGATCTATGTCATCCTCCGCTGACGGACCTTAGTCTTTTCCCTCAATGCAGTAAATCTCTTCTCTCTCTCTCAAGCCATCCGGCCGTCAACCCATGTGCTTGCATATCTTGTTTCTCAGGCCTCTCCTGCACCAAGGCGGCCTGTATCTCTACTATCTTCCCCTCAGCGGCCTACAACGTGGACTGCAACCTTGTGGTCTCTTGCTCCAGTGAGGACTGCAAACTTATGGTCTCTTACTCCAGGGTGATCTGCAACTCTTGGATCCTTTCTCACCGTCCTCCTGGGCAGCCCACTGTTCCTCCTCCTTAATCCACAGGGCTTCGGCGTGCGCCCTCACAGACGCCTGCAATGTGTTCATCTCCTTCTAGAACTCGGACCTCCTTTCATCGTGAACACTTGGTGGAGGCGGCGACAGCATGGGCAAGAAGGATATCAGGTCACCCGGTTTCATTGAGTCCTCCGGTTCACCTGCAGAAGATAAACTGCAGTCAGGTTCATCCGGATAATTGCGACCTTGTTACAAGAAAATCGGTAGGATAATACCGTCGGTTTGATTTTTATCAACTTCAATGGCTGCTGTATTTTATCTAAACACTGGACGCCTGAATCGTTCGGTATCTATCTGCTTTAGCTTTTCTTTCCATAGTCGCTCGACTTGTTTAGCTCGACTTTTTAGTTGATCCATGGTCAGGAAAAAGTTGGCCGGCGGAATTAAAATTGTGTTCGCCCTCTTTTTTCTTGACCGCGACTTGTAGAAATTTACAGTTCGCTTAAGTTCCCCATGTTTACCTTGCAGAAGAGGAAGTGCGGTCGCCACCGGTTTCCTAGTGATCAGCTTCTTCATCTCCTCCATCTTCTCTCGAAGTTCAATTTTTCGGTTCCTTCAGAAAAAGCGGAGGCCGGCCCACCAAGCTTCTCCCCAGTGACTTTGACATCGGGGCGGTCGACCTCTGCAGAAGCCGCTGGGGTCGTCAACAACTTATCCTGCTGCTGTAATGTCTCCATGCCCTTTAGAATGTCATGAATCGTCTCGCTAGCCGCGGATACATTCTCCGGCTTGTTCGGTTTGTAATATTGTGTGGACGGACTCTCGGGTACCTCTTTCTCCCGCGGCCTATATTGAAGACTAGCCGCTCCGGTCTTTACGGAAACATTCCGGTTTCAGGCATGCATCTTCCGCACTTTCCTCCTCATCCTTTCTTCGAGGGTCTCACTCCTTTTCCTCTGCCGTTTCAAGGAGCCCACTACCATTTTTGTCAGCTTGCTCTTTTCATCCAAAGACCGCGTGGCCTCCAGCATCTTCTCCGACTCGTTATCCTCAACAATGACTAGGTCGAGCGTGGCCGACAATTCACGCGACTTGCCAGATTTAACGCTTTTCTCCTCCATCTCAACTATTTTTAAGAGCGGTTCGCCCGATGGAGTGTAAGTTATCTCAAAGGATTTGGAAGTTCCGGTTTGTGGTGGAGCAGCCTTTGAAACCGCTTTCGGATTGGTCGTAGCCTTTGAAACTGCTTTAGGATTGGTCGCGGTCTGCGAAGATTCACCGACGGTCTGCGTCGGCCTCTTTTCAGATCCAGAAGCCGCTAGAGTAATCGGCTTCTCAATCTTCTCCACAGGCTATCGATCAGAGTGTTCCGGTTTCCGGCCAGCTCTTTTTCTTCTCAGCCGATTTCTTATCACAGGTAAACATCGACGACATGTCATCCATTTTGCGGAAAGCCGTGTCGACTTAGAAAACTCTAACCGGTAGTGGCGAGTATCGACCCGTGATTGGTGGAGATCTTGAAGAATGACAAGGGTCAAGGGATTTTATAGATGCAGATGCATTAAAGGCAGTCGCGGTCACCGGCTTAGTTCTACATTTTCGAAGTTTTCTCGAAACTTAAAAATATGTTGGGATTATGTTAAGCCCGGAATCCGCGACCAGTTCGCATAGCTTTCAGAGACCGGGCGGCCTGTGCCTTCTAACCGCCACACACGTCAAGTCGGCTGGTTATCAGAGAAGCCGGGCGGTATCTTTCTGTCCCTCAGCTACAACCACTAGTAACCGTCTATTCGACAGTCTCCTCTTTTCCCTTCCTTTCCCCGGTGCTCGAACAGTTAGCTGGTGGTGCTCGGCTCCCTTTCCGTTTCCGTGCATCAATAACTATAAAGGGGAAAATTCACGATAAAATCATCAGGAAGAAAGCAAACCTCTATTAGCCACATCTGGTCAACTCCACCAAAAACAACACGGGCATGGTGGTGAGCTCATCCGGACACACCCCCACTGATACATTAATCTGTTATAATTACGATGGAGACAAGATAATCCACCATTCACCACAAATGCCCAAACACCTGGTAGAGTTCCGCAAGGTACTAATAGAGGAATCAATCATTGCGGCTGTGGATTCGCCCACTAATAACACCCGCAACAAAGAAAACCATGAAGTTACACCCCGTAACGACAAGCGTTTAGAGCTCAGAGGCCCACCACAACTCTTCCTCGGCCTGGCGGCTTGTCTCGCCCCACGGCATCGCCATGAAGAAAACCATGATATAAATTTCAATACTTGACACATCGTATTCTACTAGACATTTCAAGATATAAGAAACTGTTGATCAACCTTCAGGAAGGATTTACAATCCTAGGTAAACTCTAACTTGTACTACATAATAGCTAAGGAAAGATTATAAGAGAGAGATTTAACCACATCATCAAAACATATAACTCTTAACAAGGCTAGGTAGCAAAGTCCAGAACATGAATACCACAAGTAGATTTAGACAAGGGATCTAAACAACACTATATTCAGAAGGTTATAAAAGATAATGATATCAGAAAGTTAGAAATTTTCTGCAGATCTGGAGAACGAAGGGAAGAGAGGGAGAATCCATCACTTGCCTTGGTTTTACCGGAGAAGACCTACAAATCGCACCACAGTGTAGATCGAGACCAAGAAAGACGATGGAAATCGAAATATAACAAGAATGGCCAAAAATAGGTGTTAGGGCCGAAAACCCTAGTGAGAAAACCTCAAGGAATGGGGAAGATTTTACCACGATGGCGTATCTCTCATTGAGAGCTTGCCGCATCTATATTTGGTTGAAGACTTCGAGCACCGGAGCACTATCGATGGCCACCGGAAGAATCGCGGAAAACCTCTCTCTCTCGCTCACGCCGCTCTATTTCGGGAAGAAGGAAGTATGGCTCTAAGGAGGAAGAAAAGTATATATATAAGGTATAATTAAAATAATTTTACCTACAACAGTAACGTTTCTAACAAAGGAACCGGGGAAGAGTGTTAGCTGGACCGGACATCTCGAGAAGAAGCCATGAATTTCTCGAGTTGAAGAAAGTATTTCTGGAGTAGAAGATATTTCTCAAGAATAGGGAGGATGATTACTCGAGTAGAAGAAGCATTACTCGAAAACATGTAGGATACTACTCGGGAACAACAATTCAAGTTCTTGAGTACAAGGTAGAGCTCTCTCGAGAAAAAGAAAAGGCATTCTCGAGAACTGGGCAGATCTCGAGTATAAAAGAAGATTACTCGAGTACTATATAACCTTCTTAAGAAGTAAAAGGACATCTCGAGAAAAAGAATATATTTCTCGAGAATGATAAGTTACTTCTCGAGAACAAACGAGTATATCTCGAAATCAACAGCAGCATTTCTCGAGAGCATCAAGACCTCTCGGGAACTCGACGGAGAAATTTCTCGAGTACAAGAAAGGGGCATTTCTCATGAGAAAACACGCTTCTCGGGAACAAGTCTCGGCCACTCGAGAAAAGAAGGGCAAAACTCCTGAGTACATTATATAATCCACTCTCGAGAACAGGGTTGTCCATCTCGAGTACTAGCAGGGCAAATTTCAGAAATTCGAATTTGTCAAACATTCCGGGATAAAATGTCGACTCTACGAATTTAGAAGCGAAGACAAACATAGAATACGACGCACCATTCTTGAGACACTATCATCAAATGATTACACACGAAAAAATCATCACAAAGATCCACACATGCATCGAGACTCCAAAATGCTCGGATCGCAAAATAATACTGGAGAAGTCCAAAACCTCAAAACTTAATCCTTTAAATCTAGGAAAACATTCAATCCAATCAAAATCCCAAAATCTGGTCGAACAGACCCAACGGATGCGAAAACACACAAACGGTGCAGCGCCGTTAGAAAAAAATAAAAAGGTGTAACGCCCCGATGTCATAAATATGACGACACCGAATCAATTAATATCGGAAAATTGGGGGCGTTACAAGCTGTCCTATTCGTTTGTTTCCTAGCGCCAATTTGACTAGTGGTGGGTCTAGTTGTAGACGTGCTTGGGATATCTTGAGCCCTACCAGCATGAAAGTCTTTGATTTCAAGGATAGCTAAATTACCTAGGTGGGGGGGGGGTGAATAAGTTTCTTAGTCCTTAATGACTTATCTTTAATTTTCCTTCCTTTAGGTGATTTATTAGTTGGTTGGATTTTGCTTTCAAGATATATAACCTGCAACACAACAAACACACAAAGCACACATAAGATTTATAGTGGTTCCCCTAACAAGGGTACATCCACTTTCCCTCCCACCTATACAACTATCTTGTTGGACTAGGAACTTCTCCAAAACTCTACTCCAAAGAGCTTACACCACAGATCCCTCAGGATCTCTAAGTCTCCTCCAAGACTTACAACTCAGCCACAAGGGCCTAAAACTCAGCGATCAGCAAACCACACATCTCAGGACAACGTACCTACACTCAGGCTGGGAGGATAGCCATACCTCAGATCCACTAGGTATCCTACCTCAGAGAGAATGACTCTCCTATAATGTCTGGTACAAAGGCCCTACCTCAGATCTACAGCCAGATCCTACCTTAGGCATAAGTGTCATTCAGCTCAGTGAGAATGACTCACCTACTTCAGACTTGAAAGCAAGTCCTACAGCTCAGATTCTCAATAGAATCCTACCTCGGAGGAAATTTTCTCCTACCACTCAGATCCAGAATGATCCTATAAGATGGAAGTGGGTTGTATGGTTGATCTTGATAGAAGAGTTATTTCTCTGTGCCAAGGTTCTTGAAAGAGATAAACTCAGCCCTGCTATAACTCCAGGAAAATATTTCCTGTGTCTACTTTTACCTGAAATGAGATATACTCAGTCATAGCTTCTTCTTCTCAGCCCTAGGGATTTTTCCTGCAGGAACTGAGAAGTGACTGCAAAAAAACTTGATGGTACCTGAGCTGAGAGAATCTCAACCCAACTCTCTTCATAGCAACAAGGATGTAGATCTTTAGGATGCAGATCTTTAGGATGTCTTGGCTTGTGCTGGAAGTAACCGAACGTAAACTGCTCTGCTTCTTTTTCCTTTGCAGGACAGAACCAGCAACTTTGTTCTTTCTTCTTCTCTACTTCAGAAGTAGATGTTCAGATGTTGAGCTGACTGAAATGAGTAGAAACTTGATCTGAAGAAACTTGTTCTCTAATTCTGCTTCTCCCTGAGAATGAAGACCTTCTGAACTTGCTGGTGCAGATGAGATGGCACCAGCTAACTTGCTATCTTTTTTTTCAGAGGTTTGCTCTGATCTTGCGGATGTCGATGAAGAAGACACTCAGCTAACTTACTAACCCTCTAGGCTTGCTATCTTGAGCTTCCTGTTTTTCAGTCAGAGTAGTAATGGAGATGAAGAAGAATAACACCAACAACTGCCTTTTCTGTAAAAAAGACTTCTCCTTTTATTGATTGTATCCCAACAGCTCTTTTAGCAGTGGTTCCCATATCATTAATGGCCAGCTACAATCTTGCTTTAACACTAACTGTCGTACAGTAGCTATGCGCCGCCTTTTGTCATGTACTGTAGCATTCCCGCTATCAGTCAGAATAATGTTGAGTTGTTTACTTACCGACGTCAGAGCCTCTGAACTTACCCAAAATAGAGCATTAGTAGAATAAGAGATGAGTGAATGAGCTTCACCCAGCGCCAAGACACTTTAGACCGAATTCTGTCTATCTAGGCGTTGGTAGCGTTGAGTAAGCAAGCCTCACCCAACGCCTTTTCACCTAGCTTATTTTTCATCCTTTTCTGCGTGCTTAGAATTGAGAGCGTTGAGTGAGCAAGCCTCACTCAACACCTTATCCCTTAGCCATGCGTTCTGTACTTTAGGCATTCAGAGCATTGAGTGATCACACCTCACTCAATGCTTTCTGCCTTATCCAATTTCCTACTTCTTCAGCATCTTAAGCGTTGAGACCATTGAGTGAGCACACCTCACTCAATGCTTTCTTCTTTAGCTAGATTTTTCAAATCATGGCGTTGAGAGCGTTCAGTGAGCATGTCTCACTCAACGCTTTCTGCCTTAGCTAGAATTTTTTTCTCAATGGCGTTGAGTGAGTAAGATCCACTCAACGCCAAACTACTTAACAGATTTTATTCCGCTTAACTGACGTTGAGTGAGTAAGCTACACTCAATGCATTTGGACTTAGCCAAATATCGGCACAGATTTTCTGTGGCTTTGACTTATAAGGCAATACTCAACGAATATAGAGTATGACGTTGAGAGAGTGATATTCACTCATCTCCTATAGACATAGCCACTTTTCTCCCCATTTCTCCTTAGGCTTTTACTGCATTAGCCTGTCTCGCAGCCTTTTTCTGTATAACGTTGAGTGAGTTGACTTCACTCAATGCCTATGGACTTAGCCACTTTATTAGCTTGCCACTACTTAGGCTTTGAATGTAGAGGCGCCACTCAGCCCTATAAGTCATCTCGCATTGAGTGAATGACCTTCACTCAATACATGTTGACATATACAGTATTCTATCTATCCACACAATAGGTAAGTGTTTACCTGACCTAGCCATATATGCTATCTATCCCATCATTATTGTTAGAACATCCTACAATCACTAAACATGAGCACAAGTTAGATCAACACATGTGTATACATTATTTGCTAGCCCTTCTTCTAATCCAGGACATTGGGATCAATGGACCCAACAATCCTCCCCTATTTGAAGAAGTCGAAACCTCTGACAATGTATACACTAACACAACTTTGGAATATAAACAATAACCAATAACTGCATCAAACAGAAAAATGATTATCAACAAAATGATTTGCATTTAACTTTTTCTGAATAATAGTTTTTGTGCATTTAACAAAACAATACACATTCCTCAAGCTCTATAAGAAAAACCTGAAACTTTTCACGTTTAAGGTTCCCTTATCACAATCCCACTGCCCTTTGGATTCTTTACAGGTTTGTATTCTGCTCCAGCTAGATTCTTTCCCTTTGTGTCTGCCTTGTCTGCTTTATCAGCTGCTTCAGCTTCAGCTTTATCTTCTGCTTTATCTTTTTGCCTCTAAAAGTAGCTGAAGGGCTTGGGGAACTACTTGGAGGGTTCACCTGCACCAGAAGGCAATGTGTTAGCATTCTTGTTCTTCCAATAAATTTCCTTTCAGTGTCCCTCTTTTCTATCTTCTCCCATTCCATTTTGTTGTACCACTTCCCTCTTCTTGACTTCTTATTTTTGACCTGATCGCAAGCAAGTAGAATGATGGTGTTGGAACACCCTATTACTAATTTGGGTCAGGATCACTATGTCTCTAGGAATCTGTGTTTGACCTTCTGTATAGCTTAATAGGTCAATTAGAATTGAGTCTAAGGGTTAGAAGGCTAGGATTGGAAGCTGCCCTGGAGACCCAAGTTTTTCTGGAGACTAAGTCCAAATCGTTGAGCTCAGCACGACGTTTCGTCGAACTCCGGTCGAAGATCGTATACCTCAACTTTGACAGATCGTCGAGCTCCATTCGACGATCGCTGAGCTCAAACCTCATAATATCGTCGAGCTCTGGTCGACGATCGCTGAGCTCAACTTCTCAATATCGTCGAGCTCTGGTCGACGATCGCTGAGCTCAGGTCGACGATTTTGACTCTGCACTGGATCCTTATCTCTGAGCTCAGTTCGACGATCTTTGAGCTCAGATCGACGATTTCTTTGCTGCTTGCATCTTCCAGTTCGCTGAGCTCAGCGCGACGATAGCAGAGCTCAGTTCGACGATTTCAGTTATCTTTCAGAATTCAAATTCAAATCAGATAGAAGTTATTCTGCATTTAATTCAGAAGATCTGCCAGCCGTCTTCATTTACTTCTGGAGCAAGTTTCAAGGAATTTTTCAAGGAACAATTCAGTGGA
Organism: Platanthera guangdongensis; assembly: GCA_039583875.1. Taxonomy (NCBI): domain Eukaryota; kingdom Viridiplantae; phylum Streptophyta; class Magnoliopsida; order Asparagales; family Orchidaceae; genus Platanthera; species Platanthera guangdongensis. Next base: position 82,285,537 of record CM077159.1, read on the forward strand.
CTTTCCTTCAGAACATATTATGCAATTAAGGCTGTAATCAATGCAGACCAACGGCTATCTTTGACAGAGTAATATTCTATTCAGACTCAGAGAATAAAAGAGAGAATGTTTTTGAATAAAGACAGAGAATAGACAAGAACAAAAGAAGAAGATTGACAAGAATAGGACACCTCTCAATATACAGAGACTCTGAAAAATATTCTGTCAACAAGAATTCTGAAGAACACTCATCAAGAGATCAAGCTTTCAAACATTCTTCAGATCTCTTCAGCTCTCAAGTGTTCAAGGCCAACATCATTTCAAGACTCCAGACAATCAACATTTCAGCTTGCTGAAATCATCTTCTGCTGGAGATCTATTTTTGAAGGCCTATCACCCTCAGCAAAGCTCATCTTCCTGAAGATCAAGGACTCAGGGGGAGCTTTGAAATCAATCCACTTAGTCTTCTCAGTTGATTGAGAAAGAGAAGACTGCCATAACTCTCTCAACCCCCTCTCTGTAAAGGGTTTTTCAAACTCCCTTCAAAAGTTTGAATCTGGTTTTTGAGCACCTTGTCAAAAGCTCATTGGTGGCAAGACACCTGATCAAAAAATCTGATTTGGTTTTTGAGCACCTTATCAAAAGCTCATTGGTGCCCAGGACACCTGATCAACTCATCCTGCAGTGGATTCCTACCTAGGGTGGTAGAAGAGTGGATGTACCCAAGTTGGGGAACCACTATATTTCCTTGTGTCATCTGGTTCTGCATGTTTTCTGTTTGTTTCTGGCCTAGATTTTCTTGTGCTTAGTTTCTGCATAGCTTAGTTTGTGATTAGTTTTAGTTTCTGCTTCCCTGCTTACACTCATTACAACAATTGTTGTAAAGCTTTGCAAAAGTTTTTCTTTGTGTTTTAAAAAGCACCATATACTCTATTCACCCCCCTCTAGAGTATATCTGATCTAGTTTCCCCTTTCAATTGGTATCAAAGCGAGGTTGGTTAAACATACCATTCCTGATTGGTTGTACAGGCTAACACCTGAACCCCAAGATCCCAAACTAGATCCTTCTTTTGTATTTTAATATTAGATTTTGTTTGCACAACTCATGGCCCAAAACAAAGATTATGCAAGCACCAGACCTCCAGTGTGCAATCTGTCAAAGTTTGCACTTTGGAAAGCAAGGATTAAACTCTACATGAATTCTATTGACGAGGACATTTTTAATTCTGTTTTGACAGTGTGTCCCAGACCCCCAGAAAGTACAAGCACAAATGCTGTTCCACCTCCATCAGGAACAGATGCTGACATCAAAAGGTGGAAGGTAGCTAATGCCAAGGCAATGAACATTCTAGCTCAGACAATGTCAGATGACATTTTTCAAAAGGTAGCTGAATGCAATTCAGCCAAGGAGATTTGGGACAGGCTTTCAGAAATTGTCTCTGGCTCAGCTGATGAGAGAAAGGACAGAAGATCTCATCTCATCTCCCAATATGAGAACTTCAAGAAGGGAGAAACTGAGACAGTGGGAGACATGTACAACAGACTGAGTCTAATTGTCAGTGAACTGAGGACATTAGACAAAGAGATCTCACTAACAGAACTTAATGACAAGATCCTAATGTGCTTCCCCAGCACTTGGGATTCAAGAATCTGGCCAATTAAAGATGCCAGAAGCCTGAATGAGATCACGACTGAAGCCTTGTTGGGTAAGCTCAAATCTTATGAGCTACTCATCAAGAACAGAGAAGAAGAATAGAAGGCTGCTTCACCAGCCACAAGAAAGGAGAAGACTATAGCATTTAAGGCAGCTGAGGATCTGCCTGAAGAAAAAGGTACAGGCAATGATGAACTTCTCAGCCTGTTGGCCAAAAGATTCTATAAGATGGCCAGAAAGGACTTCAGAAGAAGATCATACAAGGAGCAGGATAAGCCAAGGTATGACAAGTCCATTGGCAATAACAAAGACATTATTTGCTTTGGTTGCAGGAAACCAGGGCATATGGTTCCTGACTGTCCAGAGAACAAGAACAAGGACAGAAGGGACAGAAAAGAAAGAAGAAAGGAGAAGGACTCCAAAAGGAATGGAAGTAGCAAACCTTCCTCCAGCAGAAATAAGCACACAAGGAAAGGATTTGTTGCTGAATCCTGGAGTGAGACTGAAGAGGAGTCAGAAGCCTCTTCCAGCTCAAGTGATGATGAGGATGATGCAGAGGAAAAGGAGTTCTGCATGATGGCAATTAATGCCTCACAACACAACTCAGAGGAAGAGGAGTCAGAGTCAGACTCAGAGACTCAACCTGAAGAAGATCAGGTAATCAGCTCTTTTGATTTCACTTCAGAAGATTTTAAACTTGAATTTAAAGCACTATGTTTAGACCTGCTAAAGTCTGAGAAAGAGATCATCTCTCTCAGAAATCAATTATCTGAACAAAGTGGTTTAAAATCAGAAAACCTCAAACTCTCTCAGGAGTTGGAGAACTATAGGGAACAGATAGCTTCACTGAAGAGTGAGCTCTCTGAGGCCAAGAATCTTGAAGAATCTCTCAATGGGAGAAGCATCAAGCTGATGGACATCACAAGCACAGTGAACTCAAGATTCAACAGTACACTGGGCTTGGGTGCCTCATCCAGCCAACCTATTGTTCTAACAACCCCTATCAAGTTCATTTCTGACAAGGGAAAGGGAGTAATAGAGGTTGCCAGGAAAAATTCTGATCTGCCTCAGAAAACTAAAGTCCAGCTCAAATCGTCGAACGGAGCTCGACGATCGCCGAATGAAGATCGACGATCGCCGAACACAGCTCGACGATCTCAGGACAAATCGTCGAACGCTGATCGACGATCTCAGCCAAGATCGTCGAACGCTGGTCGACGATCCCATATACCTGACCTCAGCCATAGTCGACCGTCAAACGGAGCTCGACGATCTGACCCACGATCGTCGAACGCAGCTCCAAGATCGTCGAACAGAGGTCAGAGCTCTGGAAATTTTTTTAAAGGCAAGTCAAAATTGAATCCTAAGGGCTCTTCATCCCAAACCTTTAACCCTTATACTGAATGGATCATACCTCCAAGGAGATATCATCCTGAAGGATATAAGAGTCAGCCAGGGATGTCTTTCATTTCTGAATTTAAAGGTTATCAACCTAGGCCCAAGGTAAACTGGGTCAAAAACAAGTGAATTGCTTAATGTGCAGGTGAAGACCTATCCAACATCTAACCAGCAATGGTATTTGGATAGTGGGTGCTCTAAGCACATGACAGGGAACAAGGACAACCTAAATTCCTTTAGAGCCAAGCTTGGACCCAAAGTTATCTTTGGTGATTCCAACTTTGGACAAACTAAAGGATATGGAGCAGTCCAGATTGGTTCTGTAACCTTCAAGAAGGTAGCATATGTGGAAGGACTGAAGCACAACCTAATCAGCATCAGTCAGCTATGTGATGAAGGCTACCAGGTGACCTTCAGCAAAACCTTATGCAAAATCAAGTCAGAGGACAACACAACTGTGTTGACAGGTAAAAGGAAAGGTAACATCTACCTAGTAGATTTTCTTTCAACTACTATAGATATCTGTTTATTCAACTCAGTCTGTAGACCAAATGTTTTATGGCATAAGAGACTAGGACACCTAAACCTTAGAACTATTGCTAGGCTATCCAAGGACAACCTTGTTAGAGGACTACCTTCTGGCCCCTACAAGAAGGAAGGACTCTGCAAGGCTTGTCAATTAGGCAAGCAAACTAAAAACAGTTTTAAGTCACTTAATAAGAGTGATTCACCTAGGATACTGTATCTGTTACACATGGATCTATTTGGACCCATCACAGTACAAAGCCTAGGAGGGAAATCCTACACTTTAGTGATTGTAGATGACTTCTCTAGATTCACTTGAGTGTTCTTTCTAAGGAAGAAGTCTGATAACTTTAAGTGTCTGACAGAGTTTCTCAAATGTGTAAAGATTGAGTTCAATACTCACATTGCCCTGATCAGAAGTGATCATGGGACAGAGTTTGATTCTCTTCTTATGCAAGAGTTCTGTCAGAGTGAAGGGATCAGGCATACTTTCTCAGCTCCTAGAACTCCTCAACAAAATGGGGTAGCTGAAAGGAAAAATAGAACCCTTATTGAATCTGCCACTACATTGTTGTCAGATGCTCATCTACCTCTATCCTTTTGGGCAGAGGCAGTGAACACCTCCAACTATGTGCTGAACAGGAGTCTGATACATAAATTGAAGGGAAAGACTCCCTATGAATTACTCAAAGGGAAGAAACCTAAAGTTGACTATTTCAGAATTTTTGGTTGCATTTGCTATATTCACAATAATGATAAGAAACATTTAGCAAAATTTCAAGCCAAAGCTGATGAAGGAGTGTTTCTGGGATACTCCATGATCAGCAAGGCCTATAGGGTATATAATAAATCATCATTGAAAATTGAGGAATCTGTTCATGTTTCTTTTGATGAAACTAACATGTCTTTCAAGGAGAATATCTCTTCTACCATAGAACCTTTGCAGGAACACTCTCTAGTTGAAGATATGAACAAGCTACAGGTTGCTCAAGAAGAAGAAAGCAGTGAAGATGAAAGCAATGCTCAACACATTGAAGCTCCATTTGAAGAGCCAGTTGTTGTACCACAAGAGGAAACAACAACACAGGTTGGTGAACAATCAACACCCCCTGTTGATTTAGTAACATCAAGAGACCATCCAATTACCCAAATAATTGGAGAACTCTCAGCTGGTGTGCAAACCAGAAATCAGGTCAACCAAAACCTGTTGCACACCTGCTTCCTTTCTCAAATTGAACCTCAGTCCATTCAAGATGCAGAGCAAGATCCACACTGGATCATTGCAATGCAAGAGGAGTTGCATCAATTTGAGAGGAACAAAGTATGGGAACTAGTGCCCAAGCCTAAGGATCATTCCATTGTTGGAACAAAATGGGTATTCAGAAACAAACTGGATGATCAAGGAGTAATAATAAGGAACAAGGCAAGGCTAGTTGCCCAAGGATATTCTCAAGAAGAAGGAATTGACTACGACCAGACCTTTGCACCTGTTGCAAGATTAGAAGCCATCAGGATATTTTTAGCCTATGCAGCTCACAAGGGCTTCAAGGTTTATCAGATGGATGTCAAGAGTGCCTTCTTAAATGGAGACATCAAAGAGGAAGTCTATGTCAGACAACCTCCAGGTTTTATCTCTCCAACTCATCCTGATTTTGTTTTTAGATTAAATAAAGCATTATATGGTCTCAAGCAAGCTCCTAGAGCATGGTATGAGACCCTAGCATGCTTTCTCTTGGAAAATGGTTTTATAAGGGGTAGAGTAGACCAAACCCTTTTTATTAGAACCCATAAGTCCCATACCCTACTAGTACAAATCTATGTAGACGATATCATTTTTGGTTCTACTGACTCAAAATTGTGCAGAAGGTTTTCTAACCTAATGCATTCTAAAATTGAGATGAGTAGCATGGGTGAGCTATCCTTCTTCCTAGGATTGCAAGTCAAACAACATGCTGAAGGCATCTTTATTTCTCAAACCAAATATGCTCATGAGCTGGTTAAGAAATTTGGCATGTCTGAGGCATCTTGTATGAAAACACCCATGCCTACCAATGCTGTATTGGATGCTGATGAACATGGGAAACCTGTTGATCAGACAACATATAGAGCAATGATTGGCTCTTTACTGTATCTTACAGCTAGTAGACCAGATATAATGTTTGCTACATGTATATGTGCTAGATTCCAAGTTAGCCCTAGAGAGTCACACCTCACATTAGTAAAGAGGATTCTTAGGTATGTTAAAAGTTGTCCAAATCTAGGTCTCTGGTATCCAAAAGATTCAGCATTTGAGTTAACTGGATTCTCTGATGCTGATTATGCTGGATGCAGAATTGACAGGAAAAGCACCAGTGGAACTTGTCAGTTCTTTGGTGATAGACTTGTCTCTTGGTTTTGCAAGAAACAAACATCTGTGTCAACTTCAACTGCTGAAGCTGAATATATGGCTGCAGGCAGTTGTTGTTCACAAATACTGTGGATTCAAAACCAACTCCTAGACTATGGTTACAACTTAGAAAAGTCAAAAATCTTTTGTGACAATACAAGTGCTATCTCCATAGCTCAAAATCCAGTCCTCCATAGTAGGACAAAACATATAGAGATTAGGCATCATTTCTTAAGGGATAATGTTGAAAAGAACAAAATTGAATTGCAGTATATCCCAACTGATTTACAAAGGGGAGATATTTTCACCAAGCCTTTGGATGAAAAGAAACACACCTTCTTCCTAAATCAGTTAGGAATGTTAGATGGAGGAAGTCTTAAATAATATCCAAGATTTTGAAAGCTAAAAATGACCAAGACTAGGCAAAATTCTGATTTTCCTTAGTGTCTAAAATTTCTCTGATCTCTGAACTGCGATCGACGATTTTCCCAAAGATCGTCGAACGGAGATCGACGATTTCCAGAATCGTCGAACTGAGTTCAGCGCCCCCTCAGACAGCATGAACTGTCTCCTTCGGTCAACGATCGTCGAACGGCGCTCGACGATTTTGTTCACTGAACGATCGTCGAACGGAGCTCGACGCCTTTCCAGATCGTCGAACGGAGATCGACGATTTTGGAGTCTCTTCAGATTCCTTTAGAAGCCTCGATCGTCGAACTGAGTTCAACGATCTTTCCATTTCTGCGTCGAACCCTAATATAAAACTCATTTTTCGCCGTCGTTCTCTCTTGCGCTTTCAATTTCTCTGCAAGAATTTTCTTCCCTCCAAACAGTTCTACTCTTGGTCGTTTTGTCTGTTGATTTTTGCAGGTACAATGGCCGTTTCAGTTGCTGTGCTAGCCGCCATGAAATTTGATGCAGGTTTTGACATTGATTTGGACTCCTTCAACACAACTGATCAAGTCTTCCAGGACATCCTCAGTTTATTCAAAGATCAGCATCTATCTGCCCTTATGACAACAAGAATCAAACTTGCCTCTGATGAAATCAAAGAATGGGTATATACTGCACACAACCTTGACAACAACACCATTGTTGGATCCATTGGTGGCACCCAGGTACCTCTGACCCCAACAGTCCTCACAGAGGTTTTTGGATTAAGAAATGGTGAAGACTCTGCTGAACTTTCTGGAGAAGATTTCTCTGATATACTTGCCAGGATGGGTCATCCTGAGGGGAACCCTAGCAAGTTGTTTAAGAGGAACCTGTCAGTGGAATACAGGTTTCTGGCAGATGTTGTAGGCAAGGTTCTGTTGGCCAAACATTCTGCCCATGACACCATCTCCAGATATCAGCTCTGCCTCATGGGAGCTCTGGTGGATAGGAAAAGCTTGAACTGGGAGAAGTCTTTTTTGATCTGTTGAAGAAAAAGATAAACAAAACCTTTGTGAATTATGGAAGAATTCTGGGAATCTTCCTTCAGGCTAAGTGCCCTACTCTGCTAGTCTCCTCTGGAGTGCACATTAATGCCTCCAAGAGACTCACCTGTGCCCTATTTGGGAAATGGGACAGGCAAATCATCAAGCCCAGCAGGCCCTCTCCATCTGCCCCTTCAGGCACCAGGACTCTAAGAGTCACTCCCCCCAGGTCTCTGCCCCAGCAGAAGACCTGCCTGCTGCTAGTGCTGCTTCTCCTCCTCCTCCAAGCTCAACCCTACCTCCAGCTCCATCCACCATTCCAGCCTCATCCCCCATTACAATTTCCAGCCCATCTCCAACCTCTATTCCATCTCCAGCAACCATCTCATCTCCACCAGCAGACCACTTCCATCCCCTATTCTCTTATCCCCCACCAGATGTCACCTCATCCCCATCCCTTCCATCCTTCACACTTCTGGATGAATCCTACATGGATGATTCCCCCTCCTCTCCTCCAGAATTACCATCCTCTTCCACCTCTTTCCAAGACCTTCTCCACCACATTATTGCCCAACCCACATTCACTCCATCCATATCCATCCCATTATCCTCCATCTCCACCATCCCCTCTCCTGCGCCATTCATTCCACCCTTCAGCCCTCCTCCTCCAGCTCCATCAGCCATCCCTGTACCCTCTACCTCTGCTCCTCTTCTTGTGCAAGTAGATCTCCCAGCCTTGGCTGACCAGTTGTATGAGCTCCTTGCACCCAGGCTCTCTCTTCTCATGGAGGCCTCTTTAGCTCCTCTACAACAGTCAGTGGCAGCTTTCTCTGCCAGGCTTTCCTCCTTCCTTACTCCTCAAGCAGCACCCCCAGCAGTGTGCCTTGATACAGCTGTATCTGTATCCAGGCAGGGGGAGATGCCCTATGAAGCCAGCCTTCATGCTGCTGCTGCTGCTGCTCCAGTCCTAGCAATTGACCTAAGGTCTTTGCTATCTACATTTGATACTGCATACTACTGCTGCCTCCCAGAGCCCAATGCTGTCCAGCCCTCTGAAGATCTGTCCAAGGCTCTGGTGCCCTTCTCATGCTGTGACCCCAGTATAATTTCTGCTTTTATTCATTCAGTGACTGCTGCTTCTGAGGATGTTACTGCTGCTGCTGATGAAGAAAAGGCTGTATCTGCCTCTGAAATTATCCCTGCTGCTGAAGAAATTGTTTCTGTTGAGCCCTTTTCCCAGGATTCTCTGATGACAGAGGCTGCTGTTTTTGAGCCTGCTGAAGTTGTTGTTGTTGTTACTGAAGCTGCTGCTGCTGTCTCTCCTGAAGTTACTAGTGCTGTTTCTGAAGTTGTTTCTGTTGCTCCATATGCTGTTGCACCTGTTGTTATATCTGTTGCCCCATCTGTTGCTGTTCCTGTTGCTGCCCCTTCTGCTTCTGCCCCATCAGCTGCTGTTCAACTGAAAGAAACATTGATGAAGAAGATTGATGCTTTATATGATGCACAGAGTTCTGAATCTGAGGATTATAACACTGCTTCTGATGATTCATCTGCCACCATTGCAAAGAAAAGGAAAGCAAGAAGTAAGGCATTGAAGAGGGTTCCTCCTGCCAAAGTTAGAGATGATAATGATGTTCCTTACTATATTCTGCACAACTGCCCAATCACTGAGCATTGGATGCAGTTCTCTAAGAACCAGCTAAAGGCTATGAAGAAGAAGAGGAAGTATGAGAAAGATTCCACTCAGTTCAAGCACCCTCATCCTCCTCCACCACCTCCACCTGATGCAGGTGCAGGTGGCAGCTCTGCAAGTTCAGGCCCTGCTAGAAGCCAGGCTCCCTACCAACCTCATGCTAGAACTTATCAAAGGGAAAGCCAGTCTAGGGGCTCTTACTCTAGAAGGGGAGGATATAGGGGAAACCAAAGAGAGACTCAGGTTTACTCTAAAGGGCATTCCAGGCAGCACCCTTATTCCAGGGGAGGACATGTTCCTTCTGATACAACTTCAGGTCCATTCCCCTATAAGCTCAAAGATACTGTGACTGCCAGGACTCCTCAAGATACTTCTTCCAACAGATATGAGCCACCTGTCCCATTTGAGGACCCTGAGAAGAATCCTGTTGCTTGGACTGCTAGAATGAAAGAGCTGGCTGCTTTAGATCAAATCAAGAAAGCCAAAGAGAAAGGCCTAGACACTTCCAACATCTCCACAATGTCAGAACAAAGACAGAAAGAACTAGAAAGATATGCTTCCAGCAAATTTTTTGATGCAGACAGGTACATGGAATTGCATCCTGCTGCAGTGGTTCCAAGGACTTCTAAGCAAACATATCTGGGAGCAGCTGATGATACCAGATCCAAACAACAAGCTTTAGATCCTAACAGAGAAATCAAGATGGTAAAAGGCAAAGAAAAGGAATAACTCTGTAAGGTGATAACTCTTGGTTTTTCTGACTGATTTCTGGATATCATATATATATATCTGTGTGATGGTTCTGTAATGTCTGGCTACTGTTGTTTTTGTGTTTTTCTGATTGTATGATGTTGTTTGATTTTCAAAAGTCTGTAAATAGTTTTCCTAACCCAAATAGGGGGAGATTGTTGGAACACCCTATTACTAATTTGGGTCAGGATCACTATGTCTCTAGGAATCTGTGTTTGACCTTCTGTATAGCTTAATAGGTCAATTAGAATTGAGTCTAAGGGTTAGAAGGCTAGGATTGGAAGCTGCCCTGGAGACCCAAGTTTTTCTGGAGACTAAGTCCAAATCGTCGAGCTCAGCACGACGTTTCGTCGAACTCCGGTCGACGATCGTATACCTCAACTTTGACAGATCGTCGAGCTCCATTCGACGATTGCTGAGCTCAAACCTCATAATATCGTCGAGCTCTGGTCGACGATCGCTGAGCTCAACTTCTCAATATCGTCGAGCTCTGGTCGACGATCGCTGAGCTCAGGTCGACGATTTTGACTCTGCACTGGATCCTTATCTCTGAGCTCAGTTCGACGATCTTTGAGCTCAGATCGACGATTTCTTTGCTGCTTGCATCTTCCAGTTCGCTGAGCTCAGCGCGACGATAGCAGAGCTCAGTTCGACGATTTCAGTTATCTTTCAGAATTCAAATTCAAATCAGATAGAAGTTATTCTGCATTTAATTCAGAAGATCTGCCAGCCGTCTTCATTTACTTCTGGAGCAAGTTTCAAGGAATTTTTCAAGGAACAATTCAGTGGACTTTCCTTCAGAACATATTATGCAATTAAGGCTGTAATCAATGCAGACCAACGACTATCTTTGACAGAGTAATATTCTATTCAGACTCAGAGAATAAAAGAGAGAATGTTTTTGAATAAAGACAGAGAATAGACAAGAACAAAAGAAGAAGATTGACAAGAATAGGACACCTCTCAATATACAGAGACTCTGAAAAATATTCTGTCAACAAGAATTCTGAAGAACACTCATCAAGAGATCAAGCTTTCAAACATTCTTCAGATCTCTTCAGCTCTCAAGTGTTCAAGGCCAACATCATTTCAAGACTCCAGACAATCAACATTTCAGCTTGCTGAAATCATCTTCTGCTGGAGATCTATTTTTGAAGGCCTATCACCCTCAGCAAAGCTCATCTTCCTGAAGATCAAGGACTCAGGGGGAGCTTTGAAATCAATCCACTTAGTCTTCTCAGTTGATTGAGAAAGAGAAGACTGCCATAACTCTCTCAACCCCTTCTCTGTAAAGGGTTTTTCAAACTCCCTTCAAAAGTTTGAATCTGATTTTTGAGCACCTTGTCAAAAGCTCATTGGTGGCAAGACACCTGATCAAAAAATCTGATTTGGTTTTTGAGCACCTTATCAAAAGCTCATTGGTGCCCAGGACACCTGATCAACTCATCCTGCAGTGGATTCCTACCTAGGGTGGTAGAAGAGTGGATGTACCCAAGTTGGGGAACCACTATATTTCCTTGTGTCATCTGCTTCTGCATGTTTTCTGTTTGTTTCTGGCCTAGATTTTCTTGTGCTTAGTTTCTGCATAGCGTAGTTTGTGATTAGTTTTAGTTTCTGCTTCCCTGCTTACACTCATTACAACAATTGTTGTAAAGCTTTGCAAAAGTTTTTCTTTGTGTTTTAAAAAGCACCATATACTCTATTCACCCCCTCTAGAGTATATCTGATCTAGTTTCCCCTTTCAGATGGATCTGGACTCAGGGCTCCACTGTTTGAAATTAGGCCTCCTCTCCATTTTATCTCTGTATTTCCTTTTCCTTAGCCTAATTTCTTGCTCAGTTTCTGCAGCAGGCATCTCGTTTGATTTTAGCAGTTGGTCTATAGTGAGGCTGAAGGAAGGAATCTAAGCAACAGTATACTACTCTCCCCACAGTTCATCATCACTATCACCTTCTTCTATATATTGTCCATACTCCTGATTATCTTGCTGAGTAGACATTCTATTCAAGGTATCTATGACATGGGCAGGCATCATTGGGATGTTATCATACTGAATTTGCTCCATTCCTAATGAGCCTCTGACCACATTGGTTTCCCAGACCATGTTTTCAGTATTAGTTCTTATTGCCTCACTCTCCCCCCTTTTAACTTCTTCTACTATTTGACTGGACTGGGAGGTGTAGGTCTTGCTTCTTTCTTTTTCTTGATAGTTAACTCCAGCGGTAAAAAGATTCTGGACTTCTAGCAAATGGTCGTCAAGAAGCTCAGTATTGGCGTCCAACTTGGTAAAGATTTTAGTATTCTGCTTATCCCTTAGAATTTTGTCAATATCACGAATGGCCAGTGTGTTCTGAACCTGAATCTTTTGATTCTCTATGATAGTGATAATATTCTGGCATGACACATCCAGCTTCTCCATGGTGTAGTCTACAGCTGGAGGAGCTCTTTAAAAGAACTTGGCAGTTTCTCCTTTCTGCTAATTTACTTCAAATATAATCGATTTTATTTCTGTGGCTAGATAATTTCTGATATTAATACGGGCGTCATCCACAAACATTTATAATGCCCTCCTCTGCTCATCCAGCATACCTTTCAGTTGGGCCAGGAATAAGGGCAGAATCAGGTCTTTTTGAGCTGAGGTGCCTTCAACCTGAGGTTCGTGATTTTGTCTGATCTCTTTCTTCTCACAAGAGTCAGTCTCATCTTCATCTATCTATTTTTCTGGATCATCTGTCTCTTCTTCTGACATTGAGTAATCAATGTTATGAACTTCTATCTTAGCAGGGAGTTCAGATTGAATCTCCCCCTCAACCTTTGTCATGCCTTCATTGGCATTAAATATAACAACAGCAACTGTATCACATGTAGCAGTCTGAACTACTTTGGGAGGGACCTGTAGCTTCTCCCCCACAACTAATGTTTCTTTCATTATCTCTTCTGTCAGTTGCTCCAACTCAACTGGTGCATTCTTTTCCTCAGCAAACGTATTATCCATAACTTGAGCTAGGAGTTGCTCACCTTCAGACATTGTAATGTCCATTTCAGAAGTCAAACAGATCTCCTCCTCACTATAATGATTATGTTCATCCAGAGATTCTTCGTGTGGTGAGAAGGCAACAACAAATCAGTTGGTATCTTTGAAGACACCCCCTCAATCTTTGTAGAGAGCTTGTTAATATTATGAAAGTCTTTATTTCAAGAATAGCTAGATTACCTAGAGGGGGTGGGGTGAATAGGTTTCTTAGTCCTCAGTCACTAACTTTTGTTTTGTTTTAGTTTGATTCTTCATTGGTTGTTTAATTTCTGCTTTCAAGATGAGCTACCTGCACAAAAAAAACCAACACAACAGAGTACACATAGATTTATACTGGTTCCCCAATCTTTGGGTACAACCACGCTCCTCCCACCTTGCCAACATCCTACTGGTCAATGTACTTCTCCAAAACAATGCTCCAAAGAGATTACACCTTAGATCCCTCACGATCTCTCAGTATCCTCCAAGACTTACACCTTAGACACAAGGTCCTAAACTCAGTGATACAAGTATCACCTACCTCAAGCAATTAAGCACTACCACTCATGCTATGGAGGATAGCCCTACCTCAGAGCAAACTTGCTCCTACAACTCGGAGAGATTCACTCTCCTACAGCTCAGGCATAAGTGCCCAACCACTCAGTGATCAACTGATCACCTACCTCAGATCAAGTTTTCTCCTACCTCTCAGATCCATTAAGGATCCTACAAGATGGAAGTGGGTTGTTGAGGTCCTTGATTGGACACAAGAGCAATTCCACTATGCCAATATATCTTGACTGAGTTACACTCAGCCCAACTTAGACACCATAAATGTTTTCTTGAGTCAACTTTTCTAGACTAAGAACACCTTAGTCCCAACTACTTCACAGCAACAAGCATATCCACTTGAGCTACAAGTGACTTGCAGAATACTGTTCTGCCCCTTTCTAAACTGAACCAAAGTTTCAACTCTCTCTTCTTCACTGCAACAATAATGTAGATGCTTTGGCTTATGCTGGAAGAAACTTGTAGATCAGCTTCTATGCACCTTTCTGAACTAAGCCAGCTGCTCAGCTCTATCTCCTTCTTCACATCACCCCAAGAGAATATTCTTTAGGATTTGTTGGCTGGATCTGTGAAGCACCTGCAGCAAGGGTCAGCCCTAGCTGCTATTACTTTCTCAGTGAATCACCCTGAGCTTGCTAGCTGGTGTAGATGAAGATGTCACCAACAATCGTGCTTTTAAAGTTGTTTATATCAACAACTAACTTGATCTGCCTCTAGACTTGCTTGTCTTGGGCTCTCTGTTCTTCAGCCACACCCACAACAATGGCGATTAGAAAGAACTACTGTAATAGTTGCTCTTTCTGTAAATAACTTCTACTTTTATTTAATGTAACCCAACGACTCTTTTTGCAGTGGGTCCCACTCCATTAATACTGGCTACATCCTTACTTTAATGCCTAATTGAATGTACAGTAGGCCTGTGGCGCCTTTTGTCATGTACTATGGGTTTGTCGCTCACAATTTGAATATGCTTGACTTTTTGACTTGCAGACATCAGCACCTGAAGGCTTAGTCAAAATTCAAGCATCAACATTATATGTGCTAAGTGAATGAGCTTTATTCAATGCAAAAGTACTTAGACAGTTTTGTCTATCTAGGCGTTGACATCATTGAGTGAGTAAAGCTCACTCAATGGTTTTTGCCTTAACCCTTTCTACAGCCTCTTCAACATGCATGTCATTGAGAGCGTTGAGTGAACATACTTCACTCAACGCCTTGTGCCTTAACTGCATTCTACATTTTAGGTGATGAGAGCGTTGAGTGAACATGCCTCACTCAACGATTTCTTCCTTAGCCATTTCTGCTTCTACAACATCTAAAGTGTTGTCAGCATTGAGTGATAATGCCTCACTAAATGCTTTTTTGCTTTAACTAATTCTATATCAAGGCATTGAGAGCGTTGAGTGAGCACGCCTCACTCAATGCATTCTGCCTTAGCCAGATTTTGTGTTTCAAAAATCAGTTTAAGTTCGACAAACTCAGAACTCAGTTCGACGAACTCTCGACTCAGCTCAACGAATAAGTAAAAACTCAGTTCGATGAATTTAGAGTTCAGCTTGACGAATAAGTGAAAGCTTGGATCGACAAAACTCAGGGTTTAGTTCAACGAACTCTGAACTCAGCTATTCAACAATTATAAAGCTAAGGCGTTGAGTGATTGAGCTACACTCAATGCATGTGAACTTAGTCACATTTCAACTCATCTCTCTTTATGGTTTGACTGTATTTGCCTGACTCACAACCTTTTGTTGTTTTGCGTTGAGTGTGTTGACTTCACTCAATGCCTGTGGACTTAGCCACATTCTAAGTTTGCCACTTCATGGCTCTGACTGAATAGGCTTTACTCAACACTATACGTCATCTGGAATTGACTGAGTTGACTTCACTTAACGCCTGTGGACTTATACAGTTTTCTATCTTTCCACAGCTTGGGTAAGAACTTACCTGAGTTAGCCACTTAGTCTATCTGTCCCATCACTGCTTAGTAGGACAATCTGCAATCATTAAATATGAACACATGTTAGATCACCACATGTGTATACATTGTTTGTTGTTCCTTCTTCGAATCCAGGACATTGGGTTCAATGGACCCAACAATCTCCACCTATTTGAAGAAGTCAAAACCTAAGCCAATGTATACACTAACACACTTATGTTATATATATATACAAGACACATTATCACAGCATAATTCAGATAAATCATATACATTACAAATGATGTAGTAGATAAGTCAATAATTATAGCAATTGATGAGTCAAACAAATCATAATTATAGCAAATGATTGTTTTATTTAATCATATAAGGAATAAATGTTTGTGCAATTTAAACAAAGCATCACATCCCTTAGCCCCGTAATCAGAATATGAAACATTTCAAGTTTCAGGTACCCTTATCATAATCCCACTGCTTCTGGATTACTTGTTGGCTTGTCTTTTGCTCCAGCTATCTTCTTTCCCTTCTTATCAGCTTCATCAATAGCCTTAGCCTTAGTACCTTTTTCTTTTCCAGCTTCAGCTTCAGCTTTATCCTCTTGTCTCTCAAAATAGCTCAAGTGCTTGGGGAAATATTTAGATGGTTCCATAACATCAAGAGTGAGGTGTTTTGTCTTTTTGTTTCTCCAGAAAATCCTTCTTTCTGTGTCCCTCTTTTCCATCTTATCCCATTCAGTTTTGCTATACTATTTTCCTCTATCTGATTTCTTATTCTTGACCTATTCCCAAGAAAGCAAGATAATGGATCTGGATTTTGTGCTCCACTGCTCGGAATCAGGTCGTTTCTCCATTTCTTCTCTGTATTTTCACTTTCTCATCCTGACTTCCTCTTCAGTTTCAACAGTTTCAGCAGTCATTTCTCTTCTCTGTAGTGCTTGGTCTACAAAGGGGCTAAAGGAGGGTATTTCAACAGCAGTGGATTGTACTCCCCACTTATTACCAGCACTATCATAATCTTCTATATACACCCCATACTCTTGATTATCTTGTACAGGTTCTCTATTTAAGGTCTCTAGCACTTGAGCAGGCATCATTGGGATATTGTCATATTGCACTAGCTCTAATCCCAATGAGCCTCTCACAATATTTGTTGCCCAGACCATGTTTTCAGTATTGGTCCTTATGGCTTCTATCTCCCCATTTTTAGCTTCTTCAATTAAAGTATTATTCTGGGAGCTGCTTGCCTTGCTTCTTTCTACTTCCAGGTAGTTTACTCCAACAGTGACGTGATTCTTTACTTCCAATATGTGGTCATCAAGCATCTTGGTGCAGGCATCCATTTTGTGAAGAATTCACTATTTTGTTCACCTCTCAAAATTTTATCATTTTCATGGATTGTCACACTATTCTTGGCCCGAATCTTTTTATTTTCTATGATAACAGCAATATTCCAGCCTGACACATCTAGCTTCTCCATTATAAAGTCTACATCTCCAATAGCTCTTGTGATGAATTTGACTGTTTCTCCTTTTAACAGATTAAGATCAAACATTATAAATTTGATCTCAATTGTCAGATCATTTCTAATATCCTTATGGGCATCATCCACATAATTTTGTGGTGCCCTCGCTTGCTCATCCAGCAAACCCTTTAGCTGGGCTAAGAAAGTTGGTGGCAACTGATCAACTCTGGTAGATATGCCCTCATCCAGAGCTTCTTCTACAGGCTTGCTCCATATTCCTTGAACCGTGTCATTTTCTGGATGTGGTGAGGAGTAAGCTTTCTCATGACTATATTCCTCTTTCTCAGATTCTGAGGAAACTAAATCATGTAGTTCATGAGCAGGGAGATCAGATGGTATTTCCCCCTCAACTTCTGCCATGCTTCAATTTGCATGCAGGTCAGCAATAAAAGTTGCAACCACTTTATCAGCTGTAGCAGACAGTAACACTATTAGAGGAACTTTTAGTTGCTCCCCTATAAATAATGCATCATACATTATCTATTGTAACAGTTTCTCTCCCACAATAGGAGCATTCCTTTCCTCAGCACTTGGAATTTCCAAGACTTTATCCTATAGTTCCTCATCTTCAGAAATAATAGTCTCTTTGTCTAAGGCTACTTTGATCTCACCCTCACTCCGAGGCCTAGGAGCATCATCATTATCAGACGTAGGCATATGCCTATCTGCATCTTCCAATCTGGAGGCATCTTCCTTCATTCTTGTAGATATTCTGTCAACTCCTTCCCTTGCAATAGATTTAGCCAACTCAGTAGGCTCATCAACTTCAGGAACAATATCTAACTCTAGTATGCTTACATGACTAATAGGAGTAAGATCAGAAGAGGCAGATATATGAATATTCATGTTCCTCCTTCACTCTTCAGTAAATGATGATGGTTCTGTATTGTGAGGCTCTTCCTCCTCAGATGAGTTGCTAGAGGAGTTGGGCTGAGTAACAACAATCTTCTTTCTTTTCTTCTTAGCAGCCACCAGGCCACGATGCTGAAGGACCCTATCACATCTCTCAAGCATCCGGATATCCATTCTTCTCAAGTGGTGAATTTTTGTCCGAAGCTTCTGATTCAGAATTTCTGGTACTGTTTCTCGGAGATATAGTGATAGGATTCTCCTCAAATTTGGTTCGGCCATGCAATCCACTATTCTTTCAAACACCACTCTTCCCCAATCAATTCTTTTGGACAGTATGACCCTTGCCATTAGTTCAAACATCCACTTTGAAATTTTTTCATGGGTGTTTATTTTGCATATCAGAGTGAAAGTGATGCCTCAGATGCTGAGAGATTGATCTAACTAACTATAATGGGGTGTTAATAGAATATTTTAAAACTTTGAGTTATTTTTACAGCGGATTAAAATAGGTGATATGTATATAAAATAAAAGAAAATATATTACAACACAACAAAATAAAAAGTAAAGCATAACAAGACGACACAAATAAATTTATAGTGGTTTCCCAATAAACTTGGGTACATCCACTCTTCTACCACCCTGTTAGAAATCCACTACAGGTTTTTGATCTGGTTCTCTGCCACCACAGGTTTTTGTTCGGTTCCCTATCACCACAAGATCTATTTTCTAAGGAAGATCTAGCAATCCTTTGAGCTATCGAACAGGTGCACAAAAATCAAACCAAGTCTTTTGATCAGGAGACTTGACAACCAAAAGATTAACTTTTGAAGGGAGTTATAACCATGTACATAGTGAAGGAAAATAAAATTGATATTGTCTTCTCTGTCTCAATCCTCTAAGAAGAGTAGTGGATTTTGTGATGTTGTCAAAGCTCCCCCTGAGTTATAGATCTGATCAGGAGAGGACACTTTGCTTCAGGTTGTAGGCCTTCAAGTTGAAATCTTCTTCTTCTTCCAGTAAATGATTCTAATTGATTGAACTTTTCGTCTCAGATTGAATGTTGGTTGCTGGAAGAAAGGCTTGAAGAAGAAGATGATTATTAAGATGTTCTCTATATCTATTTCTTGTTCTCTGTTAGCAGATGTTCTTCTTCTTCCTGACTTAATAATATCTTCTGAACAATCTTCTGAAATTTTGCTTTATATATGATTGCTGATTTGAAATTCAAAATCCTTGAAGTCCTCTGCATATTTTCTGGGAAATGGAACAGATGTTTTTGTCTTCAATGCATTTCCTCAACTGTCATAGTACATATGTTAAGTAATAACTCGGTGAAGTCTCTAATTAAAGCTGGCAGGAAACGACTATATCTTGAGAATATTAAGCATTAATTATCAGAGTATTACTTTCTTAATTACTGAAATTAAACTACCGTAGTCGATTAGAGAAACTGCAGAGAAGTTTAGTCGAGCAGAACCTGGATGGAGTTATTCGACCTCAGTAAAGCTTTGGTCGACTAGAGCACCAAGTTCGTCGATCTGATAATTCTTCTTCATCGAGCTGAACTCAAAGATCGTCGAACAAAAAATGTACTTGACAAATTGAGCTCCAAGTTCGTCGTGTAATGCCCCGAAACTCAAAAGAGCGACGAGAGGAATTTTGGGCCAAATCTGGAATTTGGCAGGAGGCGCACGGCCTGGGACACGAGCGTGTCCCAGGGCTTGTCAGGCTTGAGTCGACGATTTGGCCGCGAGGTCGATGTTTTTCGGTCGACGATGTGTCGAGATGGGGCACACGGCCTAAGACACGGGCGTGTCTCAGGGCGTGTCTAGTCCGTTTCGACGATCGGCCAGGGAAGTCGACGATTTTCGGTCGACGATGTGTCAAGACAAGACACACGGCCTAGGACACGGGCGTGTCCAAGGCCGTATCGTGTGGTCGATGAACTTTGCCCGACGAAGTATCGAGACTGTGAACACGGCTTGAAGCCCGGGCGTGTTCGGGTGTGATACGGGTGTGGACACGGGCATGTCCAAGACCCGTGTGAGTCTCGGGTTGTTTTCGGGGCTGTGTCGATGGAGGCACACAGCCGACCACACGGCCGTGTTAGTTGGAACACGGGCGTGTCAGGTCGAACACGGGCGTGTCGGATGGCCGTGTGCTGTTCCAGACGCGTCGATTTTGACGGCGAATGGGGGACATGGCCCTGGACACGGGCGTGTCGCAGGCCGTGTTTGGCCCAGTTTTAGCATTCCAGGCCCGAATCAAGGCCGTTCATTTCTTTAATTTGGGATCCAACGGCTGGGGGTTATTCCTGATGGGATATACCCGGGATTGGCCCTTTGAAACCCTCATTTCTTTTGAGTGGTTCTCTTTCTAAGTCAAGAGAGAGAGAGGAGAGCAAAGGAGGAAGAAGAAGCTTAGATCCGGCCATTGGAGGAGCTTCGAAGCTCCAAATCGCGAGCCGACTTCGGATCTACGGAGGCAAAGAGAGTGTGGTGCTTTTCATCTGCTTACATTTCCATGGCGCCAAGGAAGAACGCTAGGGTAATGATTCTCTTCTTGAGCATGTGAAGCTCTCCTTCTTTGCATAGGAAGCCTGCTCTCATGAGTTTGCGGTGAGTTGGAGGCGTTCCTTCGGGTAGATATGTAAAGTCCCCGTTGTTTAGAGTCTGTATTCGAGAACGGACATAAACATGATGTGTGAAGCCTACCCGGACATGTTAGTCCGGATCGGTGATGTTGCATTGCATAAATGCCGTAGAAGACTCCGTGCGATTCTTTGTTTTTCGGGTTTTCAACGTGGTAGATTGCAACAGGGAGCCTTGGGAATTAACCCAAAGGTACACACGGAAAACTGGGCAGATGCGTGATCTTGCCAACTCTGAGGCCTGAGAGCCAACTTGAACATAACTGAGTTATGTGACACGTGTGACGGAAACAGGACTCGGGAGAAGTTTGACCTGCGCATATGTTTTGAATTAACATTGCGATGTGAGCACGGGTTAGATGGAACCGTACCCGTTCTATGTCGTTCGGTTAAAGAGACCTAAGGTTACGTGGCACTTGCCGTTGACATAGATGAGGGTCTTCGGCGGTCTATGGTTTTAATTACCGTGACCCATGCCGGGAAGACAACTTGCTCATTGTTTGGACGTCCAAAGGGACGGTGGTGAGTCGGTAGACTTTGACTATGTTCATCGAGAATGTGCCCTGAGTGCACGGGGTGTGTGGCCGTGTGAGCCTACGCCTGTGATGAAATGAATATTTATGCACTGCTTGGTTATGCTAATAATTGCAGGGAAGGAGCATCGTCGCCCCGAGTTAGGGGCGGGATCGTTATAATTTGGTCAGCATTGCTGATCGTTGCTTTTGTTTGCCACTGTGCGGTGGTTTGTTGCTTGCATGTGCTGCTGGACCAAGCGGTCAATAGCGGGCTAAAGCCCAAATTGCGAAGCCGCCCTTGAAGGCCTAATTGAAGTGTTTACTCGCTTTTGTTCATGTATGACCGGCCTGCGTACCGTGGTTTGTAAAACATGTAATTTGAAGTAAACCATTTATAAGGCCTTAAGGCCAGTACTTGTGTATGTACTACATTCCTCTTTGGTGTATTAGTGGACATTCGTGCTCTTTGTGCTGGGTTCTTTAATTGCAAATTATAAAGTGCTTCCGCTAGAATGCTCTGAGTAGGATGTTGTGATTGGTTGGATGATTTCCTTTGAGTAACCACCCGGTCTGTCTATGGTATATGGCGTCGGGCCCCGGCCGGACCTATTGCTATATGCTATGCGACAGATAGGGGGTGTTACAATTTGGTATCAGAGGGAGGTTTCGATCCTCCGACCTGTGGGTTATGTGCTCACCGCAATTTGGTATCAGACTACTGGTTTTGGTCGGGCTTAAGATGAATTCGTGGGCGAATTCTTTTTAAGGGGTGGTGAGCACATGTGTGTGCGTCATTGTTATAACAGTAAAAGAACCCATGAATATTCACTTAGGAAAGAAAATACACATGTTTGAGGAAGCTGCGTGTTCCTATAATTGCTTTTGCAATTTTGTTTGGTCTTTTAACTGTGTTTTGTACCACTATAGGTGACCAGAAGTGGTGCTGGGCCATCGGAACGTCGAGTTTCTGAGGCTAGCAGTGCACCTAATGAAGCTCCTGCAACACCTCCGTCGGCTGAGACCATACGTTTGGTGGCCGAAGCAGTGTTGGCCATGATTAATGCGCAGCCTGCAAGGCAAATGCAGCAGCCTGCTCCTGCGATGGAGCAGGTACTGCTGCAAGCGGCCGAGCCGAGGAGAGTGGAACAGGTAGTAGTGGAGCCGTTGGTGCCAAGGAGGGCAACCGGGAGACAGCTCAAGCATGTCATGAGCTTTAATCCTCCTGTATTCTCGGGGTTGGGAACCCCATCTCAAGCTGAAGACTGGCTCTCCAGGGTGAAGTGAGTCATGATAGCAACAGAGACGGAGGAGTGGAAAATGACCACCATTGCTATGTTTCTTCTGGACGGTGAAGCGAGATTATGGTGGGAAGGATTGGAGCTGCATCATTTGAGAGGTAGACAACTTACAGACGTCCCGATGGAAGAGTTTTCAGGACTGTTCTTGCCAAGGTACCTCCCTTCTACTAAGAGGATTTCGATGGAGAACGAATTCCTGAAGTTGGTTCAAGGAGACAGTACCGTGGATGAATATCTCCACGAGTTTACTCGATTGAGTCGATATGCTAGCTCCATCATTGCGGATGAGGAGCGCAAGACGAATCGATTCTACGAAGGGTTGAGAGATGAGTTGAGGTTACTACTCTCGGGGCCGATGACGCAGGGTTTCTTGACCTTGGTCAAAACGGACCGGTCCTTGGAGAAGAACATGAAGAATGTACAAGCAAAGAAAAGCTTGGGGGATAAGAAGTCTGGGTTCAAAGTGTCGACTACTTCAAAGTTCGGCTATCAAATGTTCTTCAAGAAGCATAAGACTTCGGGTCCAGCTCCTTCTGGTGCTTCTGGGGCGACTACGGGTCGGACTCCGTGTCACAACCCGCATTTTCTCAACGGTAAAAATCGTATCAGAGTAGGAGAAAACACGCGCCGTGATGCCACGTCGTGCAGGGGATAACTGCACATGCTCAGGCAAAACTCCAGACGTTAAATTTTAAGGAAAATTGTTGATTAAATATGAAGAAAAATCAGTTATGTTGAATGGCCGTATCCCTCGGCTCGGTGGATCAGCTAGTCCACAGTTAAAAATTATATATATATATATACACAGTAGAAAATAGTTTGGTTCAATTAAGTGACACCTTAAATGAGCATAAGTGTCCCCGGGGGACGACTTATGCGCGCACGACTCTAAGGTGAGTATAGTAGGTATGGAAAATAGTGTTTTACGCTGAGGAAAATTAGTGTCTTGGGTTCAGAAACATGCTATGCATGGGGTACATATAATAATGATTTTAGGCTTTAAAATATCTAACATGCAACCTAGCATAAATCCTTCCCAGAAACAAGTAACCAACCACAAATAGGCAAAACCAGCAGTTTAAATTCATATTCAGCATCACAAGAAGCCACCAGTGGGCGCCAACAACCTGACACAAACCCACTGGCGAGTATGTATGTCTATACAGAAGAGTAGAGAACTACCTCTCAACAAACGGGGATTAGCAATCTCAGCTACCCTAGAGGCCACCAACAAGCCCCTCCAAAAGACCTAGCGGCTGAACTGGCTACAACCTGGACCTGAGGCATTCAAGAAAGGAACACCTCAGCAAGGGAACAATCAAAAAAAGTAATTAGAGCAATAGATTAAGGAGTAAATAAGATGAGGGATTTACCAACCCGGTAACAAACTGCTATAAGCAAAAGAAAAAAAAGAGAATGGAAGTAAGAAAAGAGTACTGTCTAAAACTCCGCAGAGCACACCAAGTGCGAGCATAAAAACCAACATGCCCTACCAAGAGAGCCTGTAACATCATCAAGACATATACAAATGCCAAAAGAAAGAAAAGCATAAACAGGAAAGGGACTAACAGTCCTAACACGTGGGTAAGTGGCAGTGGTCAAAACATGGATCTGAGTGCATAACCAAAATCAGACCCAAAAAGGGGTAAGGGGTCATATAGTGGCAGCTTTAGGGTCCCACACACACCAACCCAAACCGGGGAAAAAAGGCGGTGGCCACAGCTCTCCACATAAAACCACCCCGCTAGAGGCCACCAAAAACTCCACCACCGTCCACGACCCAAGAGTCGGCATGCAGAAATTAGCAGAGCACCCAATGTCCCCCTCCTAGGGAAAAGTCCCACTAATAGTCCTAGGAAACACACGAACCCAAGGCAAAAACGTCGGGTCCAACCGACGCGGACTTGCACGCCTAACCAAAACCAACCCCGAGTCTCCCTGATCCCAAAACAAGGGCAGCACCCAGTGTCGACACGATGTGTCGACACCACGACAAGCTGGTGTCGACACAAGGTGTCGACACAACAGCTGCTGGTGTCGACACCAAGTGTCGACACCTCTGCAGCCGGTGTTGACACAAGGTGTCAACACTACCGCTGCGGGTGTCGACACCAAGTGTCGACACCACTACGGCCGGTGTCGACACAATGTGTCGACACTGTCGCTGCGGGTGTCGACACCAAGTGTCGACACCTCGACTGGCTGGTGTCGACACCTAGTGTCGACACCCCGACAGGCTGGTGTCGACACAATGTGTCGACACCCTGACGGGCTGGTGTCGACACCAAGGTGTCGACACCCTGACAGGCTGGTGTCGACACAAAGGTGTCGACACCCTGGCAGGCTGGTGTCGACACCAAGGTTTCGACACCCTGACAGGCTGGTGTCGACACCAAGGTGTCGACACCCTGAAAGGCTGGTGTCGACACCAAGGTGTCGACACCACGGTGTCGTCACCCTGACTGGCCTCAGACGCCAAATCCAGCACACAACCAGGAACGAAAACGAGGATTCTCTCTCTCTCTAGAGTACAACATCCACCGGCAATGGCAGCTACTCGACCTAAACCGAACCAATACTGTCCCTAAAAGACGCAATCCCTCGGAAAACTGAGATTTAACTGGAACTTTCTACACTAACCACAGTATGATCGGGCACAAACCCTAGATTACACCTAAGATCTAAACAAGAAAGAGATAAAAATTAGCTCAAAAGAAAGACAAAGATCAGCTTTGGCAAGGATGAGGGGACATCACTTGCCTCAATACCAGAAAAGCTTGGCTGGCGGCATCCCCCACTCTCGGATCTAGCCGCAGAGCACCAGCTGAGGAGCAGAAAGAGTGCAGATCCAGGCGAGTGCAGTCCAAATCCACTCTCGAAATCAAAATCCGACCGCAAAAACTCCAGGAAAACGACGTCCGAAGGCTAGGGTAGGCCGGAGATGCTCTTCCTCTCGTACAGGCGATGGGCGGCGGCTTCTTCCAAGCAGAGAAACAGGAAAAGAACAAGAAGGATCCCAGCCCTAAAACTGACCCAAGACTATATATATATATCAGTTTTAATAGTAGACAATCATCACACAAATAATTATTTATACTTAATGTCAAAACAACACGAAACCTGAAACTTCTCGGAAACAGACGAAATTCACGCCGTAGCTAAAAACACACGCTACGAACACAACTGCGAAGTCGAAATTAGCATTCGACGAACAAAACCCGGGATAACACCTACCGAAGCCAAAACACAAGCATTCCCTAAGAGGCCCAGCCGAGCCATCAAACAGACTCCGGCTAGCTGGGGAATCTTGCCAACAGGCTACAAACAGGCTACATAGGGAACCCTAAGAGCTAAAACCACGCTCTACAATGACAAAAAGCCGGAGATACGCCATCGTAACGCCAGCCAAAGATCAAACAAAACACAGAAAAACAGGGGGCGTTACAGCCACTCCCCCTAAAAGAAAGTTTTGCCTCGAAACTTTACTCACAACACCCCTATAAAGAAGGAGAGAGAAAAAGCCGGGAAAGGGCTAAATAAATAATAAAATAGAACATACCAAGCACAAGATCAGGGAAACAGATGAGGGTGAGCCTCCCTCATAGCCGACTCCAACTCCCAAGTCGCGCTTTCCACTCCTTGATTCCTCCATAAAACCTTAACCATCGGAATAGTCTTCTTCCGCAACGCCCGAACTTGAGAATCCAAAATGCGAACAGGCAACTCCACATAAGAAAGATTCGGCTCCAACTGAGGCACAGAATCCAAAACCTGCCTGCCATTCATCACACATTTTCGCAGCTAACTGACGTGAAAGACATCATGCACGCCAGGGAAATTTGCGGGCAAAGCCATCCTGTAGGCTGATACCCCAATCCGCTCAACAATCGGAAACGACCCCACGTACCTCGGGTCCAACTTCCTATTCTTGCCAAACCGCTTGACTCCAATCAACGGGGAGACCTTTAAGAACACCAAGTCCCCCACAGCAAATTCCAAGTCTGATCTACGCCGATTGGCGTTCTTCTCATATCTCTCTTGGGCTAACCGAAGCTTTTCCCGAATAAGCTTCACAGCGGTTTCCATCTCCTCAAGTGCTTCTGGGGCCAACAAAGGTCCCTCGCCTAGCTCAGCCCAAAACAAGGGAGTCCTGCAGTGCATCCCATACAAAGCTTCAAAGGGAGCCATTTGCAAGCTTTCTTGATAACTGTTGTTATATGCGAACTCCATAAGCCGCAAGCGCTCGTCCCACGCTCCTCCGTGGTCCAGAATATAACATCGGATCATATCTTCCACAATCTGGTTCACTCGCTCCGTCTGACCATTGGTCTGCGGATGTTAAGCCGTGGAATATCTCAAATCTGTACCCAGCCCTTCTTGAAGGCTCTTCCAAAAACGAGACGTGAACCTGGAGTCTCGATCTGATATGATACTTACGGGTACTCCATGCAATCTGATAGCCTCTTCCAAATACAGCTCGGCTATCTTCCTCATCGGATAATCGATCTTAAATGGTACGAAATGGGCGCTCTTTGTCAGTCTGTCTACAATTACCCAAACTGAATCATGCCCCTTAGGAGATCTCGGTAAGCCGGTAATGAAATCCATCGAGATACTCTCCCACTTCCACATTGGAATCTCCAAGGGAGTCAGCTTGCCACCAGGCCTCCCATGGTCGGCTTTCACATGCCTGCAAGTGAAACACTCTGAAACAAATCTGGCTATGTCCTTCTTCATCCCGTACCACCAGGCAATTTGTTTTAAATCATGATACATCTTGGTAGACCCTGGATGGTAGGCAACACTAGATCCGTGGGCGTCTTTGCACACCATGTCCCGGATATCTCCAACTGCGGGGATGCAAAACCTGCCATGGTACTTCAAGGTACCCGCATCATCTATAGAGAAATCTGGTAATTCACCCTTCTCAGCTCGAAGATACAAATGCAGAAGATCGGGATCGTCCTTCTGATGCAGTCTCGTAAGCGTAATCCACGAAGGTTCGGCTACAGCTATGCTACTCTGTGAATCACAGCTTCCCACAGAAATGCCCATCAATAGAAACTCTTCCACAAGACGCTCGGCGGAAAGATTAAAAATCTTACCTGACTTCCGACTCAGGGCATCAGCCACCACATTCGCCTAGCCTGGATGATATTGAATTTCAACATCATAGTCGGCCACGTACTGCAACCACCGCCGCTGGCGCAAATTCAATTCTTTCTGAGTGAAGACATACTTCAGGCTCTTATGATCCGTGAAAATCTTGCACTGCGCGCCATATAGAAAATGCCTCCACAATTTCAACGCATAGATCACAGCTGCAAACTCCAGGTCATGTGTAGGGTAGTTCCTCTCGTGAGTCTTTAGCTGCCTCGACCCGTATGCAATCACCTTTCTGCCCTGCATCAAAACGTAGCCCAGATCGACATGCGACGCATCCACATATATATCATACTCACTACCCTCCGTACGCAAAGACAAAATTGGAGCCGAACATAGCCTTATTTTTAGTTCCTCAAAAGCCTTCTCACACTTGGCATCCCATATAAAGGCTACATTCTACTGCATCAACTTGGTCAACGGCGCGGACAAGGTAGAGAAATCTTCTACAAATCTTCTATAATAACCAGCCAAACCCAAGAAGCTTCTGATCTCTTTGGGGGTAACTAGTCTCGCCCATTCCATAAAAGCAGCGATCTTCTCTGGGTCCACCGATATTCCCTCCTTATTGATCACGTGGCCTAGAAAAGAAACTTGAGGCAACCAAAATTCACATTTGCTCAGCTTGGCGTATAGCTTATGGTCTCTTAGAGTCGCCAAGACCAGCCGCAAATGTCGATCATGCTCCTCTGCATCCTTAGAATACACCAAAACATCGTCTATAAAGACAATCACGAACTTATCTACAAAATCCTTGAAAACTCTGTTCATCAAATCCATAAAAGCTGAGGGCGCATTAGTCAAATCGAATGACATAACCAAAAATTCAAAATGCCCATGACGAGAGCGGAACGCCGTCCGCGGAACATCTGACTCCCGAATCCTCAACTGGTGATAGCCCGAACGAAGATCTATCTTGGAAAACACGGCACTACCACGCAGTTGGTCAAACAAATCGTCGATTCGCGGCAAAGGGTACCTGTTCTTAATAGTAACCTTGTTCAGCTCTCTATAGTCAATGCATAACCTCATCAACCCATCCTTCTTTTTAACGAACAG
Organism: Platanthera guangdongensis; assembly: GCA_039583875.1. Lineage (NCBI taxonomy): Eukaryota > Viridiplantae > Streptophyta > Magnoliopsida > Asparagales > Orchidaceae > Platanthera > Platanthera guangdongensis. Next base: position 82,313,918 of record CM077159.1, read on the forward strand.
CACTGGCGCACCCCAAGGCGAAGAACTCGGCCTTATAAAGCCTTTTTCCAACAACTCATCCAGCTGAATTCGCAACTCTTCCAGCTCTTGCGGGGCCATCCGGTACGGCGCCTTTACGATAAGACGCGTACCTGGCTCCAAATCTATGGCGAACTCGACATCTCGATCGGGTGGAAGACCGGGAAGATCGTCTGGAAACACATCAGAAAAGTCACACACCACAGGAATCTCTTCCAAACGGGGCGCACTAACAATCGACCCTACCAGAGAAACCACACCGGCAAAACAGCTAGAAACAAGCAACTTCCGAGCACGCACCGCAGAAATGACTGGAGACTCCTGGAGGGAATACCCAAAAACGCTCCCTAGCTGACCGTTGTCTTTGACGAAGTCCAAGCGCCTACCCTTGCACTGGATCACAACATCGTACCTTGATAACCAGTCCATGCCCAAAATAATGTCAAAGTCATCCACGTCAATCACCTTCAAATCTGCCTTGGCTAGAAAATCTCCCAACAAAATTGGACAATCTAGGACACCCAGGTCCGTAACCACAGAGTCACCGGAGGGGAACTTAACGCAGAAGGCACCACCAACACGATCTAGGCCTAAACTGAACCGCTCCACGAAGGCTCTAGCCACAAACGAGTGGGTAGCGCCGGAATCGAAGAGAACGCGCGCCCAGCGGTTCTTTACCTTAAATCGCCCTACGAATTGCACACGCATCTAAGGCACAGGCGCTAAACGAAAAATACAACCATAAAAGGGAACGTAACGAAACGACTGGGGAGGAGTCGAACCTGAGGTAACCTGGGTCGAGGTCTGCGCTTTATCTGCCGAGAGCACATTCAGCTTTCCTTTTCCTTTATCCACTCGCTGAGGCAGTGGCAGAGCCTGGAGGGGAATTGGCTGCAGAATAGACTGGGTCTGAGGGCACCTTGTCTTGAGATGACCCTTCTGGCCGCACTGAAAACAGACCTTATCTTTTAACCAACAACGGGCAGCTCATGCCCCTTCCTTCCACACAAGGCACACACCAAGTCTCCCCTGGAAGTACCCTGAATCACGTGCACCTGTTCCTTCTTCTGCGCTCCCAACCTTTTGAAACACTTCTCAAAGGGGTGGCCTGGCCGGCCACAAAAGCTACAAATCTCTTTGACCTTCTTTCTCGAGACAACATCAGGTTCCTGAGGGCTCTTCCCTCCGCCGGACTTCCGCTTATCCTTCCTTAACTGCTGGCCTCTATTCTTGGCATTCTCAATGGCCTCAACTCTCAAAGCAGCTTCAACCGCGCTGGCATAACTGACCGCTCCATAGGCATTCGCTAACTGATGAATGTCACTTCTTAGTCCACCCAGAAATCGCTTAACTCGGTCTGCCTCAACACTCACCAGACCCGCAGCAAACCGACTCAACTTACTAAACTCAATCTCATACTCACTAACCGTGAGTTTCCTCTGCTTTATGTGAAGAAAGTCGTTCATTAGCCGGTCCCATTCGACTGAAGTGAGAAACTTACTTAACAACATCACCTTAAATGACTCCCAAGTGAAACCTGCCACTAAGCTCTCTTTCTCCCTCAGCCACCAATTCTTTGCCAAGCCCTTGAGCTGGTAAGCAGCGAGCATCACTCTCTGATCATCCGTAATCCCTAAGTACGAGAACATCTCCTCAATGGTAATCAGCCAATCATCCAGAATCATGAAATCTGCCTGCCCATCATAGGTAGGGGGTCTCAGCCGCTGAAACTGGGATATGAACGCCATCTCCGGAGGCACCACAACCAAAGGCACGGGAGGAGCAGGAGGGGCAGGGACAGCTACCCCCTCTGCGGGGTTCTGAGCTCTCGGGGTCTGTCCTGCCACCACTGCTACAAGGGACCGAATCTGAGCCTGCATAGCCACTACCTGCCTCGATAACTCCTCATTACTCTGTCGCAGGCTTTCTACCAATGCATAGCTCTGCTCTCCTGACGTCTCACCCTCGGATTGGGGGGTCGATCTCGTCGCAGGACGTCTCGCCATCCTAAAATCGCACAAGATTTAGACAAATCCTAGCCCATCAACTAGAACGAAACTACCTGGTACGGACAGACACACTTAAATATGAACTTCAACTGCAAAACTTGCTCTGGGAGTTGTGTTTTTTTTTTACCATGATGATGTTATGCTTATCCTAAGATGGTTCACCACCATCATACTAACTCATGTACCTAAATCATGAATGCATGCATTTGTATTCTTTTTGACTCAAAACCATATGTGTGCATATATCATCTTGCAAATCTTTAGCTTGGCACGTTGTGCTTATGAAATGTTATGCTATGCATGATGTGCTATGCATTCTAAAAAGGCCTTAGTGCATGCCATGGGCGGCATACACATGAAAATGTTATGCATCCCATACTACATAACATTCCCATGTAACGAAAAAGAAAACGTGCTAGCTGCATTCATGTGGTGAGGTTATGCATCCCATACTACATAACCCTCACATGTTGCCTCCTATGGTGGATCCATATACAAACACATATTATGCATCCCATACTACATAATATGCCCAGTATACTTCTTTATGCTCATGAGTGTAGTGTTCGTGATTCGGCCAAGACGTGCTGATGACATATCGGTGTGTGAATGGTATGATGCTAAACACTAATGCAGACAAGGGAAAGGTTGCCCAACCATTTGTCAAGCAACCTCCCTCTGATACCAACTGTCACAACCCGCATTTTCTCAACGGTAAAAATCGTATCAGAGTAGGAGAAAACACGCGTCGTGATCCCACGTCGTGCAGGGGATAACTGCACACGCTCAGGCAAAACTCCAGACATTAAATTTTAAGGAAAATTGTTGATTAAATATGAAGAAAAATCAGTTATGTTGAATGGCCGTATCCCTCGGCTCGGTGGATCAGCTAGTCCACAATTAAAAATTATATATATATATATACACAACAGAAAATACTTTGGTTCAATTAAGTGACACCCTAAATGAGCATTAGTGTCCCCGGGGGACGACTTATGTGCGCACGACTCTAAGGTGCGTATAGTAGGTATGGAAAATAGTGTTTTACGCTGAGGAAAATTAGTGTCTTGGGTTCAGAAACATGTTATGCATGGGGTACATATAATAATGCTTTTAGGCTTTAAAATATCTAACATGCAACCTAGCATAAATCCTTCCCAGAAATAAGTAACCAACCACAAATAGGCAAAAACAGCAGTTTAAATTCATATTCAGCATCACAAGAAGCCACCAGTGGGCGCCAATAACCTGACACGAACCCACTGGCGAGTATGTATGTCTATACAGAAGAGTAAAGAACTACCTCTAAACAAACGTGGATCAGCAATCTCAGCTACCCTAGAGGCCACCAACAAGCCCCTCCAAAAGCCCTAACCGCTGGATTGGCTACAGCCTGGACCTGAGGCATTCAAGAAAGGAACACCTCAGCAAGGGAACAATCAAAAAAAGTAATTAGAGCAATATATTAAGGAGTAAATAAGATGAGGGATTTACCAACCCGGTAACAAACTGCTATAAGCAAAAGAAAAAAAAAAGAGAATGGCAGTAAGAAAAGAGTACTGTCTAAAACACCGCAGAGCACACCAAGTGCGAGCATAAAAACCAACATGCCCTACCAAGAGAGCCTGCAACAGCATCAAGACATATACAAATGCCAAAAGAAAGGAAAGCATAAACAGGAAAGGGACTAACAGTCCTAACACATGGGTAAGTGGCAGTGGTCAAAACATGGGTCTGAATGCATAACCAAAATCAGACCCAAAAAGGGCTAAGGGGTCATACAGTGGCAGCTTTAGGGTCCCACACACACCAACCCAAACCGGGGCAAAAAGGCGGTGGCCACAGCTCTCCACATAAAACCACCCCTCCAGAGGCCACCAAAAACTCCACCACCTGCCACGACCCAAGAGTCGGCATGCAGAAATTAGCCGAGCACCCAATGTCCCCCTCCTAGGGAAAAGTCCCACTAACAGTCCTAGGAAACACACGAACCCAAGGCAAAAACGTCGGGTCCAACCGACGCGGCCTTGCACGCCTAACCAAAACCAACCCCGAGTCTCCCTGATCCCAAAACAAGGGCAGCACCCAGTGTCGACACGATGTGTCGACACCACGATAAGCCGGTGTCGACACAAGGTGTCGACACAACCGCTGCTGGTGTCGACACCAAGTGTCGATACCTCTGCGGCCGGTGTCGACACTGCCGCTGCGGGTGTCGACACCAAGTGTCGACACCACTGCGGCCGGTGTCGACATAAGGTGTCGACACTAACGCTGCGAGTGTCGACACCTCGACTGGCTGGTGTCGACACCTAGTGTCGACACCCCGACAGGCTGGTGTCGACACAATGTGTCGACACCCTGACGGGCTGGTGTCTACACCAAGGTGTCGACACCCTGACAGGCTGGTGTCGACACCAAGGTATCGACACCCTGACAGGCTGGTGTCGACACCAAGGTGTCGACACCCTGACAGGCTGGTGTCGACACCAAGGTGTCGACACCCTGACAGGCTGGTGTCAACAACAAGGTGTCGACACCCTGACAGGCTGGTGTCGACACCAAGGTGTCGACACCCTAACAGGCTGGTGTCGACACCACGGTGTGGACACCCTGACTGGCCTCAGGCGCCAAATCCAGCACACAATCAGGAATGAAAACGAGGATTCTCTCTCTCTCTAGAGTACAACATCCACCGGCAATGGTAGCTACTCGACCTAAACCGAACCAAAACTGTCCCTAAAAGACACAATCCCTCGGAAAACTGAGATTTAACTAGAACTTTCTACACTAACCACAGTATGATCGGGCACAAACCCTAGCTTACACCTAAGATCTAAACAAGAAAGAGATAAAAATTAGCTCAAAAGAAAGACAAAGATCAGCTTTGGCAAGGATGAGGGGACATCACTTGCCTCAATACCAGAAAAGCTTGGCCGGCGGCATCGCCCACTCTCGGATCTAGTCGCAGAGCACCAGCTGAGGAGCAGAAAAAGTGCAGATCCAGGCGAGGGCAGTCCAGATCCACTCTCGAAACCAAAATCCGACCGCAAAAACTCCAGGAAAACGGCGTCCGAAGGCTAGGGTAGGCCGGCGATGCTCTTCCTCTCGTACAGGCGACGGGCGACGGCTTCTTCCAAGCAGAGAAACAGGAAAAGAACAAGAAGGATCCCAGCCCTAAAACTGACCCAAGACTATATATATATTAGTTTTAATAGTAGACAATCATCACACTAATAATTATTTATACTTAATATCAAAACAACACGAAACCTGAAACTTCTTGGAAATAGACGAAATTCACACCGTAGATAAAATCCCACGCTACGAACACAACTGCGAAGTCGAAATTAGCATTCGACGAACAAAACCCGGGATAACACCTCCCGAAGCCAAAACACAAGCATTCCCTAAGAGGCCCAGCCGAGCCATCAAACAGACTCCGGCTAGCTGGGGAATCTTGCCAACTGGCTACAAACAGGCTACACAGGGAACCCTAAGAGCTAAAACCACGCTCTACAATGGCAAAAAGCCGGAGATACGCCATCGTAACGCCAGCCAAAGATCAAACAAAACACAGAAAAACTGGGGGCGGCGTTACACTCCGGGCGCACGTTTTACTTGTGGAAAGCCGGGGCACTTTGCCCGTGATTGTTGGAGCGGACGCCCCAAGTCCGAAAGGAAGCCGGGAGCAACTTATGGAGAGAAGTGCAAGAAGGTGGAGTCAACCGTGTCCCATTATGCTCCGACCCAACTAAGGGTGTATAATCTTGGCCAATAGGAGGCCATCAAACAGGAGGATATGGTGACAGGTACGGTTTAATTTATAGTAAGTTAATTTCTCTAAATACTTGTTATGCACATGTTACCTTACCACTGCTTGTTTAGGATTTGTTTTGATTTGTTAAAATCCGGCAAGAGCACTCTTCGATACGGGAGCTTCACACGCCTTGTCCGAAGGATTTATATCACGCATTGGAGTACCTTCTTTGATGGCGAAGGATAAGTTGGATGTGTTGTTGCCCAATGGGTGTTCGATGCGCACGGATAGAATCTGCGGTGTTAAGATTCACATTGGGAATCAGGAGTTCGATATGCAATCGTCGTTACTTCCGTTGGTGGAGTTCGACGTTATATTTGGCATGGACTGGCTCTCGGAGCAGCAAGCCTATATTGATTGCGGTTGTAAGAAAGTCAAGTTGGGAGTAAGTCATGAGATAACTTTTACTGGCTTAAAGGGGTCGAGCAAGATGTTGCTGTCTGCTCTTCAGGTGGTGAAGGCGGTTCGTGCCGGTGCAGAACTGTTCTTTACACTAGTGGAGGTTGCGAAGTCGAAGCCCGTGTTGGATAGTATTTCAGTGGTATCGGAATACCCTGATGTGTTCCCTAGAGATCTTCCTGGAGCCACGCCTCAACGAGAGATAGATTTTACGATAGAGCTCGTACCAGGTGCAAAGCCTGTGTCACGATCTCCATATTGGATAGTGCCTAAGGAAATGGCGGAGCTGAAGGTTCAACTGCAAGAGCTGTTGGAGCGAGGGTATGTGCGCCCAAGTTCTTCGCCTTGGAGCGCGCCGGTCCTCTTTGTTAAGAAGAAGGATGGAAGCTTGAGGCTATTTATTGATTATCGGGAGCTCAATAAGTTGACGAAAAAGAACAAGTACCCGATCCCCCGGATCGATGATCTTTTTGATCAGTTGGTCGGGTCGACGGTGTACTCAAAGTTGGATCTCAAGTCTGGGTACTATCAGCTGCAAATAAGGGAGAGTGATATCTCGAAGACAGCATTCAGTACGAGATACGGGCATTACGAGTTTACGGTCATGCCGTTTGGGCTGACTAATGCGTCGTCAGTGTTCATGGATTTGATGAACAGGACCTTTAGGGAGTATTTGGACCATTTTGTGATTGTCTTCATCGACGATATTTTGGTGTACTCGCAGAGTGACGAAGATCACTTCAAGCATCTTCATTTGGTGTTAGAGACGCTAAGGAGGAGTCAATTGTATGCCAAGTTCTCGAAGTGCGAGTTTTGGTTATCCTCAGTGGCATTCCTCGGTCATATAGTGAGTGGGGAAGGTATTGCAGTGGATCCGGCGAAGATTATTGCGATACGGGTGTGGCTAGAGCTTGCTACGGTAGCGGAAGTCCGGAGCTTTCTGGGGCTTGCCGGCTATTATAGGTACTTCGTAGAGAACTTCTCGCGGATAGCGTTACCTCTCACTACTTTGACGAGGAAGGAGTAGAAGTTCGTTTGGATGCCGGAGTGCGCGCGAGCTTTTGAGGAGTTGAAATGTCGGTTGACCACGGCGCCAATGATGAGTTCGCCATGTGGGATCGAAGGTTATGAGATTTATAGCGACGCTTCGGGCAGCGGTTTGGGTTGCATGGTACTGCAACACGGAAGTGTGATAGCTTATGGCTCGAGAAAGCTAAAAGTGCACGAGAGGAATTATCCGGTCCATGACTTGGAGTTAGCGGACGTGATTTTTTCCTTGAACCTGTGGAGGCACTATTTGTACGGTGTGAAGATTGATATCTACACCGATCACAAGAGCCTGAAGTATCAGATTGATCAGAAAGATCAGAATATGCGGCAGCATAGATGGATGGAGTACCTGGGGGACTATACTTTCAAGATCCACTACGTGCCTGGTAAAGGTAATGCGATTGCGGACGCGTTGAGTCGTCGGGACCCAGCTCAAGCCAATTGGCTGTCGATCCATGACGAGCGGTTGGTTCGGGAGTTGGAGGCGTTGGAGATTGTTTGTGTAGATAAGCAATCAAGTGCTGAAGCAGTACTGAATTGGACTGAGGTCCAATATGACCTGGCTGATCGGATTCGGCAGGCATTGGATTTGGATGACCACATGAAGCATTTCATGGTAGAGGCTCTGGATGGGTCAAATTCCCAATTCATTGTGGAGGAAGGATTACTTTGGAAAGACGGTCGTCTGTGCGTCCCAAGTTTGGGCAATTTGCGGGTGGAATTATTGTACGAGGCACACCATACCAAGCACTCGATTCACCCGGGGAGCACGAAGATATACCACGACGTTAAGAAACTATTTTGGTGGACGGGTTTGAAGAAAGATGTGGCGCACTACGTGGCAAAGTGCCAAACTTGCGCCTTGGTGAAGGCGTAATGCCAAAAGCCGGGAGGATTTCCGAAGTCCTTGCCTATTTTGGAGTGGAAATTCGACGACATCACTATGGACTTTGTGCATGGGTTGCCAAGGTCGCAAAAGGGGAACGACGCCATCTGGGTGGTCGTGGATCGGTTAAAGAAGGTGTCGCATTTCATCCCGCATAGGAAGGATGATCCGGTGGAGAAGTTGGCAAAATTGTATGTGGATAATATTGTACGGCTTCATGGTGTGCCCCGCAGCATCGTGAGTGACCGAGATGGGCGGTTCACGTCCAATGATTGGAGGCTAGTGCAGCAAATGTTGGGAACAAAGTTAAAATTCAGCACAGCGTTCCATCCGCAAACGGATGGGCAAACCGAGAGAGTCAATAGAACTATGGATGACATGCTCCGCATGTGTGTCTTGGACTTTGGAAAGCAATGGGAAGACCATCTCTATTTGGTGGAATTCACGTACAATAATAGCTACCACACGAGTATTCAAATGGCGCCCTTCGAGGCCCTATATGGTAGAAGATGTCGCACGCCGTTGTCTTGGCTACAAACGGGTGAGTCAAAGTTTTATAAGCGATTAGAAGTGGAGGATGCTACTTCGTTGGTGCGTACCATTCGAGAGAGGTTGTTAATCGCTCAGGACCGTCAGGCGAAGTACTATAATGCCAAGCACAGGAACGTGGATTTTGCTGTGGGCGACTATGTGTACTTAAAGATCAAGCCGTTCAAGGGTGTCTCGCGGGTGCGGCGATTGAAAAAGCAAAGCCGGAGATACCTTGGGCCGTTTGAGGTTCTGGAGCGGGTTGGTGAAGCAGCCTATCGGTTGAAGCTTTCAGTGGAGTTTACTGGTTTACATGATGTATTCCATATATCGGTGCTACGGAAGGCGGTGCAAGAGCCTTCACAAGTGATCGCGGTTTATCAAGTGGCGGTGGATAGTGGGTTGATGACAAAGGTCAAATCCGTGCGGATTGAAGACTCGAAAGTCAAGCGGCTACGCAATAAAGAGATCAGGATGGTCAAGGTCCGATGGGACAATTGCGGTCGAGAGGAGCACTATTGGGAACGAGAGCCGACTATGCTTGACGAGTATCCGGAGTTGTTCCGCTAAGGTACAATTTAATTTTGGTACTTGTCTTTCCTTTATATAATTTCGTGGACGAAATTCTTTTAAGAGGGTGAGAGTTGTAACGCCCCGAAACTCAAAAGAGTGACGGGAGACATTTTGGGCCAGAGTTGGAATCTGGCAGGAGGCACACGGCCTGGGACACGGGCGTGTCCCAGGGCATGTCAGGCTTGAGTCGACTACTTGGCTGTGAAGTCGATGAATTTCGCTCGACAATGTGTCGAGATAGGGCACACGGCCTGAGACACGGTCGTGTCTCAGGGCATGTCGAGCCCGTGTCGATGATCGTCCAGTGGAGTCGACGAATTTCGCTCGACGAAGTGTCGAGACAAGGCACACGGCCTAGGACACGGGCGTGTCCAAGGCCATGTCGGGTGGTCGACGAACTTCACTCGACGAAGTGTCGAGACCGTGAACACGGCCTGGAGCCCAGGCGTGTTCGAGTGGACACGGGTTAGGACACAGGGGTGTCTAAGAACCTGTGTGAGTCTCGGGTTGTTTTCGGGCTGTATCGATGGGGGAACACGGCCGACCACACTGTCGTATCAGTTGGAACACGGGTGTGTCAGGTCGAACATGGGCATGTCGGATGCCCGTGTGTTGTTCCAGGCGCGTCGATTTTGACGGTGAATGAGGGACACTGCCCTGGACAATGGCGTGTGCCAGGCCGTGTTCGGTCCAGATTGTACATTTTAGGCCTGAATCAAGGCCATTCGTTTCTTTAATTTGGGATCTGACTGTTGGGTGTTGCTCCTATTGGGATATACCCGGGATTGGGCCTTTGAAACCCTCACTTTTACTTGAGTGGTTCTCTTTCTAAGTCAAGAGAGAGAGGAGAGCAAAGGAAGAAGAAGGAGCTTAGATCCGGCCATTGGAGGAGCTTCGAGGCTCCAAATCGCGAGCCGACTTCGGATCTACGGAGGCAAAGAGACGGGAGGCGTTTTGGGCTAAATCTGGAATTTAGCAGGAGGCACACGGCCTGGGACACGGGCGTGTCCCAGTGCGTGTCAGGCTTGAGTCGACGATTTGGCCGCGAGGTCGATGTTTTTCGCTCGACGATGTGTCGAGACGGGGCACACGGCCTGAGACACGGGCGTGTCTCAGGGCTTGTCGAGCCCGTTTCGACAATCGGCCAGGGAAGTCGACGATGTGTCGAGACAAGGCACACGGCCTAGGACACGGGCGTGTCCAAGGCCGTGTCGTGTGGTCGACGAACTTCGCTCGACGAAGTATCGAGACTGTGAACACGACCTGAAGCCCAGGCGTGTTCGGGTGTGACACAGGTGTGGACACGGGCGTGTCCAAGACCCGTGTGAGTCTCCGGTTGTTTTCGGGGCAGTGTTGATGGAGTCACACGGCCGACCACACGGCCGTGTTAGTTGGAACACGGGCGTGTCAGGTCGAACATGGGCGTGTCGGATGCCCGTGTGCTGTTCCAGACGCGTCGATTTTGACGGTGAATGGGGGACACGGCCCAGGACACGGGCGTGTCGCACGCCGTGTTCGGCCCAGTTTTAGCATTTCAGGCCTGAATCAAGGCCGTTCGTTTCTTTAATTTGGGATCCAACGACTGGGGGTTATTCCTGATGGGATATACCCGGGATTGGACCTTTGAAACCCTCATTTCTTTTTAGTGGTTCTCTTTCTAAGTCAAGAGAGAGAGTAGAGCAAAGGAGGAAGAAGAAGCTTAGATCCGGCCATTGGAGGAGCTTCGAAGCTCCAAATCGCGAGCCGACTTCGGATCTACGGAGGCAAAGAGAGTGCTGTACTTTTCATCCGCTTACATTTCCATGGCGCCAAGGAAGAACGCTAGGGTAACGATTCTCTTCTTGAGCATGTGAAGCTCTCCTTCTTTGCATAGGAAGCCCGCTCTCGCGAGTTTGCGGTGAGTTGGAGCCGTTCCTTCGGGTATATTTGTAAAGTCCCCGTTGTTTAGAGTCCGTATTCGAGAACGGACATAGGCATGATGTGTGAAGCCTACCCGGACATGTTAGTCCGAATCGGTGATGTTGCATTGCATAAATGCCGGAGAAGACTCCGTGCGATTGTTTGTTTTTTGGGGTTTTCTACGTGGTAGATTGCCATAGGGAGCCTTGCGGATTAACCCAAAGGTGCACCCGGAAAACTGGGCAGATGCTTGATCTTGCCAACTTGGAGGCCTGAGAGCCAACTTGAACATAACCTAGTTATGTGAAATGTGTGACGAAAATGGGACTCGGGAGAAGTTTGACCTGCGCATATGTTTTGAATTAACGTTGCGATGTGAGCATGGGTTAGATGGAACCATACCCGTTCTATGTCGTTCGGTTAAAGAGACCTAAGGTTACGTGGCACTTGCCGTTAGCATAGATGAGGGTCTTCGGCGGCCTATGGTTTTAATTACCGTGACCCATACCGGGAAGACTAATTGCTCATTGTTTGGCCGTCCAAAGGGACGGTGGTGAGTCGGCAGACTTTGACTGTGTTCACCGAGAATGTGCCCTGAGTGCACGGGGTGTGTGGCCGTGTGAGCCTACACCTGTGATGAAATGAATATTTATACACTGCTTGGTTATGCTAATAATTGCAAGGAAGGAGCATCGCCGCCCCGAGTTGGGGGCGGGATCGTTATAATTTGGTCAGCATTGCTGACCATTGCTTTTGTTTGCCACCGTGCGGTGGTTTGTTTCTTGCGGGTGCTGCTGGACCAAGCGGTCAATAGCGGGCTAAAGCCCAAATAGCGAAGCCGGCCCTTGAAGGCCTAATTGAAGTGTTTACTCGCTTTTGTTCATGTATGACCTGCCTGCGTGCCGTGGTTTGTAAAACATGTAATTTGAAGTAAACCATTTGTAAGGCCTTAAGGCCAGTACTTGTGTATTTACTACATTCCTATTTGGTGTATTTGTGGACATTCGTGCTCTTTGTGCTAAAATGCTCTGAGTAGGACGTTATGATTGGTTGGATGGTTTCCTTTGAGTAACCACCCGATCTGTCCGTGGTATATGGCGTCGGGCCTCGGTCAGACCTACTGCTATATGCTATGCGACGGATAGGGGGTGTTACACGTCGAGATGAGAAGGCATTTCGTTGAGCTGATATTCTGATATAAGCTTACAGTTCGTCGACCTGAGCTAGACTTTCGCCGAGCTCAACTCAAAGAAGGACTATGAGTTCGTCGAGCTGAGTTTGACGGTCGTCGAGCTGAGTTGATCTATCATCAAATGACTTTTCCTGCAATCTTCAAAACTGCCTTATCTCTTAAGTCTTGTGTTCTCTGAATTCTTCTCTAGGTAGGTCTCAGTAATCTAATTCTTAAGTGATTGACCTTAACCCTGAAACAAACATGTGACCCTAAACTATACATGGTGGGTCATCAATCCTAATAGTGAACGAAGCTCAAATCACAACTAGAGTTCCAACAATCTCCCCTATTTGGGTGAGGTCGCTATGCAAAATAAAAATAAACAAAATCACAAATTAATAAAAAAAATCAGACAAAATTTTTAAAACATTGAACATATATGAACAAAAGTGCCTTATGAGTTTACATATAGAAAAAATATAATTCAAAATGCAAAATCAGAGAGTTATCACTATTTCTTTGAAGCATCTGAAGAGGAGGCATGTTTTGTGAAAATCAACTTTCTTATGGAATCCTCTGCTTCTGTTTGGGTCATCTTCATATCTTAAGCACCAAGAATCTTCACATTTGTAGCTCTGGGCACTACAACTCTGGATGCAAATTCATATAGGTATCAACATTAAAAAGATTTTTCACCAGATATTTGCCCAGTTCTTTCTTCCTGTAAGACGACATAGTAGATAATTGAGAGGAATCCTTTCTTCCTCCTTGGCCTTCCTTATCTGGTATAGAGATATCAACTCATTGAACCTGGTCATTCTATAGTTTGGATCCAATTTTGGATCATAATCTGGAGAAGGAGGTCTCTCTGGACTAGATTCTTCTCTTTCCTGTCGACCTTGTTCTGTTAGCTGACTTACTTGATTATCATGCTGCTGCTACTGTTTTCTCTATTGGGTGCTAGATTGAGTGTCTGACCTTAAATAAAGTAAAGAATTAATGTCAACTATTGGATTGATGATAAAATCACCAACAGTGATTATTTCTTTAATTGAAAAATCTGTTTCTTCATCTTATGTACAAACTGGAATCATTTTTGTATCAGTTTCTGTAATTGCATCTGCTGCTGCTGGAATTTCTGCAATAACTTCTTCTTGAATTGTTGGAGCTTCTTCATGGAACATCTCCCACTGTCTGGTTCGACGATCGTCGAGCGCGAGTCTTGATCGTCGAACGGAAATATCGTCGAGTAGGACAAATCGTCGAGCAGAACAAATTGTCGAGCAGAAAAATGGGTTCGACGATCGTCGAGCGGGAAGATCGTCGAGCGCGGGTCTTTGTCAGCCAGGTGGAGGAGTCACCCCCTTGGTCACGGGCGTGATGCTGGGCGTGTCGGGTTGGTCGACGATCGTCAAGCTGAAAACGTCGAGCAGAATTTTCGTCGAGCTTGCTGAAGTGGTCACAGGCTTGGGTCACGCCCCGTGTCTGATTGACACGGGCGTGTGGTTGGGTGTGTCGACGATCGTCGAGCGGAATTCGTCGAGTGAGTCTTTGATCGTCGACCAGAAATGACACGGGCATGTCGGTTTTGCTTACACGGGCGTGTCGGGTCAATTTTTGGGCAGATTTTTATTTTTTCCTGAAAAATAAAATTAATTATGTTATCAAACTATTTACAAAAATATTAGTAATTTATTAAGGAATAATAAGTAAAAATGACAAAAAGTAACTAAAACGACTTATTTATTATACACAAAAATGCGTATATTTACAATTCATCAAATACCCCCATACTTAAGTTTTTGCTATTGCAGAGCAAAAGTTGGAGATGAACTTATAAGGAATAAAAGAAATCCTAAGTTTAGCTACCGCTTGAATTAATTAAAAGTAAGATCAAAATAAATATCCGGGGTCTAAGAATTAAATCCTAAATTATGAACATGTTATGAATAGAGGAAGAGTTTCAAAAAGACATCTAGATAAAACAAATAGAAAGCAAAAATTTACTTTTGTTAGTTTAACAAAGGTGGATTGAAATTATATAAAAAACTTTAGCTTAAAAAAAGTTAAATGAAATAATGCAATTTACAAGTTATGCTCTCAAAAAATTTTTAAATTAATTCTAGAATCATTGAAATAGGAAAATTGATTTGGTGGTTTATGAAGAAGTCTTGGATATTGAGGTGAGGCAATTTTTTCTCGAACCTCCAATTTTTTCTTTTGAATAATTAGGAAAATGAAATCTTATTTTCCTAACATATAATATTTTTTTCTTTCTTTAAAAATATTATAACCCAATGTATATGTGTAGGAGTAATGAATTTTATCCTCTTACTCCATAACATATAATCTTTTTAAATATTGGGTGCCTATGTTTACTGAATGAAATCTTATTACCATTGACATAAGATCTTTTTAAGTGATAAAATATGGGTAAACATGTTAAGTAAGACATGAAAAAAAATGGAAGTGGGTTTATTATTGTTTTTCAAAAAGAAAACTAGATTTTAATTTAAAAGTTTTGAGAGCAACATTTTTAAAATGAACGTTTCGATTTTTCTAAAAGCATGAAGTAGAAATAATTGGAATCCATGGATGTTATTTTCTAACATAAAAAACGAGCTTCTATTTAAAAATTAGAAGTGGTGGTGAAAAATAAGTTCCCTATTATAAGGATAAGACATAAAAGTTTTTTTAAAACTTAACCCCAGACACTTAAATCTATCAAACTTTAATTAATAAACGAATAGTAAGTAAAGAATAATTAAAATTCGCTTATAAATTAACTCAAAACTAGATTTTTGGAAAGCAAAAAAGGTTAAGAAATGGTATATTCGATTTTATTTATTACATAATTTAACAAAATATTTTTTTGGAATTTTTAGAGTTTTTATCAATTTTTTTGTTTGGATTATTATCTTTTTTTATTTTTAGAGTTATTCACTTTTTTTAGGATTTTTTGGTTTTGCTGATTTTTTGTTTTTTTAGAATTTTTTGGTAAGTTATTTACAAGAAAAAGGAGAGAAAGAAGTGTTATTTACAAAGAAGATAGGGGGGAAGAGAGAAAATTTTTTGTTGTTTTTTTTTAAATAATGCACAAAGTAAAAACTCGAAGGCGGCCCGCGAACAGACTCTTATTTGGGTGGTTGGTTCGATGAGTCGAATGCCGCGGATATGCAAAATGCGAGTTTTTAACAAAAAAAAGGAAAGAAGAGGGGGGGAAAGAGAGATTTTTACAAAAAAAATTTTACAAAGTAAAAAGAAATTTTATTTTTATTTTTGAATTTTTGATGTTTTTTAAGTTTTTTTGTGTGATTTTTGTGTTTTATGATTTTTGTATTTTTATGAGTTTTTGTAAAGTACAAAAATAAAAAAAATACGAAAACACCCCCATACTTAAACCCAACATTGTCCCCAATATTGCAGCCGAAGTATGCGGAACGATAAAAGACAAAATATAATATGTACAAAATGAAAAGGGAGGGGGGGTAGGAACTTCCCTGAGACGAGGTCGGGGAGGCCCTTTATTGAAAACCCTGCATTATTTGAAGTAAAGAAAGAAACAAAAAGATAACAAAAAAGAGACACATTCGACAAAAAGGTTGCGGGCGGTAGGGGATGGCAAGTGCGTGTGCGACTCGATTAGCTAACGTCTTAGCTATAAGTGCGCGGACAGAAATGCGGACCCCAAACGAGCACAAAAGAGTGAAAACCGCGCCGAAGCGAAATAAAACGAAATAAAATAAAGAAATTAAAATAAAAGAAGTTAAATAAAACATATATACATTTGTTAATATCAAATTATTATATTTTTTTGGTGTTTTTTGTTTTTTTTAAGTAGATGTTGTCAGGTTTTTTAGTTGGTTTTTAGTTTTTAGTTTTTTTAGTTTTTTAAATTTTAAGTTTTTTTTCTTTTTTATTTTGTTTGTTTTTTTTTTCATTTTTGAAGTTTTTAGATTTTTTAGGTTTTTGGTTTGAGTTTTTTTGAGGTTTTAGATTTTTTAGATTTGTAGTTTTTAGAGTTTTTAGGTTCTTTTTTAGAGTTTGTAGATTTTTAAGTTTTATAGGTTTTCAAGTTTTTAGAGGTTTTTGGGGTTTTTTAGTTAGTTAATTTTTTTGTTCTCTTTTTTTTAAGTAGAAAACGACGTCATTTCAAAAAAAATATTTTATAGCTAATAATATATGATAAATAATAATAATAAAAAATTTAAGTTTTTTTTAAAGTTTTTTTTAAAGTTTGTTTTTTGTTTAAGTAGTTTATTATTATTATTATTATTATATTGGCCAATTATATATATATATATATATATAGGTAAAGTTAATAGAACTCCAGGGTTCAAAATAACGATACGAAAAATCCCCGCTAACGGCGCCAAAAACTTGATAAGTTAAAACTCCAAAAATATTTACGGTCACCCAGCGACCCGGCGGTTTTATTTAAGTAAAGCGGAAGTGGTTTTTTATTTAGAAAACCGGGCACGCGTATTTATTTATTTTGGATATAAAAAATTTGTGATCGAGTTTTAACGAAAGGAGGCAAGTGCACCTATCGTGAGTAGTACAGGATATTCCGGGTGGAATATCGAGGTCGTATTGTTCTCGGGGTCGGTTCGATTATTTCTACTCTTCCCTGGAGGGGACTATTATTTTACCGATAATTATCTTGTCGGGATATTTATATATAATAAAAAGGCAGAAAATGACAACATAAAAAGGAAAGCAATAAGGTGGATCCGATGAAAAGCATAGGGCGACAGCATTGAATAAAATTTGAACCGAAATAAACTTTAAATAAAAAGAGATTCTAAATTTCTAATTAATTAAGGCGAAGACTTGGCCGTGGAGGTTCCACTAGAATGAGCTCACCTAGCTATAAGGCTATCGCTCACCTGAACGCTAACACTATTCGACCGAACGTTAGTCTGACGAAGGATTCCACTTAACACCTGCATTACCCTAAGAACCCCGATATTGGGTGGGCAACCCAATCCGGTAGAGTTGGCGCGACTCCTCTCTCGAGGGTTAGTGTGGAACTCTCTTTGCCAAGGGGCGATCTGTCCATACACACGGCCTTTCGGCGAGCGTATGGAAAATGGAAATAGGGCCCACATATCGATAGGTGGTCCTACGCGTCGTTAACCCCAGGTAAACCTTAAGTAATTAATTAATTAGAAAAATTAGACCTTTAATTATTTTAAGCTATTTTATCTGTCCCGATGTTATTCGATACTGAGGGCTAAGAACGATTAGCCACTCATCGGAATGGGGACGGCTTGCGTGAAAAGAAGAAAAATAAAGCAGTAAAGAAAGCGGTAAAAGAAAGCAGTAAATGAAAGCAAGAAAATAAAGCAGAAAATTTCAAGTCCTACTCAAACGAGTAGGACTGAACAAAGCTGTAAAAGACAAGCCCTACTCGAACGAGTAGGAATGAGATAAAAGCGAGTCCTACTCAAATGAGTAGGACAAAATAAATACAACACACGCACACACTCGACAGAATGTAAAACTCATACACACACACACTCTTGACATAAAGTAAAACACACACACACAAATCCTACTCAAATGAGTAGGAGAAATAAAGACCTGCCATTTAACTCAAATGAGTAGGCGGAAATAAAGAAAATTACAAACTCACACACTGTACAGAAAGTAAAACACACACACTCGACAGAAAATAAACAACACTCTACTGAATAAAATGAAAGCAATGTGTCATTTAACTCTTAACGAGTAGGCGGAAATAAATGCGCACACGTACAGAAATGTAAAAAACTAAGTTATCCAAAAATGAAAACAACTGCATTTCTACCGCATTCTGCATAAAAAGTAAAAATAAAAATTAAACGAGCGAAAAAGTTTGCAAATAAACGCAAACTGCAAGTGCTCGAAAAATTGAAACGAATACATTTCTACCACTAGAATGCGGTAGAAATGCGTAAAAAGACGACGAAAAAATTAAATAAGCAAAAAGTTTTGGAAAATAATGGAAAAATGAAGTGTTGGGAAAATCAAAATAACAACATATTCATTCTTATAATGTTATAAAAATGCCTAAAAAGTGGTTGAAAAAGTAAAAGAACAAAAACTTTTACAAAACTAAAAAGTTTAAGTAAAATGAAAAGAAAACAAACCCACTTTAAAACCATTTTTATAACTTTATAAGGATGAGAATTAGAACAAAAATAAAATAACAACTATGAAGGTGAAAACAACTACTTAACCATAAAAAAGAAATAACATTTTACTCTCATACACATACACACGCGTATAAAAAAGAACGAAAAAACTAAGTTAAAACAAGGAATAAATAAGATTATAAAGGGTGGGCACATACATGAAGTCCAAAACATAGAAATGAGAAAAAAAACTACATTTTTATTAAGTCTAAAAACTATTACAAAGGTAGTACAAAAATAAAAGAGAGAGAGAAAAAGAAAACTTCATTCCATAGGTTGGAAATCCATCTAGGCAGAACCTCCTCTTTCAAAATGGAACAAAAAAAGTGGAACAGGATTACAAGCTGAAGACAACTATTTAAAAAGAAAAAAATTGAAGAACACGCCCCCTGACATGGGCGTGTAGGGGGGCATATCGGCACTGTACAAAATATGGCTGGCGATTTGATAGGAAAGTGGACTTCGGGCTGGATACGTGTCGGTCTCGCATTGGCCACGCGTTGGTCACGCCCCAGGTCACGCGTTGGTTACGCCCTAGGTCACGGGCGTGACTCTGGGCATGTCGGGGAGGTAGATCTGGGCACGGGTCTGAGCTGTCACCGGGTCTTGTCGAGTTAAAAAATCATCGAGCGCGAATGTCGAGGAGTTCGACGATCGTCGAGCGCAAGTCTTGATCGTCGAACGGAAATATCGTCAAGCAGGATAAATCGTCGAGCAGAACAAATCGTCGAGCAGAAAAATGGGATCGACGATCGTTGAGCGGGAAGATCGTCGAGCGCGGGTCTTTGTCAGCCCGGTGGAGGAGTCACCCCCTTGGTCACGGGCGTGACGCTGGGCGTGTCGGGTTGGTCGATGATCGTCGAGCTGAAAACGTCGAGCAGAATTTTCGTCGAGCTTGCTGAAGTGGTCACGGGCTTCGGTCACGCCCCGTGTCTGATTGACACGGGCATGTGGTCGGGCGTGTCGATGATCATCGAGCGGAATTCGTCGAGTGCGTCTTTGATCGTCGACCGGAAATGACACGGGCATGTCAGTTTTGCTGACACGGGCGTGTCGGGCCAATTTTTGGGCAGATTTTTATTTTTTCATGAAAAATAAAATTAATTATGTTAGCAAACTATTTACAAAAATAGGAGTAATTTATTAAGGAAAAATAAGTAAAAATGACAAAAAGTAACTAAAATGACTTATTTATTGTACACAAAAATGCGTATATTTACAATTCATCAAATACCCCCATACTTAAGCTTTTACTATTGCAGAGCAAAAGTTGGAGATGAACTTATAAGGAATAAAAGAAATCCTAAGTTTAGCTACCGCTTGAATTAATTAAAAGTAAGATCAAAATAAATATCCGGGGTCTAAGAATTAAATCCTAAATTATGAACATGTTATGAATAGAGGAAGAGTTTCAAAAAGACTTCTAGATAAAACAAATAGAAAGCAAAAATTTATTTTTGTTAGTTTAACAAAGATGGATTGAAATTATATAAAAAACTTTAGCTTAAAAGAAGTTAAATGAAATAATGCAATTCAGAGAGTCCTGAACCCAGGCCCCCAGAAGAAGGGACAATGGAGAAAGAAGCAAGTTGTGAAGAGAGTTCAGAGATGGAAGCAGCAAGTGGAGGAATGGCTTCTTCTATTAGCTTCTTGAGGGTAGGAGTAATAAGCTCAAGAATGTTTGTTGATATAGAAGAAGAGGGCATGGAGAAGTTTGGATAGATTGTGAATGCTTGTGGGGTGGAAGATGTTTGAAAGTCTGTTGGAATTGTGGAGGTTGTGACATCATGGAGTATAGTATCTTCCTGAATAAGGGAATGTGATGGAGATGGTTGTGGAGATAAAGATGATAGTAAATCAAAATTGAGAGATGACAATAGTGGATATATATATAGTGTGTCATCAATTTGTGATGGTTGATGTGGTGGTAGAGGAGATTGAGATGGAGATGGTGTTTCCTGAGTAATGTTAATTGGTGATTGTTGTCTGGATGGTGAGAAAGAAGGGATGGAAGTAGAAGGTGTATCTATATATATGATGAGTCCAAGTTATATACATATTTTTGGACTCATCTGGGCTTGTATTCTCACTCATACACTGTAATTCAGCATGTAATCAGTTATATTTGCTTGGTTTGGTCATTGACCACATTGTGCACTATTCTTTCCCAAGGGTATGCAATTGCGCATTCTGTTGTTGGGGGTATGCACATGGTGCTCCCCATGGATCTTTTTGTCAAGTTTTGTTTGCATTCTGGTGCTGGGAGAATTTGCTCCAGCTTGGTTTTTTTGCTATGCAGGTAATCGAGACTTCCCAGATTCCATTTCCAGGTCCTGTTTAAAATGCACGTTCATACGAATTTGTTCACGCACGTTTTGAGATTAATCGTGCATTATACATAGTAATTCTGGGGGCATCTATGGTTTCCCATGCATTTTGTTCCAGCACGGTCTCGGCCAAACAATGTGAGAAGGAATCGCACAGTCTGCATATATTTCTCTGAATTTCAGCTTTCTGGGGTTAATCGTGCGTTTCCTTCACGCACTGGCATACGCGCCCGTGCACGAGTAAAACATATGGTTCCCCTGTATTATCTTGTTTTCCTGTGCTCTGTGTTTACCCGTGCAATTTCCATCATGCACGGGCGGAAGTGCCCGTGCACGAGTAAAACACACGGGTCAACGCATCTTGATCCACAAGCTTGGCCTGGAAGTTAATAACGCACGGTTAGTGCACGGGTATGCGCCAAATCGTGTGTGACTATTTTTCTGACCTGCTTCCATTTAAGAGCAGATTTTCCTCCATTTGGGAAGATTTTTTCCCATAATACCTCCCGCCATTTTAGGGAAAGCTGCACCCTTCCACCTCCGCCCTTCATCTTCCACCAAGGAGGGAAGCCCCGACCATGCTCACGAAGCTTACATCTTGACGGAGCTTGCTCTCGGCCTCCTCCTTCATCTTTTAAGCTCAATTTCAAGTTTGTTGCCATAACCAACAAGCAAAGGGAATCTTGAAACCTTCATCCGCATCATGACATGAAAAAGTCAGGTCCATTTGAAGGTACTAAGAGCCTTCTCTACCCCGGACGTAGTTGAGGACCGAGCTTGGATGCGGATTGATAACCCGACGATTCCTTCGACGACCCCTCAACGAGTCTTCAGATTCGGTCGATCTCTTGACTTGTTCTTTCTTTCCTGTTGAATATGTGTGTTTAAATCTGTTCATGTTGATGATGTTCACTTTAGTTGTAAAAATTATTTTTTTCATGTCCATGTGAACATGTTTTGTTTTACCGCTTTAGTTGCTTGAGTAGCGCCTGCATTTCCATCCTCCACCACATCCAGTTCTGTCACTGTACCGATTGCTAGAGTTATGCGTAGCGAAGAGGTGATCTCGACCCTCATTCCGCCATTCTCACCACCTTATCCGCAGGCCTACTCGTCCATCTGCATAGCGATTCGGTGCATAGCGGCCCGTGTAGTCTTCCATCCCGCCTGGCAAGCATCGCACAGTGGCATTGCATAGGAGTAGTTTATTATTATTTTACTTTCTTTTTCCGTAATAATCAAAACCCCCTTCGTTAACTCCGACCTAAGGACCTCAATCTCAAGTCCTCCTCAAAATTAACTCCACCTTATTGTGTTCCTTGAGAGATCGATAATTGGAGACATTCGCTTTATATTACTTGTGCGACCGGTACACTTGCCGTTCAACGCATCAAGTTTTTGGCATCATTGTCAGGGAACACAGTCGTGTGAGTTTTTGAAGAAGGAGATATGAGATAGAAGCCATTTTCCATTTGTTCATTACATGTTTCTTCTTTGCTTTACTTTTTATAATTTGTTGCTTATTTTTCTTTGTATCCCTCTTCTGATTTTTGGTAGAAAGCGGGTTTGTGCTATTTTTATTATAGCATGTATCACCCTTTCGGTAAATCGTTTTGTTCGCGATGTATCCCGTAGCCGAGTGCCGTCTCTATTACACTTTGCGCCGATACATAACCCCATGGCTATTTGAAATGTCGAGCATTGTATTCGATGTTTGATATGTCAAGGTATAGGCCATATGGGGAAGGATTGTCCTCGCTTGTGCGAGCCTTCTTCCTTCGAGGGCGTGTGCATAGCAACCTCCCATTCGCGGAAGACTGTTATGGATAGGCCTACCTGGGTGTTTCGTGGCCCATACACTGACATCGCTCATCTAGCTCGTTCTTTACCCGTTGAGATTACCGAAGAATCTCTCGTTGCCTACAGATCCTTCATGCGTCCCTCGCTCCCTTTTTACGAGCTTCCCTTGAGTGATGACGATCACTCTGGTGTTAGCCAGCAAAACGAGGATCAGGGATCCATGGGCGCTCCTGTATGGGACGTAGAGGTTGTTCCTGTCGATTGTGTCTGCGAATGATTATGCGATGGGGCCTGCTCATTTTATGCCTGATATCGAGAGCAGTTTTGCCCCTCCGTAATTTTTTCCTGATCATTCTATTCCCTTTACTTGTGAGTCGGCTGATGATGTCGTAATCGTGGGTGATTCAGCGCATGAGGTTACAACGAAGTGGGATGATGACTCTACTATCTCCGACAGAGAAGGTGGATCTTCGGAACACTTTTACACATCCCGATGGGATGAGGAATGTTATCTTTCCGATGCGGAGATTTGCACCTCCTTATTGGGTGAGGAGATTTCTCTTACCACCTCGGACCTCGAGTTCTCGGATTCCCACCTTTACGACTTATATGACACCGACAGTGATCTATGTTTGGATCCTGCTGGGAGTGAGACTGGGACCACTTCCCCTTTTTCTGATTATTTTAGTTTTTCATATCATTTATTTCTTGATCCCTTTTCTATATTTGAGCCTGTGTGGGTTGAGTCTTCGCAGGTGCTTCAATAGGAATTGGAGCTGTCATCTCGAGTCATGGATGATAACATCCTCTTTCGCGAGGAGGTTGATTCCTACTCCGTTGAGGAAGCTCCATTCATTGCTTTCTCCTCCTGCCGTCTCCCTGTAGACGATACCTTGCTGGGCAAGGATTTATTTTGTAGTGAGATGAGCAAGGTCCAGTGCTCCTCCTCTTCTTACTTCCTATTTCCTCTACCTATGTTGGGCAGGTATTATTATTTAGGTAGAGGGGTAACTGCTTTATCGTCGTATCGGTACTCGCTACTGCAACGGATATTCGGCCAGTTACCTGTGCATTGTTTGTTTCATAGGCCAATTAGCAAGAACTTTTTCGTTAGCCGAATAAGTCGTGCTGGGTGGATAATAACTCCAGTAGTTATCTTTCATTTGCTATATTTTTATTTTTCATGTCTATTTTAGTTTTAATATTTCTTTGTATTTTGTCTATTGTTCTTTTATTTTGCGGAGCTCAGCCTGCAGGTATTCATGGCAAATTCATATTGGCGTGGTTGTGATTCTTCTTATGGCAGAACTGCTTCTGTGTTTTCATGCGTCTTCTGGTATGCTCACTAGCTGGGCATTGGGTAACCTCTTCCTTTGTCTCTATCTGATTTTAATTCAAATATCATATGCGGTGTAGCTTAGTTTAGGTCTGGGGGAGAGCCAGTATTTGTTACCTTTTGCACGCACACATTTAATTTGCATACTAGAAGTTTTTATTGTTTATATTTTGATTAATTCATCGCATTGAACACCACTGCACCCACATGAGCGCATGCGTAGCTGTTAGTGTGCTGCGAGTTAAACTCGTTTCTTTTGGATTATTTATAAAAATTATTGTGCTGGCATAGGACTGTGAGACAGAGTAAAATGTTGACCTTGTTGTGCTCCTAGTCAAGTGCTCTAGTCTCGTGTAGAAATTGGAGTAGATTTAATTTTTCTGTATGCTTATAGTTTTATATTTTTCTAATTGCGTAAATAATATTTTATTCTACTCAAAAATTGGTGAATCCGGTGTGAATTTGACGGTAGCTTAGGGATGTGTGTAGATGGCCATTATATTCATTTTGCTTGAGTCAGGAGGTTGGATAGTCTTTCTCGTTGGCTAAGAACTTGACCCAAGCTATTTTTGAAGCATGGGTATAGGTTAGTTCAATCGCATGAGCGTGATGTAGGCCATCATTTTGGCCCGGTTGATCTTTGTACCGTTCTTAATGTCTTATCCTCGCTAGCCCCGTTGTGCCTACACCTTTTTTTTGATTTAGCTCCCCCATTATTTCTCCAAAGCCTCATAGCCGATCCTAGTCGCACACCCAAGTCGAGCTTTAGTGTTTTATATTTTCATGTTGGGGTATTGATGTGGTGATATTCCTTGTGAATATGTGGATGTGCTCCAAAGTTTTTATTTGCTGAAATTGTTAAAATAAAAATTATTCGAAAAAACTATATAAAAAATAATAATAATTATGAAAAAGAAAAGTGAAAAGAAAACATATAATTGAAAATTCTATTTGAGATGAGATTGTATTTCGAGTAGGCGGTGCACACACCCATATTTTAAAAATTAAGTCTGGGGGTGTGGTGTACCTGCATGTATTTTGTCTAGCGAAGAGCTCCTTTTTTATGGTAGCTCATTTGGGTTAGGTGCATAACCTTCTTATTAATCTTTATTTACCCAACGAAACCCATGCCCCATCTCTTCACCTAAAGACCTGCTGATTCGTGTGTGAACCAAACCAGTGTCGTGGACAGAGTGCGAACGGGCATGCATATGGTCACCAACATTGGTGGATTCCTTTGGAGGTTATCCCAGCCCCGATTTTTGGCAATGCTCGCCTTGCGATTAGTCTACTTTCTCCCTATGTATGACCGGAAGATTCTCCGTGATTCCATTTTTGAGTAGTAATAAAATGTTGATACGCATTGTGAAAAGTATAAACTATTTTGTATACATAGGAATTTCTTCTATTATATTTTTACACGTGCGAGCATGCAACTTCGCATGGTACTCCATATCTCAATTTCTATGTTAGCTAGTTTATTTTCCTTATCTACATAGATTTTTTTGCTCGGGACGCGCAAACAGGTAAGTCTGGGGGTGTGATGAGTCGAAGTTATATACGTATTTTTGGACTCATCTGGGCTTGTTTTCTCACTCGTGCACCGCAGTTCCACCGGTAATCGGTTATATTTGCTTCGTTCGTCATTGACCACACTCTGCACTATTCTTGCACAAGGGTGCAATTGCGCATTCTGTTGTTGGTGGTATACACATGGTGCTCCCCATGGCTCTTTCTATTTGGTTTGGTTTGGATTCTAGTGCTGGGAGATTTTGCTCCAGCTTAGTGTTATTGTTATGCTGGTAGTCGGGACGTCCCAGATTCCATTTCTAGGTACTATGTAAAACGCACGATCGTGCGAATTTGTTCACGCACGGTTTGAGATTAATCGTGTGTTATACATAACAATTCCGGGGACATCTGTGGTTACCGGTGCATTTTGTTCCATCACAACTTCGACCAAACCGTGCCAGAAGAAATCACATGTTCTACATATATTTCTCTGAATTTCAGCTTTCTGGGGTTTATCGTGTGTTTCCTTCACACACGGGCATACGGGCCCGTGAGCTAGTAAAACGCGCGGTTCCCCTGTATTATCTTGTTTTCCTGCACTCTTTGTTTACCCATGCGATTTCCTTCGCACACAGGCAGAAGCACCCGTGCGCGAGTAAAACGAGCGGGTCAACGCATCTTCATCTGCAAGATTGGCCTGGAAGTTAATAAAGAACGGTTAGCGCACGGACATCCGCCAAACCATGCGTGACTATTTTCTGACCTGCTTCTATTTAAGCGCAGATTTTCCTCCACTCGGGAAGATTTATTCCCACAATTCCTCCCACCATTTTAGGGCAAAGCTGCGCCCTTCCACCTCCGCCCTTCATCTTCCACCATAGATAGAAGCCCCGACCATGCTCGCGAAGCCTACATCTTGCTGGTGCTTGCTCTCGGCCTCCTCCTTTATCTTTTAAGCTCCATTTCAAGTTTGACACCATAACCAATAAGCAAAGGGAAGCTTGCAACCTTCTTCTGCATCGTGAAATGAAGAAGACAGGTCCATTGGAAGGTAGTTACAACCTTCTCTACCCCGGACGTAGTTGAGGACCGAGCTTGGACGCGGATTGACAACCAGGCGATTCCTTCCGCGATCACTCGACGAGCCTTCAGATTCGGTGGATCTCTTGACTTGTTCTTGCTTTCTTGTTGAATATGCGTGTTTAAATCTGTTTATGTTGATGATGTGCACTTTAGTGTAAACATTATTTGTTTCATGTCTATGTGAACTTGTTTTGTTTTTCCGTTTTAGTTGCTTGAGTAGCGCCCGCATTTCCATTTGTCACAACATCCAGTTCTGCCGCTCTAGGGATTGCTGATTGTCTCTTAGATATCTGCAAGGAGAAAATAACCAAACTAACAATTCAACAAGGCAAGTATACCTATCGAAATGCAGCAAGGGGACACAAGTGTCGTATTGAAATCCGGGAACAGTTGAGTAAGCTTACTGACACGAAATCTATTATTTTATCGACGGAAAAATTAGGTTTTTTAGAAGAAAGCTAAACGTACTAAAGGAAGAGAACTACTTGCAATGAAAGAGAGCTACTTGCATGAAAGGATAAAGAGAGCTAAAAGAGCGATTAAACTTAAGCTTAGTAACGATGAGGGGAAAATGCACTCGATCAGAAATCACCTCGGCAAGAGTGGTTAGAAAAATACGATAAATAAACCTAAGCTAATTAGGGTAAAAGGTCCTTGACCGTTGAGGTTCCATGAATATTGACACGCTTCTCTCGAAGGCCGTGCCTAACTGAGTTTAGGAAGGTCCGACCGACTCTCGCCTAAATCGGAGGCCTAAAACTCGCTTTACGCGGTGAACCCCGCTATTGGATTTTGCTCCAATCCGGGAGATTTGAACGTCTGCCTCTCTCGAGGGGTGCGAATAACTCCCTTTACTCTTGAGTGCTCATTTCAAACTTTCGGCCTCTCGGCTAGCCCAGAATGAAAGCAAAGGTGGAGAGTATATATCGATGATATACCTCCAACCCGTGATAAATCAGGAGTAATTCAAGGCTAAACCCTGAAAAGAAAAGGTAAGATTCAAAGCATCATAACCTAATCAATCGAACCTCGGATCATCAAGATCGAGTACATGGAGGATTAGTTAATAATGATGAGGTGGAAGAGGGGGGATGAGTAGAAGAAGAATAATGAAAACAGAGCAGAAACGTAAAAGAAAACAACACTTTTTATTAATGGAAACGGGGATCTTACAGCTTGAAAACCAGAGATTACAAGTGCATGGAAAGGTAAACTACACTATCATTAACATTATACTACAGAACGAAGCTAGGAACTAATACAGGGAAAGCATAAAGCTAGAGCTAAGAACTAAAAATGGAGAGACATGCTTAAAAAAGTTCAAAAATACAAAGGACAGAACCTCCCATCTCAATCCGAAAAGTGTCCCTGAACCCTTAGAGTTGGGCTCTATTTATAGAATTTTTCGGGTCGGGTCACGCCCCCCTGTCACGCCCGGGTCGGGCGTGACCCTGGGGCGTGACTTTTTCGGGCTGGAATTTAATTCTGACGAAGTAGTTGAGGTACACGCCCACAAGTCATGCCCTGGTTGGGCGTGTACCTGGGGCGTGTTCTTTGTGGCTTGACTTTGTTGAGCTGAAATTGAATGCTGGAGGTGACGGGCGGAATTGCTGAAGTACACGCCTATATGTCACGCCCGGGTCAGGCGTGACCCTGGGGTGTGACACTTTCGGTGCGACAGTGGAGCGGGAAAAACGAGCGCGCTTCCGCGATTCCTCGAAACCTGGGGACACGCCTCTAGAACACGCCCGTGTCAGATGTGACACGGGCGTGACAGAGGGCGTGTACACTAAGTTTCCACGGAATGCAGTTTCGGACCAATTGCTTCATTCCTCTGGGTTACACGCCCTAGGTACACGCCCTGGTAGGGCGTGACCTTGGGGCGTGTCACAGCAAAATTCGGCTGAAAGCCGTGAAAACCCGCAAAAAGCAGAAAAAATGCATTAGCGACAAAAATATATACAAAGGGGAATCAAAATAAGTACTTTACAAGACATGATTTGCTTTAAAACCCCGGAAATATCCTAATAAAATTGACTACAAACCGTATTATCAAATTCCCCAAGCTTAAGTTTTGCTTGTCCCCAAGCAAAGATATAAAGACTAGCTAATCATAAAAAGTGACTAATTCAAAAAGTTTTAATCATACTTACACAAGTACTATGCGAAATTCTAGGTAGGGAGAATGTAAAACGTAAATCTAAAACAATTATTTTTGTATGGTTTAACTTTTATAAACTTTACTTAATAAAAATAAATCATCCAGAATTTTGACGAAATTCTTTAAATAGATTTGAGCAAGGCAATGAAAATGAAAAGAACGTATTGAGTTATTACTAGATCCAAGCAACGCATTATAATTATATCAATTAAATAACAAAAATCTAAGTTTAAATCCAAAAGTAAAACTGATTTACTTTTCTTCTTTTCTTAGTTGTTAAATAAAATTAAAAAAAAAGGGCGTGAATCAACAGGACTTAATAGGACCAAAACGTTTGGTTTAGGAATATGAATAGGAGTGGAATTCAAATATAAACATGGAGGCTTAAAAATCACACTAAACCAAAACAACGAGTTAAAAAAATAAATTTATTTTAAACAAAATATGTATAAATAAATTTATTTATTTTTCTTTATGATTATTTATCTCTCTTTTTTTTATTATTATTATTTTCATTCATTTTTTCTCTTTTTTTTCAATACATTGCTTTTGAGTACACTTGTTTCAACAATTTCTCCAAAGATAACACAAAATTTCCTATGAAAAACATTAGCGTGATTAGATAGGTAGGAATTTGGGCTTTGGTGAAAATGAAATGATGTGTGGAGTTATCAAATGAATTTTGAAAAAAAGCTCAAAAACGGCTAACTAGTGGTAAAAGATTTTAGGCTGGCAGGAAAGCTCAAACGTAAACAAAAATGGCCAAAATCATTTTCACGCTTTTTTTAAAATTTATTTAAAACATAGAGTCGATAAATTTCAAAAAGCAAGTTCGAGATAATAAAAGAAGATTGATGAAATTATCTTGAAAATAAAAATAATATGTGACTTGGATCGTTCATATCTACTACGTTATTCAAAATTTGTTCTTACAAAAATCATCTAAAGACGAAAAGGAAAATAGTGGATGATAAATTTTTAGAGAAAGTAAAGAAAATAAAGAACGAAAAACCATAATAGAAATGCAGGTTTTAGAGAAATATTTTACCTTAACATGCTACCGTGAATTAGAAACACAGCATGACCAACATTTTACTTGTTAAATATGATTAAAAAAATGATTAGAAAAATTATAATTAACTACGTTGTTTATAAAGAAGTTCGAGAAAAACAAAACATAAACATGGGGTACTTATTGAAATACCAAAATGCAGCTATATATATATATTTTTTATTTTGAATTTTTTGGATTTTTTGGATATTTACAAAAAGCAAAAAGGAGGAACTCATCCCCCAAGCTTAAAATCTACATTGTCCTCAATGGAGAAGGAGGTCGGAGAACGAGCGAAAAGTAAAGTGCAGAAATGAAAGATAGAATTGAAAAACAGGTACTTCCCCGGTTTTATGTTGCAGGGAAAGCTGAGTGATGCCGCTCCTCCATGCCTGTGCGGTGGATCTCCATGAAACGTCGTCCGGTGGACTTTGTCAGGGAATCAGAACCATTGGAGCAGGCGATCGCAGAAGGTTCAGCTTGCCGGAGCCATTCGGGGCAAAAATTGTAAAATAAAGAAAACAGAAAAAGATAACTTGGGTTGCCTCCCAAGAGCGCCCTTTGTTTAAAGCGTCGTTTGAGCTCGACGCATCAAAATAAGAGTGTCCCAAATAGTGTTTTAAAATTAAAGTTCGAATAAAGTTCAATGTTTATGAGAAAAATAAAGTTCAGATTAATCAAATGTTAGGACCGGAAAGATAGAGTTAACAGGGTTGAGACTGACATCATCACAGAAATACAGTTTAAGACGTTGACCATTCACTTTGAAAGTACCCTTATCAGGGTGGGAAATTAAAACAGTATCATAAGAAAAGAATTCTAAAACAGTAAAAGGCCCCGAACAACGTGATTTTAATTTACCCGGGAATAAACGTAAACGAGAATTATAAAGAAGCACTTGGTCGCCCGGCTTAAAGATTTTTGGGTGCCTAAGATGTCGATCGTGTAAACGCTTCATCCGCTCTTTATAAAGTCTGTTATTTTCATATGCGTAAGAGCGCCACTCGTCGAGTTCGTTAAGTTGAAATTTTCTAAAATCGCCGACAGAGTGGGGATCGAAGTTTAAAAATCGTAAGACCCAAAAGGCGCGGTGCTCTAACTCTACGGGTAAATGACACGATTTTCCATAAACCAACCGATATGGCGTACAGCCGAGGGCGGTTTTGTACGCTGTTTGGTAGGCCCATAGAGCATCGTCTAATTTGGCTGACCAGTCTTTTCTAGATGTTGAAACAGTCTTTTCTAAAATTCTTTTTATTTCTCTATTGACTACTTCGACTTGTCCGTTAGTTTGGGGGTGGTAGGCAGTGGAAAGCTTATGAGTAATGCCATATTTAGTTAGGATTTTTGAAAATTGCGCGTTACAGAAATGGGAACCCCTATCACTAACGATAGCGCGCGGCGTACCGAATTGAGAAAATAATTTTTTTAGGAAAGTAACTACTGTTAAATTTTCTCAACGTGGTCAGCAAGATAGCCCAAACACCAAATTAATATCTTCGGAACTACCCAGTTCGCACGCTGAACCTGCAGAAAACCCAAGGACTAGAGGTTGCACCCAACAAAACAATGGAAGCACAAGAAGGTCTTATTATGCATTCACTTCTTTACAATCCGAGGCATACATAGCGAGACATGATTTCGCTAGTATTACAGCTGTAAACAGAAAGAACCAAAAACAAGCCGGGCGGACAGCACTCCAGTCTGCCGAGACCGCGAGGTCGCCGAGACCGCCGAGACCGCTGAGCTCACCCAAGCTATGCTGCAATCCGCCGAATACCACGGAGTCCGCCGAGACCGCGAGGCCGCGCGGACAGACCGTTATTCGCCTCCTGCTGAACCCGAACTGGGGAACTCCCCTACCCGCCTGAAACCGGCGGACAGGTTATTGAAGCTGGCAAATATGAAACAGAACTGACAAGCCGCAGAGCGACCTCCTGCTGAGTCCGCAGAGACCGCACACTTCCAAGCACTGACCGAAGTCACAGCCAAACTCCTGGCTCCTTGAAGTTATCCGCGCGACCTGCACACAGCAAACCGTCAGCCTGAAATAATCCGCGCGGACTGGAAAACACAAAACGCAGCACTCGCCCAACACAATTTACTGTTCACTCACGTTACTCAGGTTTCTGTAGATGTGCCAGGGGGGTCCTATTTATAGGCAAGGTGAGGAGTGTGGTCACCGCCCAAGAGATAGCGACACCACCCTCAGTCTGCGCGAACACAACCACCGTCCGCTGAGTCCGCATGGACTTAGCCGGATACCAAGGAAACTGCCAGGAGCACGGCAATCGTTGACGAACCCTCTCCAGTCCGTCCAAGCTAAGCGGACAAGGCACCAGCCCGCAAAGCTCCAACTGCTTCAGCACAGCAAACCCCCTTCAATGGCTGTCCGCACCAACCCGAGGCAGTCCGCAAGACTCACACCTCAATCCGCCACAAGTCCACGACCAAAGGCAAACAGCAACAGTCCGCCCGGTCACAGCGGACTTGGCGGATACGGCGGACACGATGAACTTGGCACAATGTGTGACCAAGTCCAAAACCATCAAGGGCCAGTGCGAGCATGGCGGACACAAGGTCCCGTCCGCCAAACACCCTAGCGCAGACCGCAACCAGTCTGCGAGCTCCTCGCACGTCAATGCAGCACCTTCCTCCCGGACTCCAACACCAGTCCGCCAACCGGTCTCCACAGCAAGACCTGCTGTAACACCTGAGCTCGACAAGGCCTCAGCCAAGCTCAAGGCCCAGTCCGCAACAGCCCAAACCACGGACACACCAGTCCGCAAGGCTTCCCGCAAACTCGAACCAACCTGCCAACAGCGCAAGCTTGCACCCGCGACCACTGAGCAAAGCACCAGTCCGCAAGCCTCTCTATCCGCAGATACCAGGCCGCACCAAACCGCGGACTCCATGCAACAACCCGCTCAGAACACAGCCGGCTTCCACCAGACTTTTCCCCAGGCCGCAACCCTCAGTCCGCCCAGTCCGCCAAAGCTGTCCGCATAGGCCGCGCGGCCTGTCCCGTCATCCACTTCCACTTCACAAATTTCAACACTCCCCCTTGAAGTGAGAAGTGGTGACCAAGCCCAGCAAGCTGCGCAAGCGTTCAAAGGGCCCCTTCGACAGTGGCTTCGTGAAGATGTCAGCAAGAGTATCTTCACTCCGAACATGCCCGACCAGCAGAGACCCCTCCAACACCTTCTCCCTGATGAAGTGGTGATCAATCTCTATATGCTTGGTCCTGGCGTGACACACTGGATTGTTTACCAGTTTGAGAGCACTCTCATTGTCACCCCGGAGTAAAGTAGGCCCTTGCACTTCTTCATGAACATCCTTTATAAGCCTCCTCAACCAAACGGCTTCCCGAGCAGCCAAGGCCGAAGCCTTATACTCCGCCTCCGTGGTTGAAACCGACACCGAGTCCTGCTTCTTGCTACACCACGAGATGCTAGCTGAACCGCAAGTGAACACATAACCTGAAGTAGACCTTCGATCATCCGAATCACCGCCATAGTCAGCATCCGTGTACCCGAGCAACGCAAACTCCGCATCCCTTCCATAGAGGAGTCCCATCTCAGAAGTCACCTTGACATACTACAGAATTCCCTTCGCCGCCACTAGATGAGATTGCCTTGGTTCAGCCATATACCGACTTACTCGGCCAACAGCATAAGCGATATCCGGCCTTGTAATCGTCAGGTAAATCAAGCTCCCAACAAGAGCCCTGAACACCAAGGGATCAAGAAGAACCCTTCCCTCATCCCGTCGAAGCTTTAGCCCAGATTCCAGTGGAGTAGAGCACTTCTTCCCTTCGCCCATGCCAAACCGCTTCACAATGCGATCAGCATACCCTTTCTGGCTAATGAGAACCCCGCACTCCTTCCTCTCCACTTCCAGACCAAGAAAGTGATGCAACTCTCCCAAGTCTTTCATCTCGAAGCGTATAGCAAGCTCTCCCCTGAGCCTTGCTACTTCCTCTTCCGAGTTCCCTGTGATGATCATATCATCCACATACAGCAGGACCAAGACTCTTAGCTCTCCCTTCTTCTTGACAAACAAGCTTGAATCCGAGTTGGAAGCCAGGTATCCACAGAATTGCAAGTACTCTGCAATCTTCCCATACCACGCTCGAGGAGCTTGCTTCAACCCATAGAGAGCCTTCCTGAGTTTGCAGACATAGTCCGGATGCTTCTCAGAGACAAAACCAAGCGGCTTATCCATGAAGATGTCCTTGTCAATCTCTCCGTAAAGAAAGGCATTCTTCACATCGAGTTGCCACAACCTCCATCCCTTGCAAGCAGCCAAGGCGATCACCACTCTTACAGATGTCATCTTCGCAACTGGACTAAATGTCTCCTCATAGTCTTCTCCATACTGCTGTGAGAATCCTCTAGCGACCAGGCGAGCCTTGAACCGATCAATGCTCCCATCAGCCTTCTTCTTCAACTTATACACCCACTTGCAAGTAACCGGAGTAACGCCATCAACCTTGGGCACAAGGTCCCAGGTTTCATTCTTCTTCAGAGCATCAATCTCTTCCTTCATGGCATCATCCCACTCCTTCACTCCAGTGGCCTCGTTGAAGTTTGCATGCTCTCGCTCATCCAGAGGACCTGCAAAGAAGCAGGAGACAAAGCTCACTGCATTCCCATCACAGTACCGAGCCGGTGGCTTAACCACCCTCTTCGATCTCCGAAGACACGGCTCCTTGCTCACGGCTTTCGTTGCTTCTTCAGGCTCCACTCCTACCTGGGGCAAGCATTGAGCAGTGCTCCCCCTGCTTCCTGAGCCAGAAGGCTCAGCCTCGGAGTTCGAAGCAACAGGAGCTGCTGGTGAAACAGCAAGCTCCTCTTCCAAGCCATCAGCAGCCTCCACCGGTGCTTCCTCAACCTTGCTACTTCCGGTAAGCTCCACCGAGCCACCTCCATAAGACGTCAGCTCGTCAAAGACAACGTCTCTTGACACCACGAACTTCTTCGTCACAGGGTCCATGCACTTCCATCCCTTCTTCCGCTCATCATAGCCAACAAAGACAAGTTTCCTTGCCTTCGCATCCAGCTTTGTCCGTGAAGCATCCGGGACATGCACGTAGCAAGTTGAACCGAACACCCGAAGGTGTCCAACACTCGGCTTCTCCTTCAGCAACAGCTCAATGGGAGTCTTCATGTTGATAGGGCTGAGTGGCATCCGGTTGATAACATAAGCAGCACAAGACATTCCCTCCGCCCAAAAGGACCTCGGGATATCTTTCGCATGCAGCCAGCATTTGCAGGTTTCCGTCAAATGACGGATCTTCCGCTCCGCTACCCCATTTTGTTATGTAGTGTGAGCACATGTAAGCTCCCGTTGGATCCCATGCTTCCTGCAGAAGTTAGAAAACTCGGAAGAGACAAACTCCCCCCCCCGTTATCAGTTCTAAACTTCTTAATCCGCAAGCCAAGCCGGCCTTCTACCAACTCCTTGAACTCCACGAACAAACGGAAGGCTTCCGACTTCTCCTTTAAGAAGTACACCCAAGTATACCTTGAGTAGTCATCAACCAAGACAAGCATGAATTTGCTTCCACCAAGGCTGGCAGTAACAGTCGGTCCCATCAGGTCGCCATGAATACACTCCAATGGTTTCTTGCTCCTTGTTTGAGATTTATCAAACGGAAGGCGATGTGCCTTACCGTATTGACAGCCCGCACAAACATGCCCATCACCAAAGGAGGACAACATCGGCAACCCCTTCACCAGACTTCTACTAGCCATCGCCTTTAGCTTGTCCATGCCAACATGCCCCAGCCTCTCATGCCAGATAGCCGCACTATCATTGGCCCTCATCCTATCAACATAGGCACTGGTGGAAAGAACAAACAAGTTCTTCACCCTCCTCCCAACATGAGCAACATCAGCCTTTACCGCTGATACGTTGCGAAGGAACCTCACGTCTGTTGGCCCAAACAGAACGTGATACCCAGCGTCCACCGCGTTGGTCACCGAGAAGAGGTTCTTCTTCATGCCCGGCACGTGATACACACTCCTTAACGTGAGTGGCCCCTGATCACTACCCAAAGACACGACCCCCTCCTTCTCTACTGCATAAACAGTATTATCAGCAGTGATAATAGCTTCATTACCTGAGTAAGCCTGCATGGAGATGAACTTCGACTTGTCTCCGGTAAGGTGATGACCACACCCGGAGTCGACGATCCACTCGCTGTTGAAGTCCTCAGCAGATAAGGCCCGGACACAAGTGCCCGTCATGAAAGCTCCTCCCCATTCTGCTTCTTCACTTCGCGAGCAAGCTTCCTCCTTTCCCGCAGCATGCCAAGGCTGCAGTTTGACCTTGCAGTCCCGCTTGAAGTGCCCTCGCTGATGACACCGGTAGCACTTCAGATTCTTCTTCCAGTCCTTAGGAGCATTGCTCCTCTCCGGCGGATACGAAGTTGAAGTCTCCTTCTCAACAGCGGCCTGCACCTTCTTCTTCTTCTTCCCTTCCCATCCCTTCTTCTTGCCTGAGAAGAGAGCCTCGCTGCCTTCCTGATTCAGATTCACTCCAGCCATCTGCCTTGCTAAGCTCTCCTGCGAGGCAAGCAGATTCTCCAGCTCCAGCAGAGACGGCTGAGTAGCCCACCCTTGAACAGATGTAACAAAGGCCACATACTCCTTTCGCAAGCCACGGATAATGTGCCTCTTCATCTTTGCCTCAGAGATAGGCTCATCAGGATCCAGTGCCGACAGCTCAGCACACAAGCTCTTCATCTTTAAGAAGTACTTGGAGATGGAAAGGTCTCCCTGAGTTGCCCTGGCCAACTCATTCTCCAGAAACTGCAGCCGCGCCACATTCTTCCTATTGAACAACTCATCAATGGTTGTCCAAATATCAGCAGCCGACTCACATCCAATGATGTGATCAAACAGTTCCGGAGAGACAGCTCTCTTCAGAACGAACTCTGCCTTAGCATTTGTTCTTCTCCAGAGCCTCACCTGTTCAGCAGTACCGAAAGCAGCAGTAACTTCCTGTCTGTCGTCTCCACCGACAACTTCCCACAGCTCCTCGCCAAGAAGATAACTCTTCATGCACGACTTCCACTTCTTGTAGTTAGTCGGCGTTAAGAGTTCAATGCCCAGACCTCTTGCTAAGCTTCCTTCCATTACGACCACCTGTTGGTACCCTTCAGCAGCTCCGAGCAACAACACAGATTGATCACCACTCAATCACTGAGTCACAACACTGGCTGACTTCCGCTCACGCAACTGAACCAACAACCTCAGAAACCTCCCTCTGATACCATGTTAAATTTTCTCAACGTGGTCAGCAAGATAGCCCAAACACCAAATTAATATCTTCGGAACTACCCAGTTCGCACGCTGAACCTGCGGAAAACCCAAGGACTAGAGGTTTCACCCAACAAAACAATGGAAGCACAAGAAGGTTTTATTATGCATTCACTTCTTTACAATCCGAGGCATACATAGCGAGACATGATTTCGCTAGTATTACAGCTGTAAACAGAAAGAACCAAAAACAAGCCGGGCGGACAGCACTCCAGTCCGCCGAGACCGCGAGGTCGCCGAGACCGCCGAGACTGCTGAGCTCACCCAAGCTATGCTGCAATCCACCGAATACCACGGAGTCCGCCGAGACCGCGAGGCCGCACGGACAGACCGTTATTCCCCTCCTGCTGAACCCGAACTGAGGAACTCCCCTACCCGCCTGAAACCGGCGGACAGGTTATTGAAGCTGGCAAAGATGAAACAGAACTGACAAGCCGCAGAGCGACCTCCTGCTGAGTCCGCAGAGACCGCACACTTCCAAGCACTGACCGAAGTCACAGCCAAACTCCTGGCTCCTTAAAGTTATCCGCGCGACCTGCACACAACAAACCATCAGCCTGAAACAATCCGCGCGGACTGGAAAACACAGACCGCAGCACTCGCCCAACCCAATTTACTGTTCACTCACGTTACTCAGGTTTCTGTAGATGTGCCAGGGGGGTCCTATTTATAGGCAAGGTGAGGAGTGTGGTCACCGCCCAAGAGATAGCGACACCACCCTCAGTCTGCGCGAACACAACCACCGTCCGCTGAGTCCGCATGGACTTAGCCGGATACCAAGGAAACCGCCAGGAGCACGACAACCGTTGACGAACCCTCTCCAGTCCGCCCAAGCTAAGCGGACAAGGCACCAGCCCGCAAAGCTCCAACTGCTTCAGGACAGCAAACCCCCTTCAATGGCTGTCCGCACCAACCCGAGGCAGTCCGCAAGACTCACACCTCAATCCGCCACAAGTCCACGACCAAAGGCAAACAACAACAGTCCGCCCGGTCACAGCGGACTTGGCGGATACGGCGGACACCATGAACTTGGCACAATGTGTGACCAAGTCCAAAACCATCAAGGGCCAGTGCGAGCATGGCGGACACAAGGTCCCGTCCGCCAAACACCCTAGCACAGACCGCAACCAGTCCGCGAGCTCCTCACACGTCAATGCAGCAGCTTCCTCCCGGACTCCAACACCAGTCCGCCAACCGGTCTCCACAGCAAGACCTGCTGTAACACCTGAGCTCGACAAGGCCTCAGCCAAGCTCAAGGCCCAGTCCGCAACAGCCCAAACCGCGGACACACCAGTCCGCAAGGCTTCCCGCGAACTCAAACCAACCCGCCAACAGCGCAAGCTTGCACCCGCGACCACTGAGCAAAGCACCAGTCCGCAAGCCTCTCTATCCGCAGATACCAGGCCGCACCAAACCGCGGACTCCATGCAACAACCCGCTCAAAACACAGCCGGCTTCCACCAGACTTTTCACCAGGCCGTAACCCTCAGTCCGCCCAGTCCGCCCAGTACGCCAAAGCTGTCCGCACAGGCCGCGCGGCCTGTCCCGTCATCCACTTCCACTTCACAAATTTCAACAACTACGACTCTGGCGTCATTCGTAGGAAGAGCTTGGGCTTCGGCCCAACGCGGAACATAATCAACGACAACTAAAATGTACTTATTCCCGAAGCTAGAAGGAAAAGGGCCGACAAAATCAATCCCCCAGAGGTCGAAAACTTCGCACTCTAGGAAATAATTTTGTGGCATTTCATTTTTATTCGAAATATTCCCCGACCGTTGGCAACTATCACACCTACTCACAAAGGCATGTGCGTCTTTAAATAGGGTGGGCCAGTAAAAACCCGCGCTTAACACTTTGTGAGCGGTGCGAGCAGCTTGATAATGCCGACCTGTCGGTCCTTCATGCAAGTGTTTAATAATATCTAATCCTTCATCAAAAGAAACACACCTCCTGATCACTTGGTCGACACAAATTCTGAAAAGATGCGGGTCCTCCCAAAAATAGTTTTTCAGCTCAGAAAAGAATTTCTTCTTTTGCTGAGATGAAAACTCTTTTGGGAGCACACGGGCCACTAGATAGTTGGCGATGCGGGCAAACAAAGGAGAAGTAGATGTGTTAATTATGAACAGCTTCTCATCAGGGAAATAGTAATGAAAAGAATTTTCGTCTAATTGTTCTATAAACGGGTTGTCTAGGCGCGAAAGGTGGTCGGTGGCCAAGTTCTCGGCACCTCGCTTATCACGGATCTCTAAGTCAAACTCCTGGAGGAGTAAGACCCTGCGAATCAAGCGAGGCTTGGCATCTTTTTTAGAGAGAAGATATTTGAGGGCCGAGTGGTCCGTAAAAACAATAATTTTCGAAAGAGTGATATAAGGGCGAAATTTGTCAAAAGCGAATACTACAGCTAAGAGCTCCTTCTCGGTTGTGGTGTAATTTTCCTGTGCAGATGTGAGTGTTTTACTAGCGTAATAAATGGGGTGGAAGTTTTTGGAAATACGTTGACCTAGTACGGCTCCCACCGCATAACTACTCGCATCACACATTATCTCAAATGGAAGATCCCACACCGGAGCTATCATGATTAGGGCATTAACTAATTTTTCTTTTATTAAATTGAAGGCAGCTAGACAGAGGTCATCAAAGATGAATGGGGCGTCTTTTTCTAAGAGATGGGTAAGGGGCTTGGTGATTTTGGAAAAGTCCTTTATGAAGCGGCGGTAGAAACCCGCATGACCCAGGAAACTTCTTATAGCTTTTATGTTCGTAGGTGGCGGCAGCTTCTCGATAACTTCTATTTTCGCAACGTCTACTTCAATACCCCTTTCAGAAATTTTATGTCCCAAAACTAACCCTTCCCTTACCATAAAATGACATTTTTCCCAATATAAGGCGAGGTTAGTTTCTTCGCATCGCTCTAAGACTTTTTCAAGGTTCTTTAAGCAACTATCGAAGGAATTCCCGAACACGGAGAAATCATCCATGAAAACTTCCATAATGCTTTCTACGTACTTGTCAAAGATGGCGAGCATACATCGTTGGAATGTAGCTGGCGCATTGCACAATCCAAACGACATTCTTCGGTAGGCGAAGGTGCCGAAGGGACAAGTAAACGTAGTTTTCTCCTGGTCCTCGGGGGAGATGGGGATTTCAAGATACCCCGAGAGGCCATCGAGAAAATAATAAAAGCTATGTCCGGAAAGTCATTCTAAAATCTGATCAATGAACGGCAAGGGGAAGTGATCCTTGCGGGTGGCGTCGTTCAACTTACGGTAATCTATACACATTCGCCATCCGGTCACCGTCCGAGTCGGGATTAATTCATTATTTTCATTACTTACGACCATTATCCCTCCCTTCTTTGGTACTACCTGTACTGGGCTAACTCACTTACTATCGGATATATGATAGATAATTCCTGCTTCTAACAATTTCATAACCTCGCCCTTAACTACGTCTTTCATGTTTGGGTTTATACGGCGCTGAGGTTGTATCGAGTTACGTGAATTATCTTCCATTAAGATTTTATGAGTGCAAAAAGATGGGCTTATGCCCTTGATATCAGATATCTGCCAAGTAATAGCTTGGCGATGCTTTTGTAAAATTGAAAGAAGTTTATCATTTTGTGCATCCGTGAGGTAGGCCGAAATTATGACAGGTAGCTTGGAGTCCTTTTCTAAGAAAGCGTATCGAAGGTGCTCTGGTAGTTCTTTCAGTTCCAAGGTAGGGGGGTCATCATAGGAGGTTTTGGAAATTTGTTCTTTTTCAAAAACTATGTCCTCGTACACTTTTTTATATGTAAAATTAAAAGGGGTGTTGCTAGCGGCCATGGCGGCTTCGTGCAGCGATTCAGTTGGAAAAGTAGAAGAGGAACAAAAATCAAAAAATTCTTTTTCAAAATCAGAAAGGCGGGTGGAGGATTCTTCACTTAAGTGTAGAGATTCAGTTGGAGGAGTAGGAGAGTAACAAAAATTGGAAAATTCTTCTTCAAAATCAGAGGTGTGAGAGAAGGATTCTTCACTTACGGTATCCATGAAAAAACAGGAGTCATCATTAGCTAGGGTGTTCTTCATCGAGGGGGTGATAGAGAAAGTTACCTCACCGTCGCCCACTCGAAGGAAGAGCTTACCATTGCTTACGTCAATGATAGCTCGGGAGGTGGTAAGGAAGGGTCGGCCAAGGATCAGGGGAACCTCGACGTCTTCTTCGATGTCCAAAATGACAAAGTCCACCGGGAAGATGAACTTGTCAAATTTGACTAGGACGTCCTCCACTATTCCTAACGGTTATTTGACTGATCTGTCGGCGAGCTGGATACTCATGCGTGTGGGGTTGAGACTACCAATTCCTAACTTTTTAAACAACGATAGGGGCATAAGATTAATACTCGCACCTAAGTCGGCTAAAGCGTGTTTGACAAAGAGATCACCAAAGACACACGGGATAGAGAAATTACCCGGGTCACTGATTTTCTTCGGTAATCCGTTTGTCAAAACCGCCGAGCACTCGGCATTTAACGTGACATGAGAAAGGTTCTCTAACTTCTTCTTGTTGGTTAGGCGGTCCTTAAGGTATTTTGCGTACTTCGACATCTGGGATATGGCTTCGTGGAAAGGCAGATTTATGTGGATTTGTTTTAACATTTCTAAAAAACGGGTGTATTGATCATCCTGTCGTTGTTTATTAAGTTCGGAAGGGTATGGCAGGGATGAATTATTTTTAAAGGTGGGTGGTGGAGTGAGTTGTTTTTCTAAAATAGGACTGATAATTTCTTCGGCAGAGCGTGGAATTTTTAAAACGGGAACGGAGCTTTGATTTTTTAAAGCGGAAGCGGAAATTGCCTCGGGCTCTTCACTTATCGTACCGGGAACTTTCTTCCCACTCCGAAGAGTTATAGCTTTCGCTTGCTCTCTCGGGTTGGGTTCGGTATTGGAAGGAAGAGACCCTACGGGTCGCTCAGAAATCATTTTAGCGAGCTGTCCTACCTGATTTTCTAAATTTTTAACACTTCTGGTTAAGGTTCTAATCGTAGCGTCATTAGCATTCATGTATTTTGAAAACATTTCCTCCAAATTTGGAGGTTTTGGAAAACTTTGAGGAGGTGGTGGTGGTGCAGAAAAATCACTTTGCGGTGGCGGGCGCACAGCATTCGA
Source organism: Platanthera guangdongensis (assembly GCA_039583875.1). Lineage (NCBI taxonomy): Eukaryota > Viridiplantae > Streptophyta > Magnoliopsida > Asparagales > Orchidaceae > Platanthera > Platanthera guangdongensis. Next base: position 82,356,201 of record CM077159.1, read on the forward strand.
TGGATTGCTCCACGAAAAATTCGGATGATTTCTTAACGAAGGATTATAACTATTCGAAAAATTAAAACCAGGAGGATGATAATTCGCAGCAGAAAAATTATTAAAAGCAGTTCTAGGCATATTATTTACATAATCCAAATGTTCGGCGGGAGGAGTTTCAGATTCCCATACCTGAGGGGCGGAGGTAGCAGTCATCTCCGTAATGTTTTTGCTTAATATTTCAACTTGCAGTGCGAGTTGGGAGACATTGTCCACTTCAAAGAGACCTGCAGGTTTGTTTGGGCGGGTCCTAGGCACATTCCACTGGTAAGTGTTCATGGCCATGTCCTCAAACAGCTCAAGAGCTGCTTCCGGGGTCTTATGGTTTAAAGTACCGCCAGAAGCTGCGTCTATCATTTGCTTCGTGCTTTGATTTAGCCCATTATAGAATGTCTGCACCTGCAACCATACAGGCAGAGCGTGATGTGGGCATCGTCTTAATAATTCTTTAAATCTTTCCCAGGTTTCGTAAAGGGTTTCAGAGTCTATTTGTCTAAAGGAAGAAATGTCATTCCTAAGTTTTGCAGTTTTAGCTGGCCGAAAATACTTGGCCAAAAATTTTTCAGTTAATTGCGTCCAAGTAGTTATGCTATTTTTAGGAAGGGTGTTCAGCCACTGCTTAGCCTTAATTCTAAGAGAGAAAGGAAATAATTTTAGCCTAATAGCATCATTTGTGACACCATTTATCTTGAAGGTGTCACAAATCTCAAGAAAGCTGGCTATGTGTGCGTTCGGGTCTTCATCTTGAAGCCCGTCAAATTGCACATACTGCTGCACCATTTGAATTATGCTAGGCTTTAGTTCGAAATTATTATTATTTATTGCAGGGCGAACTATACTAGATTCTGTACCCTCGAGATTCGGTCGTGCATAATAGGACATAGGCCTTTGCACGGCTTCCTCCGCGTTGGGTTCTGCCATTCTTAAGGTAGAAAATGACTCAGAATCCTCAACCGGCACTTGGGTAGTAGGGCCTTGAAATCGCGATCTTCTCCGAAGAGTACGCTCAATTTCGTGGTCCAGGTCCAAAGTAACCGACAGACTTCCGTGGGTCATACACTAGAAGAAGAGAGGAGAAGAAAAACTAGAAAATAAAAGAGCTAATGAAGTTCGAAATTTTTTTTTTGAAATAGATTTTTTATGTTTTAACTCCCGAACTTCCCAAGGGCTACCCGGTGAAGGGTTCGCAAGGTACTAGACAAGATAGTGGCATTTAGAGCCACTTTTCCCTTTTCGAGAGAGTTAGGTGGTGTAGAAAAATTTGTGATGTGGGTTTCTATTAAGTAGGCGGTAATTAAAATCCAGCCATTTAACTCCGAGTGAGTAGGCAGAAAGTAAAAGCTACACTCACGCACTCGACAGAAAATTAAAACACACCCACTCTACAGAAAGTAAACACACTCTACTGAAATAAAGCCTGCCAATTAACTCAAGTGAGTAGGCGGAAAAATAAAATACGCACACTTGCTTGAATAAAATCCAGCCAATTAACTCAAGTGAGTAGGCGGAAAAAAATAAAATACGCACACTTGCTTGAAGAAAATCCAGCCATTTAACTCAAGTGAGTAGGCGGAAAAATTTTAAGAAGGAGGGTGAGAAAGAGAAGTGATAAAATTAATATATTCGTGTTTTCAATTTATCAACGAGTGTTGCCTCCCCGGCAACGGCGCCAAAAACTTGATTGTCTCTTAGATATCTGCAAGGAGAAAATAACCAAACTAACAATTCAACAAGGCAAGTATACCTATCGAAATGCAGCTAGGGGACACAAGTGTCGTATTGAAATCCGGGAACAGTTGAGTAAGCTTACTCACACGAAATCTATTATTTTATCGACGGAAAAATTAGGTTTTTTAGAAGAAAGCTAAACGTACTAAAGGAAGAGAACTACTTGCAATGAAAGAGAGCTACTTGCATGAAAGGATAAAGAGAGTTAAATGAGCGATTAAACTTAAGCTTAGTAACGATGAGGGGAAAATGCACTCGATCAGAAATCACCTCGGCAAGAGTGGTTAGAAAAATACGACAAATAAACCTAAGCTAATTAGGGTAAAAGGTCCTTGACCGTGGAGGTTCCATGAATATTGACACGCTTCTCTTGAAGGCCGTCCCTAACTGAGTTTAGGAAGGTCCGACCGACTCTCGCCTAAATCGGGGGCCTAAAACTCGCTTTACGCGGTGAACCCCGCTATTGGATTTTGCTCCAATTCGGGAGATTTGAACGTCTGCCTCTCTCGAGGGGTGCGAACAACTCCCTTTACTCTTGAGTGCTCATTTAAAACTTTCGGCCTCTCGGCTAGCCCAGAATGAAAGCAAAGGTGGAGAGTATATATCGATGATATACCTCCAACCCGTGATAAATCAAGAGTAATTCAAGGCTAAACCCTAAAAAGAAAAGGTAAGATTCAAAGCATCATAACCTAATCACTCGAACCTCGGATCATCAAGATCGAGTACATGGAGGATTAGTTAATCATGGTGAGGCGGAAGAGGGGGATGAGTAGAAGAAGAATAATGAAAACAGAGCAGAAACATAAAAGAAAACAACACTTTTTATTAATGGAAACAGGGATCTTATAGCTTGAAAACCAGAGATTACAAGTGCATGGAAAGGTAAACTACACTATCATTAAGATTATACTACAGAACGAAGCTAGGAACTAATACAGGGAAAGCATAAAGTTAGAGCTAAGAACTAAAAATGGAGAGACATGCTTAAAAAAGTTCAAAAATACAAAGGACAGAACCTCCCCTCTCAATCCGAAAAGTGTCCCTGAACCCTTAGAGTTGGGCTCTATTTATAGAATTTTTCGGGTCGGCTCACGCCACCCTGTCACGCCCAGGTCGGGCGTGACCCTGGGGCGTGACCCTGGGGCGTGACCTTTTCGGGCTGGAATTTAATTCTGACGAAGTAGTTGAGGTACACGCCCACAAGTCACGCCCTGGTAGGGCGTGTACCTGGGGCATGTTCTTTGCGGCGTGACTCTGTTGAGCAGAAATTGAATGCTGGAGGTGACGGGCGGAATTGCTGAAGTACATGCCCATATGTCACGCCCGGGTCAGGCGTAACCCTGGGGCATGACACTTTCGGTGCGACGGTGGAGCGGGAAAAACGAGCGTGCCGCGGCGATTCCTCGGAACCTGGGGACACGCCTCTAGAACACGCCCGTGTCGGATGTGACACGGGCGTGACATAGGGCGTGTACACTAAGTTTCCACGGAATGCAGTTTCGGACCAATTGCTTCATTCCTCTGGGTTACACGCCCTAGGTACACGCTTTGGTAGGGCGTGACGTTGGGGCGTGTCACAGTAAAATTCGGCTGAAAGCCATGAAAACCTGCAAAAAGCAGAAAAAATGCATTAGCGACAAAAATATATACAAAGGGGAATCAAAATAAGTACTTTACAAGACATGATTTGCTTTAAAACCCCGAAAATATCCTAATAAAATTGACTGCAAACCGCATTATCAATTGCTGGAGGTGTGCGTAGCGAAGAGGTGCTCAGGATCCTCATTCCGCCATTCTCACCACCTCTTCCGCAATCCTACTCGTCCATCCTCCTAGCAATTCGGTGCATAGCGGGCAGTGTAGTCTTCCATCCCGCCCAGCGAAGCATGGCATAGCGGCGTTGCATAGTAGTTTATTAGTTGATATCAATATCGTCAACAGCAAGATAGCTGGTGTGATCTTCATCTACACTAGCAAGCTAGTCAAAAGTATTTCTCTGAGGAAAGAGGATGCAGCTAAGGGCCGACCATTGCTGTAAGTTCTTAACAGTTCCAGCTATACAATCATCTTGAAGATTTTAATTTAGAAGCTGTGAAGAGTAGAAGCTTGAAGAATTAGAGATCTGAAGGAAGACTCAGGGGACTTTTCTCAAGAGTCAAAGTCAGGGCTGAATAACCTCAGCCCAGGAAAGGAAGAAGAGGAAGAGCTATCCTTGTCTGTAAAGTTGGAGCTGAGATTTTCTCAGCTCAGGTAGCAGAAATTAGTTGCAGTAACTTCACTGACCACCAGGAAGAATCACTAGTGCTGTGAAGGAGTAGTTAAGGCTGAGCTTCAGGCTTAGTTCAGGAAGCGGCAGAGCTTTGCTCTACAAGTCAATTTTAGCTCAAGTAATTACGTGTTACTGTACAAGTAGTTAGGACTAAGTACTTCTTAGTTTAGTGAAGGTAGAATCAGGAAATAAATTCTTGCTGTCATTATTTGGCTGAGTCTATCTCGGTCAAGAAGCTTGACACGGAGAAATATCTCATGTGTCAAGAATATCCATCAACCCACCTTCAACCTGTAGGATCCAAGTGCGGATCTGAGCTGTAGAGCTTAATTGCCTGAGGTAGGAGAGTGCTGCTCTCTGATGTAGGATCCAAGTGTGTATCTGTGTGTAGGTCCTTTTGGCCCGAGATAGGTGACAAGCTTGTCACTATGCTGTAGGAGCCTGGATGGGCACTGAGGTAGGTACCTCTTGGGTACTGAGTTGTAGGAGTGTTGCAACACTATGAGAGTAGGGCCTTGTTCCTGAAGTTGTATGGCTGAAACACCTGAGCTGTAGGCCTTAATGATAAGGCTGAGGTAGGTGGCTTGTGGGTCACTGAGTGTTGGAGCACTGCAGAGCTTTGAGGTAGGATCCTTGGTGGATCTGAGGTAGGTTTGTCCTCCCAGCCTGAGTGTTGGGCATAACTGCCTGGGGTAGGTGGTCTGCTGACCACTGAGTTATAGGCCTTTGTGGCTGAGAAGTAAGTCTTCGAGGAGACTTATAGATCCTGAGGGATATGAGGTGTAAGCTCTTAGGAGCAGTTTGGAGGAGTTTGTTCCTAGTCCAACAAGATAGTTGGATAGGTGGGATGGAAAGTGGATGTACCCAATTGGAGAACCACTATAAATCACTGTGTGCTTTGATGTGTTGCTTGTTCTACATTTATATTGCATGTACTAAGGACAACTCCAGATCACTTAGTATGGTAACAACAAAATAACTTAAAAGAGACCAATGACCTATTCACCCCCTGCCCCCCCCCACTCTAGGTTATTTAGCTATCCTTGAATTAAAGACTTTCATTCTCTCTGCAGACATGGTGCTACTTTGAGCTCCACATCTAATGGATTACCCGTAAACTCATAAGTGCAAACCCTTTAGCTATCCTTGGAGGTTAACTCAGACTGTTAGGTCCTTTTTGAGAAACCTCCCTCTGATACCACTTGAAAGACTTTGATTTCAAGGATAACTAAATCACCTAGAGGGGGAGGGGGTGAATAGGTTTCTTAGTCCTTAGTGACTTATCTTTAATTTTTCATCATTTAGGTGCCTTATTAGTTGGTCAGATATTGCTTTCAAGATATATAACCTGCAACACAACAAACACACAAAACACACAAAATTTATAGTGGTTCCCCTAACAATGGTACATCCACTTTTCCTCCCACCTATCCAACTATCTTGTTGGACTAGGAACTTCTCCAAGACCCTGCTCCAAAGAGCTTACACCTTAGATCCCTCAAGATCTATCATTCTCCTCTAAGGCTTACAACTCAGCCACAAGGGCCTACAACTCAGTGATCACCAGACAACCTACCTCAGGCCAATGGCCCTACACTCAGGCTGGGAGTACAGCCCTACCTCAGATCCACTAAGGATCCTACCTCAGAGAGAATTACTCTCCTATAATCTCAGGAACAAAGGACCTACCTCAGATCTACAGCGAGATCATACCTCAGGCACAAGTTCCCTATAGCTCAGTGTGAATAACTCAGCTACCTTAGACTTGAAACCAAGTCCTATAGATTAGATTCTCAACAGAATCCTACCTCAGAGCAAATTTGCTCCTACCACTGAGATAAAGAAGGATCCTACAAGATGGAAAGTGGGTTGTGTGGTTGATTTTGAAACAAGAGATGTTTCTCTGTGGCATGGTTCTGAACAGAGATATACTCAGCCCCACTATTACTCCAGGAAAATATTTCCTGAGTCTACTTTTACCTGAACTGAGATATACACAGTCATAACTTTTTCTTATCAGCACCAGGGATTTTTCCTGCTGGAACTAAGAAGTTGGTGCAGCAATACTTGCAGCTGGAAGTAACTGGGATTAAAATGCTCTGTTTCTTCTTCCTTCCCTAGACAGAATCAACAACTTTGTTCTTCCTTCTTCTCAGCTTCAGAAGTAGATGTTCTTATGTTGAGCTGGCTGAACTAACAAGCAACTTGATCTACAGAAACTTGTTCTCTGTTTCTGCTTCTCCCTCAAAAGGAAGACCTTCTGAACTTGCTGGTGCAGGTGAAGTTGGCACCAGCTAACTTGTTATCTTTTCTTCAGAGTTTGCTCTAATCTTGTTGATGTCGATGAAGAAGACACTCAACTAACTTGATAACCCTTCAGGCTTGCTATCTTGAGCCTCCTGTTCTTCAGTCACAATAACAATGGCGATGAAGAAGAACAACACCAACATCTGCCTTTTCTGTAAAAAGTCTTCTCCTTTTATTGATTGTGTCCCAATGGCTCTTTTAGCAGTGAGTCCCACAACATTAATGGCCACCTGCAATCTTGCTTTAATGCTAACTATCATACAGTGGCTATGCGGCACCTTTTGTCATGTTTTGTAGCCTTCCAACTATCAGTTTGAATAATGTTGACCTGTTGTCTTTGTTGGAACACCCTATTACTAATTTGGGTCAGGATCACTATGTCTCTAGGAATTTATGTTTTGACCTTCTGTATAGATTATAGGTCAATTAGAATTGAGTCTAAGGGATCAGGAGTCTAGGTTTGGAAAGCTGCCCTGAAGACCCAAGTTTTTCCTGGAGACTAAGTCCAAATCGTCGAGCTCAGCACGACGTTTCGTCGAACTCCGGTCGACGATCGTCTAGCTCAACTTTTGACAGATCGTCGAGCTCCATTCGACGATCGCTGAGCTCAATCCTCTCAATATCGTCGAGCTCTGGTCGACGATCGCTGAGCTCAACTTCTCAATATCGTCGAACTCCATTCGACGATCGCTGAGCTCAGTTCGACGATTTTGGCTCTGCACTGGATCCTTATCTCTGAGCTCAGTTCGACGATCTTTGAGCTCAGATCGACGATTTCTTTGCTGATTGGAATTTCCAATTCGCTGAGCTCAGCTCGACGATAGCAGAGCTCAGTTCGACGATTTCAGTTATCTTTCAGAATTCAAATTCAAATCAGATAGAAGTTATTCTGCATTTAATTCAGAAGATCTGCCAGCCGTTTTCATTTACTTCTGGAGCAAGTTTCAAGGATTTTTCAAGGAACAATTCAGTGGACTTTCCTTTAGAGAAATTATGCAATTATGGCTGAAATTAATGCAGACCATCGGCTATCTTAGACAGAGAATAATATTCTATTCAGAGAACAAAAGAAGTATGTTTTTTTTGAGAACAAGTAGAGGATACACACACAATACAGAAGATAGAACAATATTCAAAATCTTCTGTCAACAAGAATTCTGAAGAACACTTCTCAAAGAGATCAAGCTTTCAAACAAATCTTCAGATCTCTTCAGCTCTCAAGTGTTCAAGGCCAACATCATCTCAAGACTCCAGACACTCAACATTTCAGCTTGCTGAAATCATCAATTGCTGGAGATCTACATTTGAAGGCCTATCACCCTCAGCAAAGCTTATCTTCCTGAAGACTTCAAGGACTCAGGGGGAGCTTTGACAACATCATTGAATCCACATAGTCTTCTCAGTTGCTTAAGAAAGAGAAGACTGCCATCACTCTCTCACCCCCATTCTGTAAAGGGTTTTTCAAACTCCCTTCAAAAGTTTGAATCTGGTTTTTGAGCACCTTGTCAAAAGCTCATTGGTGGCAAGACACCTGATCAAAAAATCTGTTTTGGTTTTTGAGCACCTTATCAAAAGCTCATTGGTGCCCAGGACACCTGATCAACTCATCCTGCAGTGGATTCCTACCTAGGGTGGTAGAAGAGTGGATGTACCCAAGTTGGGGAACCACTATAATTTCCTTGTGTCATCTGGTTCTGCATGTTTTCTTTTTGTTTCTGGCCTAGATTTTCTTGTGCTTAATTTCTGCATAGCTTAGTTTTATTTCTGCTTCCCTGCTTACACTCATTACAACAATTGTTGTAAAGCTTTGCAAAAAGTTTTCTTTGTGTTTTCAAAAAGCACCATATACTCTATTCACCCCCCCTCTAGAGTATATCAGATCTAGTTTCCCCTTTCAATTGGTATCAGAGCCAGGTTGGTTACACATACCATATCTGTTTGGTTGTACAGGCTAACACCTGAACCCCAAAGATCCCAAACTAGATCCTTCTTTTATATTTCTCTACTAGATTTAGCTTGCACAAATCATGGCCCAAAACAAAGACTATGCTAGCACCAGACCTCCAGTGTGCAATCTGTCAAAGTTTGCACTTTGGAAGGCAAGGATTAAACTCTACATGAATTCAATTGACGAAGATATTTTTAATTCTGTTTTGACAGTGTGCCCAAGACCTCCAGAGAGCACAAGCACAAATGCTGTTCCACCTCCATCAGGAACAGATGCTGACATTAAAAGATGGAAAGTAGCTGATGCCAAGGCAATGAACATTCTAGCTCAGACAATGTCAGATGACATTTTTCAGAAGGTAGCTGAATGTAATTCAGCCAAGGAGATCTGGGACAAGCTTTCAGAAATTGTCTCTGGCTCAGCTGATGAGAGAAAGGACAGAAGATCTCATCTCATCTCCCAATATGAGAACTTCAAGAAGGGAGAAACTGAGTCAGTGGGAGACATGTACAATAGATTGAGTCTAATTGTCAGTGAACTGAGGACATTAGATAAAGAAATCTCACTGACAGAACTCAATGACAAGATCCTAATGTGCTTCCCCAGCACTTGGGATTCAAGAATCTGGCCAATTAAAGATGCCAGAAGCCTAAATGAGATTACCACTGAAGCCTTGTTGGGTAAGCTCAAATCTTATGAGCTACTCATCAAGAACAGAGAAGAAGAACAAAAGGCTGCTTCTCCAGCCACAAGAAAGGAGAAGACTATTGCATTCAAGGCAGCTGAGGATCTGCCTGAAGAAAAGGCCACAAGCAATGATGAACTTCTCAGCCTGTTGGCCAAAAGATTCTATAAGATGGCCAGAAAGGATTTCAGAAGAAGATCATACAAGGATCAGGACAAGCCAAGGTATGACAAGTCCTTTGGCAATAACAAAGAAATTATTTGCTTTGGTTGCAGGAAACCAGGGCATATGGTTCCTGACTGTCCAGAAAACAAGAACAAGGACAGGAGGGACAGAAAAGAAAGAAGAAAGGAGAAGGACTCCAAAAGGCATGGAAATAACAAACCTTCCACCAGCAAAAATAAGCACACAAGGAAAGGATTTGTTGCTGAATCCTGGAGTGAGACTGAAGAGGAGTCACAGGCCTCTTCCAGCTCAAGTGATGATGAGGATGATGCAGAGGAAAAAGAATTCTGCATGATGGCAATCAATGCCTCTCAACACAACTCAGAGGAAGAGGAGTCAGAGTCAGACTCAGAAACTCAACCTGAAGAAGATCAGGTAATCAACTCTTTTGATTTCACTTCAGAAGATTTTAAACTTGAATTTAAAGCACTATGTTTAGACCTGCTAAAGTCTGAGAAAGAGATCATCTCTCTCAGAAATCAATTGTCTGAACACAATGCTTTAAAATCAGAAAACCTCAAGCTCTCTCAGGAGTTAGAGAACCATAGGGAACAGATAGCTTCACTGAAGAGTGAACTCTCTGAGGCCAAGAAGCTTGAAGAATCTCTCAATGGGAGAAGCATCAAGCTGATGGACATCACAAGCACAGTGAACTCAAGATTCAACAGTACACTGGGCTTGGGTGCCTCATCCAGCCAACCTATTGTTCTAACAACCCCTATCAAGTTCATTTCTGACAAGGGAAAGGGAGTTGTAGAGGTTGCCAGGAAGAATTCTGATCTGCCTCAGAAAACTAAAGTCCAGTACAAATCGTCGAACGGAGATCGACGATCGCCGAATGAAGATCGACGATCGCCGAACGCAGCTCGACGATCTCAGGACAAATCGTCGAACGCTGATCGACGATCTAAGCCACGACCGTCGAACGCTGCTCGACGATCCCATATACCTGACCTCAGCCATAGTCGACCGTCGAACGGAGCTCGACGATCTGACCCAAGATCGTCGAACTCAGCTCCAAGATCGTCGAACAGAGGTCAGAGCAGTGGAAAAATTTTCAAGGGCAAGTCAAAATTGAATCCTGAGGGTTCTTCATCCCAAACATTTAACCCTTATACTGAATGGATTTTACCTCCAAGGAGATATCATCCTGAAGGATATAAGAGTCAGCCAGGGATGTCTTTCATTTCTGAATTTAAAGGTTATCAACCTAGGCCCAAGGTAAACTGGGTCAAAAACAAGTGAATTGCTTTATGTGCAGGTGAAGACCTATCCAACATCTAACCAGCAATGGTATTTGGATAGTGGGTGCTCTAAGCACATGACAGGGAACAAGGACAACCTCAATTCCTTTAAAGCCAAGCTTGGACCCAAAGTCATCTTTGGTGACTCCAATTTTGGACAAACTAAAGGATATGGAGCAGTCCAGATTGGTTCTGTAACCTTCAAGAAGGTAGCATATGTGGAAGGACTGAAGCACAACCTAATCAGCATCAGTCAGCTATGTGATGAAGGCTACCAGGTGACCTTCAGCAAAACTCTATGCAAGATCAAGTCAGAGGACAACACCACTGTGTTGACAGGTAAAAGGAAAGGTAACATCTACCTTGTAGATTTTCTTTCAACTTCTATAGATATCTGCTTATTCAACTCAGTTTATAGACCAAATGTTTTATGGCATAAGAGATTAGGACACCTAAACCTTAGAACTATTGCTAGGCTATCCAAGGACAACCTTGTTAGAGGACTACCTTCTGGCCCCTACAAGAAGGAAGGACTCTGCAAGGCTTGTCAATTAGGCAAGCAAACTAAAAACAGTTTTAAGTCACTTAATAAGAGTGATTCACCTAGGATATTGTATCTGTTACACATGGATCTATTTGGACCCATCACAGTACAAAGCCTAGGAGGGAAATCCTACACTTTGGTGATTGTAGATGACTTCTCTAGATTCACTTGGGTGTTCTTTCTAAGGAAGAAGTCTGATAACTTTAAATGTCTGACAGAGTTTCTCAAATGTGTAAAGATTGAGTTCAATACTCACATTGCCCTGATCAGAAGTGATCATGGGACAGAGTTTGATTCTCTTCTTATGCAAGAGTTCTGTCAGAGTGAAGGGATCAGGCATACTTTCTCAGCTCCTAGAACTCCTCAACAAAATGGGGTAGCTGAAAGGAAAAATAGAACCCTTATTGAATCTGCCACTACATTGTTGTCAGATGCTCATCTACCTCTATCCTTCTGGGCAGAGGCAGTGAACACCTCCAACTATGTGCTGAACAGAAGCCTGATACATAAACTGAAGGGAAAGACTCCCTATGAATTACTCAAAGGGAAGAAACCTAAAGTTGACTATTTCAAAATTTTTGGTTGCATTTGCTATATTCACAATAATGATAAGAAACATCTAGCAAAATTTCAAGCCAAAGCTGATGAAGGAGTGTTTCTGGGATACTCCATGATCAGCAAGGCCTATAGGGTTTATAATAAATCATCATTGAAAATTGAGGAATCTGTTCATGTTTCTTTTGATGAAACTAACATGTCTTTCAAGGAGAAGATTTCTTCTACCATAGAACCTTTGCAGGAACACTCTCTAGTTGAAGATATGAACAAGCTACAGGTTGCTCAAGAAGATGAAAGCAGTGAAGATGAAAGCAATGCTCAACATATTGAGGCACAACCTGAAGAGCCAGTTGTTGTACCACAAGAGGAAACAACAACACAGGTTGGTGAACAATCAACACCCCCTGTTGATTTAGTAACATCAAGAGACCATCCAATTACCCAAATAATTGGAGAACTCTCAGCTGGTGTGCAAACCAGAAATCAGGTCAACCAAAACCTGTTGCACACCTGCTTCCTTTCTCAAATTGAACCTAAGTCCATTCAAGATGCAGAGCAAGATCCACACTGGATCATTGCCATGCAAGAAGAGTTGCATCAATTTGAGAGGAACAAAGTATGGGAACTAGTGCCAAAGCCTAAGGATCATTCCATTGTTGGAACAAAATGGGTATTCAGAAACAAACTGGATGATCAAGGAGTAATAATAAGGAACAAGGCAAGGCTAGTTGCCCAAGGATATTCTCAAGAAGAAGGAATTGACTACGACCAGACCTTTGCACCTGTTGCAAGATTAGAAGCCATCAGGATATTCTTAGCTTATGCAGCTCACAAAGGCTTCAAAGTTTATCAAATGGATGTCAAGAGTGCCTTCTTAAATGGAGACATCAAAGAGGAAGTCTATGTCAGACAACCTCCAGGTTTTATCTCTCCAACTCATCCTGATTTTGTTTTTAGATTAAATAAAGCATTATATGGTCTCAAGCAAGCTCCTAGAGCATGGTATGAGACCCTAGCATGCTTTCTTTTGGAAAATGGTTTTATAAGGGGTAGAGTAGACCAAACTCTTTTTATTAGAACCCATAAGTCCCATACCCTACTAGTACAAATTAATGTCGACGATATCATTTTTGGTTCTACTGACTCAAAATTGTGCAGAAGGTTTTCTAACCTGATGCATTCTAAATTTGAGATGAGTAGCATGGGTGAGCTATCCTTCTTCCTAGGATTGCAAGTCAAACAACATGCTGAGGGCATCCTTATTTCTCAAACCAAATATGCTAATGAGCTGGTTAAGAAATTTGGCATGTCTGAGGCATCTTGTATGAAAACACCCATGCCTACCAATGCTGTACTGGATGCTGATGAACATGGGAAACCAGTTGATCAGACAACATATAGAGCAATGATTGGCTCTTTACTGTATCTTACAGCTAGTAGACCAGATATAATGTTTGCTACATGTATATGTGCTAGGTTCCAAGTTAGCCCTAGAGAGTCACACCTCACATTAGTAAAGAGGATTCTTAGGTATGTTAAAAGTTGTCCAAATCTAGGTCTCTGGTATCCAAAAGATTCAGCATTTGAGTTAACTGGATTCTCTGATGCTGATTATGCTGGATGCAGAATTGACAGGAAAAGCACCAGTGGAACTTGTCAGTTCCTTGGTGATAGACTTGTCTCCTGGTTTTGCAAGAAACAAACATCTGTGTCAACTTCAACTGCTGAAGCTGAATATATGGCTGCAGGCAGTTGTTGTTCACAAATATTGTGGATTCAAAATCAACTCCTAGACTATGGTTACAACTTAGAGAAGTCAAAAATATTTTGTGACAATACAAGTGCTATCTCCATAGCTCAAAATCCAGTCCTCCATAGTAGGACAAAACATATAGAGATTAGGCATCATTTCTTAAGGGATAATGTTGAAAAGAATAAAATTGAACTGCAATATATCCCAACTGATTTACAAAGGGGAGATATTTTCACCAAGCCTTTGGATGAAAAGAAACATACCTTCTTCCTAAATCAGTTAGGAATGTTAGATGGAGGAAGTCTTAAATAATACTCAAGACTTTTGAAAGCTAAAAATTGACCAAGACTAGGCAAAATTTCTGTTTTTCCTTAGAGTCTAGAATTATCTGATCTCTGAAACTGCGCTCGACGATTTCCCCAAAGATCGTCGAACGGAGTTCGACGATTTTCGGAATCGTCGAACTGAGTTCAGCGCTCCTTTGATAGTATAGATTCTCTCTTCTGGTCAACGATCGTCGAACGGCGCTCGACGATTTTGTTCCCTGAACGATCGTCGAACGGAGCTCGACGCCTTTCCAGATCGTCGAACGGAGATCGACGATGTTGGAGTCTCTTCAGATTCCTTTAGAAGCCTCGATCGTCGAACTGAGTTCAACGATCTTTCCTTTTCTGCGTCGAACCCTAATATAAAACTCATTTTTTCGCCGTCGTTCTCTCTTGCGCTTTCAATTTCTCTGCAAGAATTTTCTTCCCTCCAAACAGTTCTACACTTGGTCGTTTTGTCTGTTGATTTTTTGCAGGTACCATGGCCGTTTCTGTTGCTGTGCTCGCCGCCATGAAATTTGATGCCGGCTTTGACATCGATTTCGATTCCTTCAACACAACCGATCAAATCTTCCAGGATATTCTCAGATTATTCAAAGATCAGCAATTATCTGCCCTGATGACAACCAGAATCAAACTAGCATCTGATGAGATTAAAGAATGGGTATACACTGCCCACAACCTGGACAACAATACCATAGTTGGCTCCATTGGTGGCACCCAGGTACCTATGACTCCTGCAGTATTGACAGAGGTTTTTGGTTTAAGGAATGGTGAAGATTCTGCTGACCTCTCTGGAGAAGAGTTTGCTGATGTACTTGCCAGGATGGGTCATCCTGAAGGGAACCCTAGCAAGCTGTTTAAGAGGAACCTGTCTGTGGAATACAGGTTTATGGCTGATGTAGTAGGCAAGGTTCTCTTGGCCAAGCATTCTGCTCATGACACAATCTCCAGATTTCAGCTCTGCCTTATGGGAGCTCTGGTAGATAGCAAAAGCCTGAACTGGGGAGAAGTATTCTTTGATTTGTTGAAGAAAAAGATCAACAAAACTTTTGTGAATTATGGAAGAATTCTGGGAATCTTCCTCCAGGCTAAGTGCCCTGCCCTGCTAGTCTCCTCTGGAGTGCACATCAATGCCTCTAAGAGACTCACCTGTGCCCTTTTTGGGAAATGGGACAGGCAAATCTCCAAGCCCAGCAGGCCCTCTTCTTCTGGCCCTTCAGGCACCAGGACTCTAAGAGTCACTCCACCCCAGGCCTCTGCCCCTGCAGAGGACCTGCCTGCTAGTGCTGCTGCTTCTCCTCCTCCAAGCTCAACCCTACCTTCACTTCCATCCACCTCTCCAGCCACCTCCACAATTACCATCTCCAGCCCATCTCCAACTTCTATTCCATCTCCAGCCACAATTTCCTCTCCACCAGCAGACCACTTCCTTCCCTTATTCTCTTATCCCCCTCCAAATGTCACCTCATCCCCATCCATTCCATCCTTCACTCTCTTGGATGAATCCTACATGGATGATTCCCCCTCTTCTCCTCCAGATTTGCCATCCTCCTCCACATCTTTCCAGGACCTTCTCCACCAGATTCTTGATCAACCCACCTTCACTCCCTCCATTTCCATCCCTCTACCCTCTATCTCTACCATACCCTCTCCTGAGCCATCCCTTCCACCCTTCAGCCCTCCACCTCCAGCTTCCTCAGCCATCCCAATGCCCTCTACCTCTGCTCCTCTCCTTGAGCATGTAGATCTCCCAGCCCTTGCTGATCAGTTGTATGAGCTCCTTGCACCTAGGCTCTCCCTTCTCATGGAGGCCTCCTTAGCTCCTCTACAACAATCAGTGGCAGCTCTCTCTGCCAGGCTGTCCTCCTTCCTTACCCCTATAGCAGCACCCCCAGCAGTGTGCCTTGATGCACAGGTTTCTGCATCCAGGCAGGGGGAGATGCCCTATGAAGCCAGCTTCCATGCTGCTGTTGCTGCTGCTGCTCCTCCTGATGTTGTCTCTCATGCTGCTGCTTCTGCTTCTGCTACTGCTGCCATTCCAGTACTTGCAATAGACCTAAGGTCTTTGCTGTCTACTTTTGATACTGCTTACTTCAGCTGCCTTCCAGAAGTCTATGCTGTCCAGCCCCCAGAGGTTCCTGCTGCCCAGTCAGAAGATTTGTCCAGGGCTCTAGTGCCCTTCTCCTGCTGTGACCCCAGAATCATCTCTGATTTTATTCAGTCAGTGACTGCTGCTTATGATGATGCTGCTGCTGCTGCTGAAGACAATGCTGTGTCCACCTCTGGAATTGCTGTTGCTACTGAGGAAGAAATTGTTTCAATTGCTGTTGTTGAGCCCTCATCCCAGGATGTTTTGATGACAGAGGCTATTGATGTTGAGCCTGCTGTAGATGTTGTTATTGTTGTCTCTGAACCTGCTGCTGCCAAAATTCCTGAAGTAATCTCTGTTGTAACATCTGCTGCTCCTGTATTTGTTGTAACATTTGCTGCTTCTGTATCTGTTACATCTGCTGTTTCTGTTGCCCCATCAGCTGCTGTGAAACTGAAAGAGGATTTGATGAAAAAGCTTGATGCTTTATATGATGCACAAAGTTCTGAATCTGAGGATTATAATACTGCTTCTGATGACTCATCTGCCACAATTGCAAGGAAAAGAAAGGCAAGAAGTAAGGCCTTGAAGAGAGTTCCTCCTGCCAAAGTCAGAGATGATAATGATGTTCCATATTATATTCTGCACAATTGCCCAATCTCTGAGCATTGGATGCAATTCTCCAGGAACCAGTTAAAGGCAATGAAGAAGAAGGAGGAAGTTTGATAAAGATTCTTCTCAGTCCAAGCACCCTCATCCTCCTCCACCACCTCCACCTGATGCAGGTGCAGGTGGCAGCTCTGCAAGATCAGGCCCTGCTAGAAGCCAGGCTCCCTACCAGCCTCATGCAAGAACATATCAAAGGGAAAGCCAATCTAGGGGGTCCTACTCTAGAAGGGGAGGATATAGGGGAAACCAAAGAGAAACTCAGGTTTACTCCAAAGGACACTCCAGGCAGCATCCTTATTCCAGGGGTGGACATGTCTCTTCTGATACATCTTCAGGTCCATTCCCTTATAAGCTTAGAGAAAATGTGACTGTCAGGACCCCTCAAGAAACTACTTCCAACAGGTATGAGCCACCTGTTCCATTTGAGGATCCTGAGAAAAATCCTATGGCTTGGACTGCAAGGATGAAAGAGCTGGCTGCTTTGGATCAGATAAAGAAAGCAAAAGAACAAGGGCTAGACACTTCCAACATATCTACCATGTCAGAGCAAAGGCAAAAAGAGTTAGAAAGATATGCCTCCAGTAAGTTTTTTGATGCAGACAGGTACATGGAGTTGCATCCAGCTGCAGTGGTTCCCAGGGCTTCAAAGCAAATCTATTTGGGTGCAGCTGATGATACAAGATCCAACAAGGAAGCATTAAATCCTAACAGGGAAATTAAAATGGTAAAAGGCAAAGAAAAGGAATAACTCTGTAAGGTGAAAACTTTTGGTTCTTCTAAACTGCCTTCTGGATATCATATTTATCTCTGTGATGGTTCTGTAATGTCTAGCTTCTGTTGTTTCTGTATTTTTCTGTTTATATGTTGTTTGTTTTTCCTATGTCTGTAAATAGTTTTCCTAACCCAAATAGGGGGAGATTGTTGGAACACCCTATTACTAATTTGGGTCAGGATCACTATGTCTCTAGGAATTTATGTTTTGACCTTCAGTATAGATTATAGGTCAATTAGAATTGAGTCTAAGGGATCAGGAGTCTAGGTTTGGAAAGCTGCCCTGAAGACCCAAGTTTTTCCTGGAGACTAAGTCCAAATCGTCGAGCTCAGCACGACGTTTCGTCGAACTCCGGTCGACGATCGTCTAGCTCAACTTTTGACAGATCGTCGAGCTCCATTCGACGATCGCTGAGCTCAATCCTCTCAATATCGTCGAGCTCTGTTCGACGATCGCTGAGCTCAACTTCTCAATATCGTCGAACTCCATTCGACGATCGCTGAGCTCAGTTCGACGATTTTGGCTCTGCACTGGATCCTTATCTCTGAGCTCAGTTCGACGATCTTTGAGCTCAGATCGACGATTTCTTTGCTGATTGGAATTTCCAATTCGCTGAGCTCAGCTCGACGATAGCAGAGCTCAGTTCGACGATTTCAGTTATCTTTCAGAATTCAAATTCAAATCAGATAGAAGTTATTCTGCATTTAATTCAGAAGATCTGCCAGCCGTTTTCATTTACTTCTGGAGCAAGTTTCAAGGATTTTTCAAGGAACAATTCAGTGGACTTTCCTTTAGAGAAATTATGCAATTATGGCTGAAATTAATGCAGACCATCGGCTATCTTAGACAGAGAATAATATTCTATTCAGAGAACAAAAGAAGTTTTTTTTTTGAGAACAAGTAGAGGATACACACACAATACAGAAGATAAAACAATATTCAAAATCTTCTGTCAACAAGAATTCTGAAGAACACTTCTCAAAGAGATCAAGCTTTCAAACAAATCTTCAGATCTCTTCAGCTCTCAAGTGTTCAAGGCCAACATCATCTCAAGACTCCAGACACTCAACATTTCAGCTTGCTGAAATCATCAATTGCTGGAGATCTACATTTGAAGGCCTATCACCCTCAGCAAAGCTTATCTTCCTGAAGACTTCAAGGACTCAGGGGGAGCTTTGACAACATCATTGAATCCACATAGTCTTCTCAGTTGCTTGAGAAAGAGAAGACTGCCATCACTCTCTCACCCCCATTCTGTAAAGGGTTTTTCAAACTCCCTTCAAAAGTTTGAATCTGGTTTTTGAGCACCTCGTCAAAATCTCATTGGTGGCAAGACACCTGATCAAAAAATCTGTTTTGATTTTTGAGCACCTTATCAAAAGCTCATTGGTGCCCAGGACACCTGATCAACTCATCCTGCAGTGGATTCCTACCTAGGGTGGTAGAAGAGTGGATGTACCCAAGTTGGGGAACCACTATAATTTCCTTGTGTCATCTGGTTCTGCATGTTTTCTTTTTGTTTCTGGCCTAGATTTTCTTGTGCTTAATTTCTGCATAGCTTAGTTTTATTTCTGCTTCCCTGCTTACACTCATTACAACAATTGTTGTAAAGCTTTGCAAAAAGTTTTCTTTGTGTTTTCAAAAAGCACCATATACTCTATTCACCCCCCCTCTAGAGTATATCAGATCTAGTTTCCCCTTTCAGTCTTGCTGATGTCAAAGCCTCAGGACTTGGTCAAAATTAAGGATCAGTGGAATAGGCATTGTGTGAATGAGCTTCACACAATGCAAAGAAACTTTAGACAGGATTCTGCCTATCAAGGCATTGACAGCGTTCAGTGAGCAAGCCTCACTCAATGCCTTTTACCTTAGATATTTTTCAGCCTTCTCTGCATGCTTAGCGTTGAGAGCGTTGAGTGAGCATGCCTCACTCAATGCCTTGTCCCTTAGATGTGCTTTCTGTACTTTAGGTATTGAGAGAATTGAGTGAGCACTCCTCACTCAACACTTTCTGGCTTATCCAATTTCCTACTTATTCAGCATCTTAAGCATTGAGAGAATTGAGTGAGCACGCCTCACACAATGCTTTCCGCTTTAGCCAGATTTTACAAATCATTTCAATGAGAGCGTTGAGTGAGCGTTTATTACTCAATGCTTTCTGCCTTAGCCAGGTTTTTCTGTCTTACTCAATGATTTCTGCCTTAGCCAGATTTTTCACGACTTAGCCACTTTTCTCCATATTTCTCCTTAGGCTTTTACTTCATTAGCCTGTCTCACAACCTTTTGTTGTATGGCATTGAGTGAGTTGACTTCACTCAATGCCTGTGGACTTAGCCACTTTTTGAGCTTGCCATTACTTTACCTTTGACTGTATAAGCTCCACTCAGTGCTATAAGTCATCAAGTGTTGAGTGACTGACCTTCACTCAAGTCCTATGGACATAGACAGTTTTCTATCTATCCACACCATAGGTAAGTGTTTACCTGATCTAGCCACTTAGGCTATCTTTCCCATCATTATTGTTAGGACATCCTACAATCACTAAACTTTAGCAAAAGTTAGATCACCACATGTGTATACATTGTTTGCTAAGCCTTCTTCAAATCCAGGACATTGGGATCAATGGACCCAACACAACAGCTGCTTTCTTTTCATAGAGCATACTCCTGATGGCCTCAGAGATACCCAAGTCTAGTCTACTGACAGACTTGCCCTTAGTCTTAGAGTGGGTTAGAATGTTCTGAGAATAGTCTGCAGCTTTACCCTTGAGTGAAGGGGCTGATGCACCAAACATAAATTGTCTAGGATGGGCCATTTATATTTACTTTTGGGCTGCATGAAGGCACTTGCACCCTTCCAATATCTACCACCCTTGTAGTGAACATCTTTGTTCACTCGATAGGATCAACCATTCTTACAGTGACCACGAATAATCTCTTGATCATACCTATTAGAAGGTAGTAGGACTCTCTTGAAAGGAATAGGAGGCCTAGAGGCTAGTGGCTGCACTGGAGCCTTGCCCTTCCTTTTGGGATTGCCAACTCTAGTGCTTCCTTTGAAACTCAACCACTTCTTACCCTTTTCGGATGATAAGGTGTCTATCAAGGGAAGAACCATACTGGGCTTTGAATTGTTAGCCATAATTATCTTTTCTCTCTCCAGCAGAACTTGCAGGTCCCTTATTCTATTTTCTTGGTACTCTATGATATCTATCTGAATGAAAGAAATATTTTTCAGCTCACTGATCTCTTTCAATTTCTGATCAAGAAGTGAAGTTGAATCAGCATGCTGGGAAGCAGCAAGTTGAAGGGAGGCAATTTCCTTAGCTTGCTTCTTAGCTAGCAGCTTGCTTTCCTTGAAAGCATTTTGAAGGATACCATATTTGTCAATTTCAGAATTGACATATTCCTCTAATTCAGACCCATCTTCATCACAGGATTTAGATGCCTCTGAATCAGGACTGGTCTTATAACCATTTTAGTGGAATGGTTTGAGTGAGAATGATCCTTTGATTGACAATGCTGTTCCTGGCTGGATTCTTCATCTGATATAGTCATTAAGCCATAACAACAGCTATCTTATTTTTCTTCTTCAGCAATAGCAACCAGCATCTCAATGAATTCTGCTTCTTCAGCTTCTACTTCAGACAAGTATAACCCAATACTGGCTTCCTCATCCTCTACTCTTTCTGACTTTGAAGAGGAAGAGTCAGTCCAGCTCGTTTTCTTCTTAACAATGGAGTATTTCTTCTTCTTGACTTTTTTGCTTGTGGCACTTCTTCTCAACAGACTCCATTATTTTGATAGGGCAGTCGACTAGTACATGCACTGGCCTGCTACAACTATAGCAAACCACTTTAGATGAAACATGTTTGTTAGGTTTAGAACCATACCTCTCCTCCCTAGCGTATTTATTCTTGCCATTGTAGTAGTCTTCTTTGGTATGAGAGGAGGAGGAGAGTCTGCTTCTCCTGTTCTTCTTCTTCATAAAATTTTGTAACTGCCTGGAGAAGGCAGTAAAGTCTTCATCAGACATCTAGAAGTCTGATGTGCTGGTCTCAGTTTTTTCCGAGTCAGATTCTGCATCCGTCCTTGGTCTGGAAGGTGACATTCTTCTGCTCCTCCTTATGGCTTCAATATTGAAGGACTCAGATTTTCATTAGCCTAGTACTTGCTTACTTTCTTCTCCTTTTTCCTGGCAATTAGTAATAATACATAGGACAGAAGCTTGCAAAACAGAGTTGCTTGTGAAGTGTCAGCTAGCTTAGCCACTTCTCTGATTGCATAGATTTTTGTATCCCAGTATCTAGTTAGAGACCTGAGAAACCTGTCATTCAGCTCATAAGTACTGAACACTATTCCATATACCCTCAACTCATTTATAATTCTAAAGAATCTTTCATATCATTCAATTCTGCTATCAGTCTTGCACGGCCTAAGTGCCACATACTCTTGATTGAGCATGGACTTCCTGTCATCTTTCACCTCCTTTGTTCCCTCCATGTAGACCACTAGGGTGTCCCACATCTCCTTTGTAGTCTTGCAGTGAACCAGATTTTGGAATGTGGAGTCATCTATGGCACTCATTATTATATTTTATGCCCTCTTGTCTATAGTGGCTAGAATAACTTCATCTTTGGTCATCTCAGAGTGGGTCTTGGGTGTCTGGACATTTGCATCCAGAAATGACACATTCATAGGGATGAAAGACCCTTCCTTGATAATGATGAAGATTCTGGGGTCAGCTGCCTCAATAAACATCCTAACCCTCTCCTTCCAGATGTATAAACCTTCCTTCCTATAGATAAGAAGCTTTATGGCACCTAGCTCCTTATAGTTCACTCCTGAACTCATAAGTAAATATTTTCCTGCTGACCTTGGAGATCTACTCAAAATATTTAGTCTACTTTGACTATCCGCTCTGTGATACCACTTGAAAGTCTTGTTTTTAAGGTCAACTATACACCTAGCGAGGGGGGGGGATAGGTTTTTGGTCTTACTTAAAGTCTTTTTAAGTTTTACCCTATAGCTGTACTTAGTGATTAGGTTATTTTTAGCTTTCGATAGTTGTACTTAGCTATTAGTTTATTTTTAGCTTTCAAGATAAATCACTGACGACACAGCTATTTAGAGTGGTTCCACAATCTTGGATACGTCCACAGTCCCTCTGCGCCATTCTAATAGTGTGTTAGATCAGGCTCTTCCCCTAAAACTCGGATCCTTATGAGATTACAACTTGATCCCGCTGGACCACTTAGTCCCCTTAAAAACTTACTCCTCATGCACAAGGCTCCACAACTCCGTGCTAAAAAACCACCTACCTCAGGCCAATGAGCCTACCACTCAGGCTGGGAGAATATCCCTACAGTTAGATCCAAAATGGATCATAAACTAAGCCTTTATAACAACGGCTTACCCACACAGATTCCTCATTGAATCTTACAACTCGGCCTTTATAAACCTGGCATACAACCTCAGACTCTACACAAAATCTTACAGAAAGAATGAAATGTGTTTGTTTTGAATTGACACTAGAGTAAGTACTCTGTGTCCACTTATTCCTGACTGAGCAGCTATCAGTCCAAGATTTTATTGATTAAGACAGTGGATTTTATAATTTGAATCCTCTTTAGTCAGCAACCTTCTCTTGTAGAGCTTTTATGATCTGCCTCCTCAGAATTTTCTTCTGAACTTTTTGTTACAAATGATGATTGCTTCAACTATCTCTTTCCTCTTTTCGGTTGACTGAACTGAACTGGTCCTTCCGTCTCAGCAGCAATGGCGGGAAAGAAGATGATCCTCAGCCACAATTGCAAAATCAGAAAACCCTAATTTCTTATTGTCGACTCAACCAACTTTCACTTTTATTGCTCGTCGACCAATGGCTCTTTGTGCTGTGGGCCCAACCATAATTGCCCATTTACCACCTTCCACTTGCAGAAGAAGACAAGTGTTGGCCACCAGAGTCATCAATTGCTTACTCCATCTTTCCCACAATGAGTTTGAATTGTGTTGACTTTTGCTGACTCATGCTGACGTTAACCATCTGTGGACTTAACCAAATTCAAACATTAGCATAGGAGTTGAGTGAGTAAGAATCACTCAACGCCAAAACACTTAGGCAAATTTTCTATTATTTGGCGTTGAGTGAGCAATCTTCACTCAACACCAAACTACTTATAAAATCTTTCTTACACTAGGAGTTGAGTGAGCAACTGATAACTATATATTTTATCTATATTTTTAAATAACTTTTATTTAATAATTAATTAGTTTATAAATAGATTTTATAATTTTACTATTTAATTTCCTTAATGTCTCATTTTCAGGTCAATCTGGGCAGCAAATCTCAATATGGAGTTTACAGGATTAATCAGGAGATAAAGCTGGACAAAGCTGAAAAAATTGCAAACTACACGCCCCGGACACGGGCGTGACCACCAGGTCATGGGCTTGACATCTAGGAGTGACCCAGCGCGTGTTCCAGAGCTCAATGCCACGTCATTTAAAAGTACACGCCCATCGGTCACGGGCATGCCCATGATAACACGGGCGTGTCCACTAGGCGTGACACGGTAATGATGATCCAGAATCCCATCCACGGTGGATTAAAGTGATATGCCCTGACACGGGCGTGACATGTTGGTCACGGGCGTGATGCCTAGACATGACATCCTGGCATGCCAAATTAAAGCTTCAGTTCCAAGATCTAGAGGTTTTGCAATATGCGCCCCTTGTCACGGGCGTGACCAGGGGGCGTAACACCTCGATCAACTGCAATTTACTCCCGCCATTTTCAGCTTCCCGCCATTCTCCAGAAACAGCTTTGACACGCCCTAGGTCACGGGCATGACCGTGGGGCACGACCCGTCAGTTAACAAATTTTGGCATTTTCTCCTCCAACGTTCCCGGGGTTTCAAGACGACGGTTACGAGCATGACACGCGCTCGGTCACGAGTGTGACCCAGGGCGTGACCATCCAAAAATTTTTCCTATAAATTCCAGACAACTTCAGATGCTCAGGAGTCAAATTTTGGGAGTTGAAGTCTTGTAATTTGCTTTTCTAAATTGCTATATTGTCCATTTCTTAGCATAGTTTTGCTTAAGTTTCAATTCAAGTAGCGTTTTACTTTCATTATGTCTTTCCCTACCTTAACTTGTATTTCCATAACAATGATAAGTAGCTAATTCTCTTTTAGCGCATGATCACGATGAAGCTTGGAATAAAATAAGCTCTTACTTTTTTTTATCAAATGTCTTGTTCTTAATCTTGCTCACTTACGAATTATCTTTGATTTATATTTTGTTGGATTCATATTTCGCGGATATATTTTTCGATCCAAGATCCGTATCCTAAATGACCGAGAGGTTGCGGATACGAGTAGATCACTCAAAGATAGAAGGAGTTGAATGCACTCCTCGAGACAGGACGACATAAATCCTCCGGATTGGAGTCAAATCCAATAGCGTGGTTCACCACCTAAAGCAAGCTTAGGGGTTTCGACTGGCCGAGAGGTCTTAATCGATCAACCTAAGGTTAGTCAAAAGCATGAGCTTGAGAGAGACGCTTTTGTACTTAGGAACCTCCACGGTCGAGTGAGTAACTTTAAAGCTCGCATTACTTTATTCTCAAGAAGGTTTATTTTATTCCAAGTGGATTCTAGATCAAGTGCTAGCTTCCCCAAAATCGAACTTCTCTTTCTTATTGTAACGTTTCTTTTTTTGTTTTAAACCAAAAACCAACTTTCCGTCCGATAAGATAATAGCTTTTTCTTGTGAGTACAAGTTCTCGACAAGCCCCGAGTCGATATACGACACTTGATTCTATACTCCGAACGAAAGGTATACTTGCCTCTTCGATTAGAAACTCGAGTTAGCGCGGAGAAAATAATCATCAAGTTTTTTGCGCCGTTGCCGGAGATCTTTTCTTTGTCGATATTTTGAAAGCAAGGATCTATTAGTTTTATCATTTTTCTTTTCCGTTTTTAAATCAAAAAAAAAAATTTGTTGTTCTCTTTAAAAGTTTTAACTTTGATTTTTTATAATTAAAATTTCTTGTGAAAGGGCCGTGCCGGGTTTTCATCCCGCAATACCGCCAAGTACCTTGCGAACCCGTCATTGGGTAGCCCTTGGGAAGTCCAGGAAATTTTATTTTATAAATTTTTAATTTTAAAACTTTTACTTTTATTTTATTTTGGTGTATGACCCGAGGGAATCCGTCAAATCTAATTGACTTGGATCCGGAGATCGAGCAAAGCTTACGACGACGCCTAAGACTTCGTGAACTCAATTCTCCAGATTTGGTTGAGGAATCCGCAGTTAACACTTCTTCTTCTTCTTCTTTATCTTCTTCTTCTTCTTCTTCCTCTTCTTCTTCCCCTTCTTCTCAATTCTCTTTTATTTTGAATAACCAAAATCCAAATATGGCCGAAGAACGGACTATGTCCAATTATGCCTGGCCAAATTTGGATGATGCTCAATCGAGTATTGTTCGTCCCACTATTGTGAACAATAACTTTGAATTAAAGCCAAGCATCATTCAAATGGTACAACAATATGTACAATTTGATGGGCTTCAAGATAAGGATCCCAATGCGCATATTTATAACTTTTTAGAAATATGTGACACTTTCAAAATTAATGGGGTTTAGGAAGATGCTATCCGGTTAAGGCTTTTCCCTTTCACATTGCGCACCAAAACTAAATAGTGGTTGGCCTCTTTACCAAGAGGATCCATCGCTACTTGGGCCGAAATGACGGAAACATTTCTCACGAAATATTTTCCGCCCACAAAAACAGTCAAGCTGCGCAATGATATTACTTATTTCTCGCAAGTTGATACAGAAACGTTATATGATACTTGGGTGCGATTTAAGAAATTGCTTCGCCGTTGTCCGCATCATGCAATCCACAATTGGTTGAAAGTGCAAACCTTCTATAATGGCCTCAATCAACAAACGAGGCAACATATTGATGTCGCCGCCGGTGGAACGTTAAACAACAAGACACCGACGACCGCCCAAGATCTTATAGAAGGTATGGCCATGAATACGTATCAATGGAGTATAACCCGGTCACGTACACCTAAACCGGCCGCGATGTATGAAATCGATACGGTTTCAAATTTATCTCTCCAGGTTGAGAAACTACAAAAAACAGATGAACGAGATGTCTACTTCCTCGTCTACATCTACCTGTGAGCCCCAATATTGGGAGCCTTCTACTATTGTCGAGCATGTGGATTACATGGGTAATCCGAATCGGCCACCTTATAATCTGTGTAATAATTTTAGTAATACCTATCACCCGGGTATAAGGAATCACCCCAACTTCTCTTGGAGTAATCCGGAGAACGTGGCGTGCCCACCGAACACGATTCCACCCGGCTATTTTCCACCGCAAGCTCCAAAAAAGCCTAATCTCGAGGAGTTGTTCACCAAGTATACAACTACAAATGATTCCAACATCCGTAATCTCACCGGATCCCTTTGTAGCTTGGAGACACAAATTGGGCAAATCGCTAAAATGCTCTCTGAATGCCAACAAGGAGCGCTACCGGGCAATACAGAGCCCAACCCAAAGGAGCAAGCCAAAGCCATCACTCTACGGAGTGGGAAGGAGGTAACCACTTCCAAAATTCCGGTTGATACTTCTCCAATTCCGGTTGATACAGAGGTAACAATTTCTTCATCTTCTCCTCCGCTTAAGCCTTCTATTTCAAATGAACAAAAAGCTTATCAACCACCTCTTCCCTACCCGTCTAAAATGCAAAAAGACCGGGTGGATGAGCATCACGATAAATTTTTAGACATGTTTAAACAAATTCAAATAAATTTACGATTTTGTGAAATTATAGCGCAAATGCCAAAATATGCCAAGTACCTCAAGGATCTTTTATCCAATAAAAAGAAACTTGAGGTTATCTCCACCGTTCAATTGAACGTGGAGTGCTCGACAGTTTTACTTAATAAATTACCTAAGAAATTACCCGATCCGGATAGTTTCTCAATTCCTTGTTTGTTTGGTGATTTATTAGTAAAACGAGCGTTATCCGATCTAGGCGCCTCAATTAATTTAATGTCTTATTCTTTAGTTAAGATGTCGGGATTAGGAGAACCTAAGCCCACAAGAATGAGCATTCAATTGGCGGATCGGTCTGTCAAGTTCCCTATGTGGATCATAGAGGATGTGCTAGTCAAAGTTGACAAATTTATCTTTCCGGTAGATTTCGTCATCTTTGCGTCGAAGAGGACACCGAGATACCACTCATTCTCGGTCGCCCTTTTCTTGCCACCTCGCGTGCAATTATAGACGTTAGTAATGGTAAACTTCTCCTTAGAGTCGGAGATGAAGAAGTTACCTTTACTATTGACACATCTATGAAAAACTCGCTCTCAATTGACGACTCATGTTATTATTTGGAGGCCTCTCCTGAAGAAGACTCCTTTCATTTTTCTGAAAATTTTTTATGTTCGATTGATCATGATGCCAATTTTGAAAATTTAGATTTAATTGCCAATGAATATAGTGATAATCTCTCGATCACTCGCGCTCCTATTTTCAAAATTTTAGAAGTTGGTAGTGATCGTTTGAAAACTTCTTATGATGAACCTCCTGCGCTAGAACTAAAACAATTACCTGATCATTTAGTGTATTTATTTTTAGCGGAGGATTCAAAACTTCCAGTTACTGTGTCGGCCTACTTGACCAATGATGAAAAAAATTAAATTATCCAATACTTTAAAACTTCATCGCCGCGCAATTGCGTGGAAGATCACAGATTTGAGAGGGATTAATCCCTCCTTTTGCACCCACAAAATTTTATTGGAAGAACACGCCCACAAAACCATTCAACCTCAACGCCGGCTAAATCCTAACATGAAGGAGGTAGTCAAGGCCAAGGTAATAAAATTATTAGAAGCAGGTTTCATCTATCCAATTTCGGATACCTCTTGGGTGAGTCCGGTCCAAGTGGTACCCATGAAAGGAGGGTTAACGGTAGTGCCTAATGATAAGAATGAGTTAATCCCTACTCGAACCTTTACCGGATGGCGGGTGTGCATAGACTACCGTAAATTAAATGATGCAACCCGTAAGGATCATTTTCCTTTGTTGTTCATTGACCAAATCCTTGAACGGCTATCCGGGCACTCATTTTATTGTTTTCTGGATGGTCTCTCGGGATATTTTCAAATCCCAATCGTGCCCGAGGACCAAGAGAAAACAACCTTCACTTGTTTGTTTGGCACCTTCGCCTATCGAAGGATGCCTTTTGGTTTGTGCAATGCGCCGGTAACCTTCCAAAGGTGTTTGCTAGCGATCTTTGACGAATTAGTGGAGTATATCATGAAGGTTTTCATGGACGATTTCTCCGTTTTTGGAGATTCGTTTGATTTATGTTTGGCAAACCTTTCCCGTGTACTCCAAAGATGTGAGGACACGAACCTAGTTTTGAACTGGGGGAAGTGCCATTTTATGGTACAGGAAGGTTTGGTCTTAGGCCACAAAATTTCTAGTAAGGGCATAGAGGTAGACAAAGCTAAAATTGAAACTATAGAAAAGCAACCTCCCCCTTCAAATGTAAAGGCTGTTCGTAGTTTTTTGCGGCATGCCGGTTTCTATCGCCGGTTAATTAAAGATTTTTCTAAAATAACTAAGCCCCTTACACACTTATTAGAAAATGATGCGTCGTTTATTTTTGATGAAAATTGTTTGCGTGCTTTTTCTCTTATTAAAGAAAAATTGATTAACGCTCCTATCATGATCGCTCCCAATTGGGAACTTCCGTTTGAGATAATGTGCGATGCTAGTAGTTTTTCCGTCGGTGCTGTCTTAGGACAACGCATAAATAAAAATTTTCATCCTATATATTATGCGAGCAAAACATTAACCGCCGTACAGGAAAATTACACGACCACTGAAAAAGAATTATTAGCCGTAATTTTCGCATTTGATAAATTCCGCTCATATCTCACCTTGTCCAAGATTATCATTTTTACTGATCATTCGGCTTTGAGATATTTACTAACAAAAACAGATGCAAAGCCGCGATTGATTAGGTGGATCTTACTACTCCAAGAATTTGACTTAGAGATTCCCGACAAAAGAGGAGCGGAGAACTTGACGGCTGATCATCTTTCGCGGTTGGAGAACCCAAATTGGGGGGAGCTCATATAGGAGGACATTGATGACACTTTCCTCGAGGAGCGCCTTCTCACCATTCATAAGGTAATTACTCTCCCCACTTCTTGGTTCGCCGATTGCGCAAACTATCTTGTTGTGAGATTCCTCCCGAATGGTTTTTCATATCAAGAAAAGAAGAATTTCTTTTCTGATTTGAAAAATTATTTTTGGGAGGATCCCTTTCTTTTTGTTGTTTGCCCGGACCAAGTAGTGAGGAGGTGTGTTTCTCATGAGGAAGGCACCCAAATTCTAAAGCATTGCCATGAGGGACCCGCCGGTGGCACTATAAAGCTAATCGGACGGCTTGGAAGGTACTTGAAGCAGGCTTCTATTGGCCAAGCATCTTCAAGGATGCTCACGCCCATGTAAGTCATTGTGAACAATGCCAACGCTCAGGTAATATTTCCCGCCGTGATGAACTGCCCTTAAATTCATTCTTAGAAATAGAAGTTTTTGATTTATGGGGGATCGACTTTGTTGGACCAATACCAACGTCTTATGGAAATAAATATATTTTGGTAGCGGTCGACTACGTGTGACGGTGGGCGGAAGCGCAAGCCCTTCCCACTAATGACGCCCGAGTCGTGACCCGATTTCTTAAAAAACTATTTTCACGATTTGGAGCACCGTGAGCAATAGTTAGTGATAGGGGCACACACTTTTGTAACGCACAATTCGCTAATGTTTTATCTAAATAGGGCGTTACACATAGGTTAGCCACCCCCTATCACCCTCAAACAAGTGGCCAGGTAGAAGTAGTTAACCGTGAAATCAAACGAATTTTAGAGAAAATGATTTCTACTAGTAGGAAGGATTGGTCGGTCAAGATTGATGATGCTCTATGGTCTTATCGGACAGCGTACAATACCACTATTGGTTGTACGTCGTATCGATTGGTCTATGGGAAAGCATTCCGTTTAACGGTTGAGCTTGAACATCGTGCCTTTCGGGCACTTAAATTTCTAAATCTTGATGAAAATTTGTCCTCCAAGCTCCATAAATTCCAACTTAACGAGCTCGATGAGTGGCGCTCCCTCGCTTATGAGAATAACAAACTCTATAAGGAGCGCACCAAATTTTATCGTGATAGAAAACTTAAGCACCCAAAGGACTTCCAGCCGGGGGACCAAGTCCTTCTTTATAACTTGCGCTTGAGCTTGTTTCCGGGTAAGCTTAAGTCCCGTTGGTCCGGCCCCTTTGTCGTAAAGGAGGTTTGGCCCTACGGGACAGTGCTTATTTCGCACCCGGAAGGAGGCGAATTTAAAGTGAATGGGCACCGACTAAAATTATTTATTTCCGGTGATAATATTAACGCATAATTGGACAACATAATGTTGTCAAACCCATAGTAAGCGCGCATCATTATGGTCGAGCTAAATAACCATAAACAAAGCGCTCATGGGAGGCATCACATGGTTATCTTTTTTTTTATTTTAATTGTTTTTATTTACGTTTTTGCAGGTTTGAAGAATATCTTTGCGGTGCGACGGTCGATCGGGTTCGAACTTCAACTTCATGCGAGTTCTTCGTGTCGGTAACTTTAATTTATTTTCTTTTACTTCTGTCACAAAAATATTTTTAAAAAATATAAAATAAAAAAATAATAAAAAAAAAATTTAAAAAATTTCTGTTCGTACATGCCTCTGTCACGGCCGTGACCGATGGGTCACGGGCGTGACAGAGCCGTGTTTAGGTTGTCCTCGAAAACCCGATAGTGGTTTCGTCGAGCGAAGTTCCTCGTTTGTCTTCCGTTACAGACACGGGCATGACCATCAATAGTCACGGGCATGACCTACGCGGAACTTAGTTCGACGAAATGATTTCGAAGAACGTTATTTCTGTCCGGTCACGCACGTGACAATCAGTGCCACGCCCGTGACAAATGGAGATTCACGGTTGTGACTGCCCCGGTAACCCAAACCGAAAAAATATAAAAAAAGTTTTGTTTTCACTTACACGCCTCAGGGTCACGGGCGTGACCCTGGGCCGTGTCGGTGAATCCGAGGCGTGACCCCGGGTCAATGCCTCAGATTCCTTTCAGTTTCATATTTTATATGACATGCCCCAGGTCACGGGCTTGACCTGGTACGTGACCATGGAATCCAAGGCCAGCGCCTTGGATTCCCTCGCGTCTCCCTATGATTCCCCATACACGCCTAGAGTCACGGCCGTGACTCTAGGAGTCACGGGTGTGACTCTGGAGCGTGTCCCTCGAATCCGAGGCACTTTGCCTCAGATTCCTTCCGTCTTTGACCTGTGCTTGTCACGCCCACTATCAAGGGCATGACAGGGGGCGTGACCGACCCGTGACCCCTATATATAGGATTCTTCCCATTCTCTTCTCTTCACATCCCCACTCATCCAACCTCCTATTCTCTACTTGTGGTCAAACAAGCCTCTCCTTTTTCATCATGCCTCGCCACCGCCCTCGTTCCTCCACTTCTTCCTCTGAGCATCCCACAGATCCCGCCTCCACGGAAGCCATGCTCCTCTTCAAAAATTCCACCCAACAGGACCGGAGTGAGCGACTGCGTGCCAAACCCTTTGGCGATTTTCGGATTTTAGACTGGGCGATCCTCGCCACCTTCGGAGCAGCAGACTTAGTTCGGGAGTTTCTCTCCACCCCAGGATGGGCTCCCCTTTTCTCTATTTCAGAGCCTGCCTTCCTTGAGCTCACCATCGAATTCTTGGCATCTTTTGAGTTCCGCTGGGCAGCAATTGACGATTTCATCATTTTTCGCATGGGTGGGATGATGCACCAGCTCACCATCCGCCAACTCAATATCATCATGGGCTTTTGCTCGGAGGCATTTTCCCATTCCCCCGCCTACCTCGACCTCAAAACTGATTTTCCTTCCAATTTCAACCTTCTCACATTTTGGTCGGAAATCAGTAACGACGCCGCTCCCTACACTCCAAATAAATCGAAGAGTAGCCACCTTATTTCCCCCGACTTGCGCATTCTCCATAACCTCCTCACCTTTACTCTTTCCGGCCGCGGCGATCTCCATGGCGTAATGACTCGGCAGATTTACTATATTTATATAGTATGTTTTCCCGGCCCCCACTCAACATTGGTTATATGCTCGCAATCTTCTTCCGTCATCAGGCTGAAAATGTCAGGTTGGGGGCGGTTCATGGAAGAAATTTTATTATTTTCCTAGCCAAGCAGACCAGCCTTTGGGATGACCTTCTGCGGCTCACTTGCATGCAAACGATGCAGGCTCTCCAGTTCCTGACCCTTCAGGCCCTTGGCCTAGCGCGCCGGCGTGAAGGTGAGTTTGAGGTTATTCCCCCAATAGTCGGTGGTGGGTATTTTGATCTCGATCATGATACCGGTCCCAACGGTACTCATCATTCTCCCCAGATTCCACCACCACCGCTGCATTCTGCCCCAGCACCCGAACCTTCAAATTATTGGGATCAAAAATTTGGGTCGATTCATACGCGAATAAACGAGTTGCAGACCCATTTTGACAGTCGTTTCGCTTCTTTTGATGCACGCTTTACCAAGCTAGAGCAGAGCCATGCTTCTTCCATGGATCATGTTGCCTGCGAGTTCGCGAACCTGCAGACTTTCTATCAGGAGCACGGAGACGCTCCCCACCAGGAGTAGCTACCTTTTCTTTTCTTTGGACTTGTAGAGGGTTTCCCCTCTTTGTATCTGTATCTTTGTTTTTCTTTTCCTGTATTTTTTTATGTAAAAAAATCTCTATAAAATATCATGTTTTGCTTTGCTACTATCTTACAGGTCTCTTTTGATGCTGGTTTGAAATTCTCAGGGAAGTCCCCTTTTCTTT
The DNA here is from genome assembly GCA_039583875.1 of Platanthera guangdongensis. Lineage (NCBI taxonomy): Eukaryota > Viridiplantae > Streptophyta > Magnoliopsida > Asparagales > Orchidaceae > Platanthera > Platanthera guangdongensis. The sequence goes on from CM077159.1 coordinate 82,389,345, forward strand.
CTTTTCTTTCTTTTCTTTATTTTTACATTGGGGACAATGTCTTGCTTAAGTATGGAGGCGGGCTATTTCTCAAGCAAAACATACAAAAATCTTTCAAAACTTAAAAAAAAAAACAAAACAACAAAAAAGAAAAGTCTAAAAAATGTCTATTTCAAAATTTTCAAAAGTTATATTTTGTTATGAATTTTGTTTTTTTTCAAAAATTAAAAACGAAAAACATAAATTAGAAAATCAAAAATTAAATTTCTTAGAAAGGGATGTTTGGGATATCACCCCATCTTAACTCCAAGTACCGGTGAGAGCCATTCACTGGGTATACCTCGGGAAGTCTAAGAAATAACAAAAAAATTAGGTTTCATTTTAATTTAGAGAAGTCATTATTTCTATAGTTATTCGCATGCAAAATTCCTAGTCATTGAACTTTTATATAGTGTTTAGAGAATTTTGATGTTTTAATTGAATTTTGAATTTTGAGTAAAACTGTTGGCCATGCTGTGTTTCTAGTCAAGTGCTCGTGTAAGTAGAATTTTATGTAGATCTAAATATTTAGCATATAATTAGATTTTCATTTTTCTAAATGCGTGGAAATGTTTTATTTTACTTTCATTTTGAAAACCGGTAAAATCTAAAAAAACTTTTGGTGAGTAAGTAGAAGTTTACTAGAGAGATATTTCGCGGAACACAAAAGAAATATTCTTTCTCGATGTCTAGAACTTGCCCTCTAACTATTCTCAAGACTTTGCATAAGTTAAACTCATTAGCAAGATATGATTTAGGCACATCTTTTGGCCAGTTTGAGACTCTGCACCCTTACATAAAATCTTATCTTTGTTAAGCCATTTTGGGCATATTAGCCTATCTTTTGTTTTAGCTCCACCAAACATTTTACCAAAGCCTAAAAAGCAACCTAATTGCACACCTAAGACCAAGCTTGCACATGGATAAACAAACACGGTTTGTGAGTGATGAGGAGCCTTTTTATTTTTGGTGGCTCTTTTTTATTTATAAAATAAGAGTTGATTTATTCTTCTTTCCTTTTCAAATGAAAAAAAAAAGAAAATTACTGTGGAAAAATGAAGAGGTAGAAGAAAATCTTCAACATGTTGAGAGAGTTGAAAAAAAACAAGAAAAAAAAGAAAAGGATTAGGAATTTGGCTGTGTTCTTAAAAGCCATAACAAATTATTGTGTGCAAGCTTTCTCTAGGTTTTGGTGTAACTTGCCATCATTTTTATCTTTGATCATCCTCACCAAAAACCTAAGCCTACGTTTCAACCTAATTAAGTCCCTTTGATTTATGTTTATAAGTTAAAGTAGTGCCTTGGTGAGAGTGTGAAAGGGCAAGCCTATGGCCATCAACATTGATGGATTTCTTTAGAGGGTATCTTGATCTTCGTTCATGCAATGTTATCTTAGTACACATGCTACATTCTCCCTGAATATAATTTTATGATTTACCGAATTTTTCATTTTAAAAGTGAAAATAATTTTGGAAACACATTATAAGAAAAATAAAAACCTAATTTGTATGCTGAGTAAGTTTTTCTACGATAATAACTACAAGCATAGGCATAAGACTTCACATTTTACTCCTTAGGTTCAATTTTCGTTTCTAGCATTTAAAATTTTTCTTCTCCCTATAGGAAATTGTTTGCTCGGGACTAGCAAACGGATAAGTATGGGGGTATTTGATAACTCTATATTTTATCTATATTTTTATATAACTTTTATTTAATAATTAATTAGTTTATAAATACATTTTATAATTTTACTATCTAATTTCCTTAATGTCTCATTTTCAGGTGAATCTGGGCAGCAAATCTCAATATAAAGTTTACAGGATTAATCAGGAGACAAAGCTGGACAAAGCCAGAAAAATTGAAAAGTACACGCCCTAGACACGGGCGTGACCACCACTTCACGGGCGTGACATCTAGGCGTGACCCGGCGCGTGTTCCAGAGCTCAATGCCACGTCATTTAAAAGTACACGCCCATTGGTCACGTGCGTGCCCATGATAACACGGACGTGTCCACCATGAGTGACACGGTGATGATGATCCAGACTCCCATCCACGGTAGATTAAAGTGATACGCCCTTACACAGGCGTGACATGTTGGTCATGGGCATGATGCCTAGACTGACATCCTGGCATGCCAAATTAAAGCTTCAGTTCCAAGATCTGGCAGTTTTGCAAGACACGCCCCTGGTCATGGGCGTGACCAGGGGGCGTGACGCCTCCATCAACTGCAATTTACTCCCGCCATTTTTAGCTTCCATCCATTCTCCAGAAATAGCTTTGACACGCCCTAGGTCACGGTCGTGAGCGTGGGGCGTGAGCTGTCAGTTAATAAATTTTGGCATTTTCTCCTCCAACGTTCCCGGGGTTTCCAGACGACGGCTCCAAGCCTGACATGCCCTCGGTCACGGGCGTGACCCAGGGCGTGACCATCCAGAAATTTTTCCTATAAATTCCAGACAACTTCAAATGCTCAGGAGTCGAATTTTGGGAGTTGAAGTCTGGTAATTTGCTTTTCTAAATTGTTGTATTGTCCATTTCTTAGCTTAGTTTTGCTTAAGTTTCAATCCAAGTAGGGTTTTACTTTCATTATGTCTTTCCCTACATTAACTTGTATTTCCCTAACGATGATGAGTAGTTAATTCTCATTTATCGCTTGATCACGATGAAGCTTGGAATAAAATAAGCTATTACTTTTTTATCAAATGTCTTGTTCTTAATCTTGCTCACTCACGATTTATCTTTGATTTATATTTTGTCGGATTCATATTTCGCGGATATGTTTTCGATCCAAGATCCGTATCCTAAATGACCGAGAGGTTGGGGATACGAATAGATCACTCAAAGATAGAAGGACTTGCATGCATTCCTCGAGAGAGGACGACATAAATCCTCCGGATTGGAGTCAAATCCAATAGTGTTGTTCACCCCCTAAAGCAAGCTTAGGGGTTTTGACTGGCCGAGAGGTCTTAATCGATCAACCTAAGGTTAGTCAAAAGCATGAGATCGAGAGAGACGCTTTTGTACTTAGGAACCTCCACGGTCGAGTGAATAATTTTAGATCTCGTATTACTTTATTCTCAAGAAGGTTTATTTTAGTCCAAGTGGATTCTAGATCAAGTACTAGCTTCCCCAAAATCGAACTTCTCTTTCTTAGTGTAATGTTTCTTTTTTCGTTTTAAACAAAAAACCAACTTTCTGTCCGATAAGATAATAGCCTTTTCTTGTGAGTACAAGTACTCGACAAGCCCCGAGTCGATATACGACACTTGATTCTTGATGGCGACGGTGATGGCGACGACCACCAGGACGGCCAACTTGGGAATGACTATGTTGAAGATGTGCCGGCAAAGGACGTGCGACGTCATAGCGGTCATGGTTACAAGCTTCGCCCGCGCAACAAGACTCATATTTGATATTTTAGCTTTGGTGTGCTAATAGCCGTTTCATGATGGCTCTTTTAAAAAAAAGATTATTTAATTTCTGCATTTTCTTTATGTGGTGTGCCTTTAGCCACTTGTTATTTGCTTTGAGATATAAGCCTATATAAGGCCTTGAACTTTTCATTTGATGGTAGAATTAATTGAAATCAAAATTTGGAATTTGCCAAACCTAATATTTCCCTCTCTTCTTCTCTTAGCCTCCGCCCCCCCTCTTTCTTCCTTCCTCCAAACCGCCGGCCTCAAGGCCATCTCCTCTCTCCCTCTTGCTCTCGGCCGCCCCCTTCTCTCTAGTGCTCGGCTACTCTCCTCTCCCTCTTGCTCACGGCCACCCGAGATCCTCTCTCTCCAAGGATACTTTGGCCCATGCATGAGATGTTGTTTGCAAGGAAGAAGATAGGGGTTTCCTCCACGGCGTGAAGTGAAGGAGATTAGCACGTTCATCATCCGTAGCGCGCTTCCCGTGGACTTTCAACGGAGGAGCGATCAAACTTGGTGGATCCACGCATCACGGATCTACAAATCCGAGAGGGGTAACGAAAATTTCTACCAAGAGATTTCTTTCTCTAGATAGTTCTTGTGGTGGACGAATTTTTGCGTTATTTTCCGATTTGTTTTTCTTCGCGGTTAATCAAATAATAGATCGGTATTTTTTCGTTTGGATTTCCGAAAGATTCGTAAGAGGATTGGCGATCCTCGCTTTCTTTTTGTTGGGATAGATCCTACCATCTTTCGAATCATTTTGTTCTTGGTGGATCTATTTTGGTACAACCCAAAAGCTCGTTCGGGATCAAGATTATCCCATTTAGCCGGAAAGAATTTGGCATATAGCCAACACTCGATCTATTTGCGGAACGGCGATCCGTATTGTTAGCGCGAGCGATAAATAAAATAATTGTTGTGGCTGCGTTTTCGTTAGCGTGCGGAATAGAGAGCGTAGATCGTGTCGTAAGCGTTATCGAGGCCTCCGTGACGAATCTCTAGGACATACCCTGCATCAATTTGGTATCAGAGGGAGGTTCTCGTCAATTTCCTAATTGGCACTCCTCCCCCTCTTCAAATTAAAACAAATAAAGTTCAAATTTCAAATTTCAAATTTCAAGTTTCAAAATTCAAAATTTAAATTTCGAATTTCAAATTTCAAATTTCAAAATTTCAAATTTCAAAATTCAAAATTTCAAATTTCAAATTTCAAAATTCAAAATTTAAATTTCACATTTCAAATTTCAAAATTTCAAAATTCAAATTTCAAATTTCAAAATTCAAAATTAAAATTTTAAATTTCAAATTTCAAAATTTCAAAATTTCAAATTTCAAAATTTCAAATTTCAAATTTCAAATTTCAAATTTCAAAATTTAAATTTCGAATTTCAAATTTTCAAATTTCAAAATTTCAAAATTCAAATTTCAAAATTCAAAATTTAAATTTCAAATTTCAAATTTCAAATTTCAAAATTTCAAATTTCAAATTTCAAATTTCAACATTTAAAATTTAAATTTCAAATTTGAAATTTCAAATTTTAAAATTCAAAATTTAAATTTCAAATTTCAAAATTTCAAATTTCAAAATTTCAAACTTCAAAATTTAAATTTCAAATTTCAAAATTTCAAATTTCCAATTTCAAATTTCAAAGTTTAAAATTCAAAATTCAAATTTCCAATTTCAAAAATCCAAAATTATGGCCTACGACGTTCACGTTTCCCGGTTGGACTTTTGGTATGATAAAGCCATGACTAAGTTTCCCCCTAGGCAATGCCACACTTATCCTACTTATGATGGTTTAGGGTGTACTAAAATTTTTAGGGATTGGCTTAAGGGTATAGAACTTCATTTTAAGTGTTATGGATGGGATGACCCCCAAAAGATTCACTTTGCCCGAGAACGGTTGATAGGTCAGGCCCAGTTATTTTGGCTGAACGAAGAGCGTCGTGTTGGTGGTTATCAACATAATTGGCAGGCGATGCGTAGCCTCCTTTCAGATCAATTTGATCCCGCCTATCTCCGTACTACCAACACCGAGCCTGTGAGTGAGTACGGCTTACTACATTATTGTCACACCGACCTAGACCTCACCTTTAGTACGGCTTTGGAGATTGAGAAGCGCCGACCTCCTAGGATAAAGGTTCACTCACGTCAGAAGATTATTACCTTTGAGTCTAGTGGCGTATCTGATCTTGGCTCTATTGTGCGTCCTATTCCGAATACGCCCGTAGTTCTTTTTGAGTCTTCTCCTGAGCTGTCTGATCTAGTCGTTGACTCTCCTGATGAGTCTGCGGTAGTGTCTAAGACTGAGCACGCCACTGTGGGTGAGACCGACTTAATTGATGAGCTTAGTGATGACGAGGAGTTTGGTTACCCTAGTGACCTGGACGAGGATTTCACCTCTGAGGAATCGTCTCCTCTTCCTTTCGACGATGTTTCTGAGGCGTCTCCCTTGACAGTTATGGAGTCTTCTGATGACCCTGAGTCAGAAGACATTCCGGCTGACTCACCCTATGTTGAGAGCTTACCTATTACTGATTTAGGTGATGACCTGCTTAAACACGAGCTAGTTCCTTCTAGCCCGGAACATATTGAGGTGCCCATTTCTTTAGCTTCCCCAGTAGGTCAATCCAGTCGGATCAGTGCGAGTGAGGATCACAATATTATAATGATTGATCCCGGTTTGGTCGATGGTTCAACGGTGTTGGAAGAGTCACCTTGGGATGGATGTTTATCTTCGGATAATCTTAGTGGTGCACATCCGCGAGATAGTTCATTGATATTATCATCGTTGCTTGAGGGTCATAGTAATTTAGATTCTTCTCGGGATTCGATTTGCCCAACCCCCCATCATGATTTAGACAATATACCTACTTCGTGGGAAGATTTGGTTAGCGAAGGATGTGACATTTTGGAAGATTTACCCTGTGTGGGAAGGCTATTTGTGGATGACGGTAGCACTGAGGACCCGATAAACATTTCTTTGATGTTAGCTCCTTCGCCAGAAGCCCAAAATGGATTAGGAATTTTGTCGAGTACGATCTTTCCTACTTTTGAGACCAATACTGATTCTGATTTGGACGAATTATCTAGTGGGTTGGAAGACATGTCGGATGATTTGGTAGAGTCACCCCGTGATGAATGTTTATCTGATAGTGAGTTAGATGATGACGATCTGGCTGAGTTTTCGGTAAGGACAAATCTACTGTTTGATTTTTCCTTTGATTTTGATGGCTTGCACCCGGAGGATTTTTCTTGGACGTTAAATCCATGTTTTGACGGTGAGTATGATTTAGTTCCTCCTCCGGAATCGCCCACGTCGACTCCTCCTCCGGTTCACTTGACTCGATTAGATGACTTGTTAGGGAACGAGCTTGTCATTTCTAGCCCGAGATATTTGGAGATGTTTATTTATCCAGCTTCCCCATTAGACTTACCCAGACGGATGTGTGTGAGCAATTTGTTAGTTGTCGCGTTCGGTCTTTCCACTACTTTTCATAGATCTGACTATATTGTTCCTAGGATGGACCGTTCATCTGACCGCTTGGCGTTGGGTAAGGCTTCTTTTTGGACTGCTAGTGATTCCATGGCGATGGTACGTTTTGATGTGGTGTCCCCCAGACACAATTATTTGCCAAGCCCGGTCGCTTGAATTTATCCTCCGCCTTTTGATGATCCGTGCATGCACACATTAGTGAACGTAGTTGGGTATGTTGAGTTGTGTCTCCCGCACTACCTTTCAACTCCGGGAGCATCCAACTCTATAGTTGGTGATGAGCGTTTTCCGCAGGCATTTCTTTGTGAAATTTTTAAATCAAAATTTAAATCTAAATTTAAAACTATGGCATTGGACTCCACGGAAATCGTTAATGAATTTAAAGCACCCGTGCCACCAGACTTAGTCCCGTTATTTTCTACTGTTAACTCAAGTCATGTTGCACATGGGTTCACCCCACACGGTTCATGGGATCTTATCCTTCTGCATGCTCAACTAGCGTACAATAATTCTAAGAACAGGTCCACTGGGTTGTCTCTGAATGAGATAGTGCATGGTTATAAGGCGTCAGTGCCTCTTGACTTGGTTTCATTACCGCCTTCTTTTAAGTCAAGTCAATTTGCACAGGACTTCGCTTCACACATTCACACTCTCCATGAGCATATTAGCAAGACATTAGCTAAGCAATATTTTATCTATCAATCGAATGCTAACGTACATAGGCGAGCAGTCTCCTTGAACATTGGCGATTTGGTTATGGTCCGTCTTATCCCTGAACGGATGCCTTCGGGCACCATAAAAAAATTAGCGAACAAGAAAGCCGGTCCTTTTCGAATTTTGAAGAAATTATGCGAAAATGCTTATTTGTTAGAATTACCTGTTGATTGGGGAATCTCCCCTGTGTTTAACATTTCGGATTTAACGCTTTTTGTTGCTCCATCACCTGAACTGTCTGTCTCTCCGTTTAATAATTCCACTATACAATCTAATGGGGTGGGGGTGAGCTCAATTCTGGATCGCTTTCTCCTTCGAAATCTATGGGAGGTATGCCGTTTATTGATGATGAACCTTGTTTTTCTGCTTCACCTAATGTTTTTCCGAGGTTTCCCCGGACGGATTTCTTGCCTGACTGGATTTTGCAGGATGATGTGTTTCCCACTCCCGACGGCGACATTCACAGGTTTTTGGTTCGTTGGCGTGGTCGTCCGGCTTCGGACGACTCTTGGCTCTCTGCTGCACAGGTGGATCTTCTTGACGCGGACCTCGTACGCCGTTATATTTCAGCCCGCTCATCGGAGATGAGTCCTTTTGAGCGGCGGAGGATTGATGGCGACGGTGATGGCGACGGTGATGGCGACGACCACCAGGACGGCCAACTTGGGAATGACTATGTTGAAGATGTGCCGGCAAAGGACGTGCGACGTCATAGCGGTCATGGTTACAAGCTTCGCCCGCGCAACAAGACTCATATTTGATATTTTAGCTTTGGTGTGCTAATAGCCGTTTCATGATGGCTCTTTTAAAAAAACATTATTTAATTTCTGCATTTTCTTTATGTGGTGTGCCTTTAGCCACTTGTTATTTGCTTTGAGATGTAAGCCTATATAAGGCCTTGAACTTTTCATTTGATGGTAGAATTAATTGAAATCAAAATTTGGAATTTGCCAACCCTAATATTTCCCTCTCTTCTTCTCTTAGCCGCCGCCCCCCCTCTTTCTTCCTTCCTCCAAACCGCCGGCCTCAAGGCCATCTCCTCTCTCCCTCTTGCTCTCGGCCGCCCTCTTCTCTCTAGTGCTCGGCTACTCTCCTCTCCCTCTTGCTCACGGCCACCCGAGATCCTCTCTCTCCAAGGATACTTTGGCCCATGCATGAGAGGTTGTTTGCAAGGAAGAAGATAGGGGTTTCCTCCACGGCGTGAAGTGAAGGAGATTAGCACGTTCATCATCTGTAGCGCGCTTCCCGTGGACTTTCAACGGAGGAGCGATCAAACTTGGTGGATCCACGCATCACGGATCTACAAATCCGAGAGGGGTAACAAAATTTCTACCAAGAGATTTCTTTCTCTAGATAGTTCTTGTGGTGGACGAATTTTTGTGTTATTTTCCGATTTGTTTTTCTTCGCGGTTAATCAAATAATAGATCGGTATTTTTTCGTTTGGATTTCCGAAAGATTCGTAAGAGGATTGGCGATCCTCGCTTTCTTTTTGTTGGGATAGATCCTACCATCTTTCGAATCATTTTGTTCTTGGTGGATCTATTTTGGTACAACCCAAAAGCTCGTTCGGGATCAAGATTATCCCATTTAGCCGGAAAGAATTTGGCATATAGCCAACATTCGATCTATTTGCGGAACGGCGATCCGTATTGTTAGCGCGAGCGATAAATAAAATAATTATTGTGGCTGCGTTTTCGTTAGCGTGCGGAATAGAGAGCGTAGATCGTGTCGTAAGCGTTATCGAGGCCTCCGTGACGAATCTCTAGGACATACCCTACATCAATTCTATACTCCGAACAATAGGTATACTTGCATCATCGATTGGAAACTCGCGTTAGCGTGGAGAAAATAATCATCAACAACCGTCACTCAACGCCAAAACAATTAGAATAATGTATTAGTCATTAGGCGTTGAATGAGCATCCTTCACTCAATGCCAAAACACTTAGAAAGTTATTTTGACTCTAAGTGTTGAGAGCATTGAGTCCACACAACACTTTCTACCTTAGCCAACCTTCATTTACCAGGCGTTGAGATCGTTGAGTGTGTCTTCATCACTCAACATATTTTGCCTTACCCAACTTTTCTGCATCTTAGGTATTGAGTGAGCCTTTATCACTCAAAGCCAAAGAACTTAGGCAGTTTTCTACCACTTGGCATTGAGTGAGTAAGCTTCACTCAAAGACAAACAACTTAATAGATTTTCTACTCTTATTTGGCATTGAGTGAGTAAGTGTAACATCCCCAAGTTTTCAGACCTGGAGTCGCTGGACGCTAGCGCACGATCATTGGATCTAGTGTGCACGACCACTGGTCAGGCGCCACTGATCGTGCACATTATTGTCCATGTTTCCAAGTTCTGTCTAGTGCGATCGCACGATAATAGGACTTAGTGCGCATGACCACTGGTCGTGTGCCGCCGCTCGTGCGCGTTTAACCCAACTTCTCTAGAGTTCTGCCACTGTTAATCGCATGATCATGGGATCCAGTGCGCGCGATCACTAGTCGTGCGCCACTGATCGTGCGGGCGGGTGCTGTTCCATCATTTTCTTTTGTGGCCGTCCGATGCTTCCTTAAACTCGATCCAAGGGCCTAGGATCTTCCATCCAAAGGTCTTTAATAGGGTTTAGAGTGTCTTTCCCCTCATTTCTCTCATATTTTAGAGTGAGAGTTAAGGTTGGAGAGGGAGATAAGGGAGGAGGAAGGAGAGAGAGCTTTCTTGCACCATTGACGGAACTCCAGAGCTCTGATCATCGTTCCGAGACCAGATCCGTAGAGAGGGCATGGAGGCGCTCGTGTCAATCTGTTCAAAGCAAGGATTCCATGGCTAGAAAGAAGGGTCGTAAGGTAATGACATTTCTCCTCTCGGTTTATAGGATGCGTGCATTAAATCTTTTTCTTTTTTCTTTTCTAGCTTTCGGGCACCAAATCTCTCAAATGATAGGGGTTTGGGTCGCCATGGTTCAAGAGGAACCACCGGGTTGATTGTGTCCATCCCCGGCATGATGCATTGGAGATCCGCTCCGTTAGTGGATTAGGCATTGTGGATGAAGCTGTATTCGCGACCGTTAGTCCGAATCGGTGATGTTGCATAGCGAGCCTTAAGGATTTTGTAGAAATCCATTACGGCAAGATGCTGTTTGTGATGTATGTGTTTTCCCCCTTATTTTGAGTGAGTACATGTAGCCGGAACCGGATAAGGTTAGCTCCGCGTTGGCGGTAGATGGTTTCCAAGTTGTGCGGGAACGTTACAGTACGAATGATGGATTAGGTTGGGAAAGACTACGGATTATGATGTCCTAAGGTGCAGCTTTGTCTCCATGGTCGGATGTCTATCCAGTGACGTGCAAGTCATATGGGGAGATTGTCCTAGCGAGACTAGTCCCCTTTTATGAGACTGACGAGAACGCCAAGCATAGGACAAGCCCGGGCAATGAAGCCCACGAGCGGGTGAGGTCCTGCAAGGGTTCTTAGAATCGCTTTGTGTGTGAGACGAAATCATGACGTGAGAAGTCAGAGCTTGCAGGCAAGCCCGGGTCTAAGACCCACGAGCGGGTGGGGCATTGGTAAGATTTCCATGTGTCAGCTTGTATGCCGTTAGGGGAATTGCAGTACCTTTTTGTTTGCGGATTGACGCCGATGTGAAAATTGAAATTGCCCAGTTGTTATGATGATGTGCTAGATGCCTTGGGTGAATCCCGAGTTTGCATACATGCTACATAGTAGGCCCCTTTGATTATATGTTCAACATAGAAAACGTGTTTGTTGTTTGAGACATCCAAACATGTTTTTAAAGCTTTACATGTTTAAGTATATGACATACGAATTGCTAATTTGCAGGTTGGAGGTATACCCCGAGGTCCGTTTTGGGCGACCAGGAGGAGATGTGTTGGTTACATAGTAGAGATCAGCCTTTGCTGACACACGTTAACACAAATTTTTACAGTGCAAGGATCACAAGCAAGAGCAAGTGCGCCGGCCGAAAATGGCTAATTCTCATGAAGTGATTACCATGCTTACTAGCTTGTTTTCTTCTTGACTGTTGAAAGTCCACCTAGTGTCAACTATCTTCACCTATGGGGGGGAAATAGGTGACGTGCAGCGTTTTTGCGGAATTTAAGATTGTACCTGCTCAATAAAAATAAACAGCACAACACACAAAATACACAAGCTATTTATAGTGGTTCCCCGATTTGGGTACATCCACTTTCCCCCTTCGACCTATCTCCCAATAAGGGACGACTCGGTCTCTTCACCAACAGGATTGAAATCCAATCCTTGCACTATCGGAAGGAACCCTTCCTCACGTAGGAGTCAACACTCCAACAACCCGGGTTGCACCCAACCCTTACAACTAGGAACCACCGTTCCTTTACAACAAAAGTAAAACTAGAATGTACAAGAGATACAAACTACGTTTGGAGACTTATGTGTCCCTCTTCGTTGATGACGTGTTTTTGAAGTCCACGAAGAGTCCACTACCCAAGATCTCACTTGGAGAGAATCTCCCCGGAACCGGCGGCGGCAAGATGGGCGGCGGCTAGGTTCACGGGATCGGCGGCAACAACGATGTGCGGCTGCTGTTCTTTAGAGATCCAAACTTCGTAGCGAAGCTAGCTAGGTCTACCAACGGTCACACTAGGATCAATCGTCTCGATCGATTCGGATGGGGAAGATTTTCCCGATCTACAAATCGAGAGACAAGAGATCTCCGGTTAGACACGTGAGACGCTGAGCTTAGCTAGGCTTCTGTCGCAGGAGGATCTGGGCGAAACCACGATCAACCAGCGAACAACTTGGCGCAAGCGGCGGCAGCGGCGGCGGAGCGGAAACGGCGATCTAGGTCACGTCGCGGCTCGCGTATTTCTTTTCTTCTTCGCTGCTTTACTGTTCAAAAATACACGTGTATTTATACACACGTATACTCCCAAATGACTGTTGTGGGTCCCACCTGAAGGAAACCCTAGTTCCGGTTCAGCACAGTCCCAGCGGAAGAATCCGGTCCAGCAGCTTCTAGAGAAATTGCAAGTCAAAATCGGCGAGAATCGAAAGTGATTCTCGACGAATCGGCGAGAATCAGTTAGTGATTCTCGACGATTCGTCGAGTGATTCTCGCCGAATCACTTGTTGATTCTCAACGAATGTTACTTGGCCATGATCTGCTTCGACGATGGGTTCGGCGAGAATCACTAGTGATTCTCGCCGAATCTTACTTGGCACCGTTTTGAGGTAGCCGGATAGAGTCGGTGAGAATCACTAATGATTCTCGACGATTCGGCGAGAATCACTTGGTGATTCTCGTCGAATTATACTTAGACGAATTTTCGTCTTTCCACCCAAGAGCTGCTCTTTGACCCATCCTTGCTCCTTGTCTGCTCTTGCATAAACACGGCCCTGTACTTGAAGTAAGTGCACTCCAATAGAGAGAGTACACGTAGGCCAACACACTGATCTGCCCAACGAGGGATTTCGTCGTGCAGACCCGTGTATATTGACCTACTGCACCCTGACATTGGTGTGCACTTAGCGTGGAATAACTACAAGCACAACTTGAGAGGTTTCATCAAATACATTGTGAATTCATCTTAGCTTGACAGGTGGCTTTCTCAAATCCAGGTAATTATGGATACAATACCCAACAATCTCCCCCTATTTGACGAAGCCAAAACCCTACTAGCTAAGATGAATAACACCAACCAGATAATATAAACAACATTCAGAATTTAAATATGCAGCACAAGAGAATATAAGCAAACAGATCAAGACTTGAGTCATTCACAAATTCAAATACATATACAAATATATATATATATTTATATATATAATCTCAGAATTGTTCATATAATAACAATAAACGTTAATTGTTCTTAAGAGAGAATGACAGGCTATAAGTTTTTGACTACTTTTCTTTGGCTAAGTCATCCTTGAGTTTTTGAGCCAAATACTTCTTTCTTTGCCTCTCCATATACTCTTTGGGCTTCGGATAATATCTGTGAGGAGGAGCTTTGTCTGCCGCCGTGTTGGTCCTGAAGAAGATGTTTCGTTTCGCTTCATACGTCTTGTGCATTTCCCACTCATACTGGCTGTATACTTCGTTTCGATTGATTTCCCCTTGTTCCTGTAGCCAGAATGTGTCCAGTATGATACTCTTGGATACTGGACTACACTTTACGTTTCTTACTTCCTCCTCCTTCAGTCTGATTCTCTTCTCAGCTTGTGTTTCCTTTGACGTCCCTTCTTGAGACTTTCTCTTGTCCCTGGCTTTTGCTAGGGCTCCTTGATCAAACATTGCCATCAGTTTTGCCTTGGAGGAGGCCCTAGCAGCCCTATGAACATCAGCTTCACTTAGAGTAACTTCTTCAACACTGGCGCCCTCATCAGCCAAAGTATAATAATCTGCAGGAGCAGGAGCACACTGGGGATTTTCAGGGATGTTAACGCCTAACACTTGTTGGAGCATCCACCAGCAACTGTCATAAACATATTTGTTTGACTGCTCAAAGTTTTTGATCATGACTTCCCGAAGCTCAGCCATCTTAGCGATATATTCTTTCTCCCCCTTTTTGGCTTCGACTGCGATGGAATTTGGATAGGAGTGCAGTGAGTCATCGATATGCTTTGTAGTTCTGGAAAATTCAGTGACCAATGCTTGTTGATTGGCGTTGAGAGTTACCATATTACCGTCAAACTTTTGAATGTTTTTTGCTACAACATGAGCATTCTGATTTACTACGACGAGAGTGTCGGTGTTCTTTTTCAACCAGTCCATAAGAAGAGTGACCGCTTGGCCGGCCGCTGTATACTTTTCTTCAAATTTCTTTTCCATCATGTCAAGTTTATGATTGATCTCCACCATGTTCTTGAGCATGAGATTTTCAGACTTCTTAATCCTTTTCAACATTTTATTCTGAGCTGTCTCAAATGATGCTTTAAGCTCATCCACTATGCCCTGAATGACATTCACGGTGTGAGTGGCTATATCATCTCGTAGAGGAAGATTCTGAGGCACTCCTTGGCCTTGCGGTTCAGCTGATGCACCTGTAGAGGTGGACACGAGCACAGTCTCTAAGGGGGGAATGCGTGCGGCCTCTGTAGATTTCTCAGACTCCCCCTCCATTGGTGCACCAATTTTCTCAGGGACGAACTCAGGAGCGTGCTTGTCAGATGGAACTTCAGTGATATCCTGAGTCTCCAATGCTTCCTGTCCCCCATTGGCTTCTTCCTCACCTTCATCGTCCATTTGATCATTCTCATCAGCATCACCTTCCAACCCTTCATCAGCAGTCTCCTCCACAGCATCACTTTCTTCTTGTATATCTGCCACAACATCTCTGGCCATCTGGGAGATGTCAGATACTATATCAGCATGAGTGGGTAGAGGCTCCCCCTCAATTCCTGCAGTCAAAGCATCAGGAATTTCACTGGGGATTACTGCTGGAGATACGTCATGTTGTTCTTCCACGGCAGCCTGCCCAATTCGCCTCTCCCATCTGTCAAAAACACTTGAGTCCATTTTCTTCAAGTAGTGTAGAGGAACACCGTTACTCATGTCATACTTGTCTCCATTCAGCTGATTGAGATACAGACTTATGATTCGGCCAAAGCTCGGAGATCTCAGGGTGTCCTTTATCTTCTCAAACAGCAAATCCCCCCAGTTGAACCTTTTTCGGCAGACAATTGCCACCAGGATCTTGAACATGTCTGCAGAGATATGGTCATGAGATCCTGGCTTGCAGATGAGTACTTTTCCGATTATGTCTGACAGAAGATTCCCTTCTTCATTCATATCCTTGAGCTTTATCGACCGAGTTCCTCGTGGGAGACCACAGAATAACAGAG
Source organism: Platanthera guangdongensis (assembly GCA_039583875.1). Lineage (NCBI taxonomy): Eukaryota > Viridiplantae > Streptophyta > Magnoliopsida > Asparagales > Orchidaceae > Platanthera > Platanthera guangdongensis. The sequence goes on from CM077159.1 coordinate 82,404,834, forward strand.
TCCTGGTTTTATCTTCTTCCTCAAGATAGTCCTCGTGCTCCGAGCTAGAGAGCTGCAGGAAGCGGGTCAGCTTGCTGGAAGACATCTTGATCTTTGCCCCAGCCACCTTGCTCGTGATAAGAGAGTCTTCATTTAGGAGTGTGGCGGTAGCAAAGAACTCCAGCACCTCTTTGTCCAAGATTTTACACGGGTGCTCCAGTGCGAATGAAAGCCCAGCCTCTTCCAGCATGAGAATGATGTTTCTGAATTCGTCAGAGGCATGAGAGAACCCTATGCGAACCAGCTCGCATCCAGTGACCAGCCCAGCGGTTGTCCTTGGAGCCATTGCAGATCTAGGGAGAGAAGCCCTACTCTACGCTTAATCAAAAATCAAAAAGGAAGCGACACTAGTGATCAAGTCCAAGTAAGGGTGAGGGGGTGGTTACCTAAAGGTGTAGACGGTGAGTTAGTTCGATGAAGACGAGGGACACCCGATGAGTGTACGCGGAGAAATTCCTGGAAGGAAGAATCGAAACCGGGAGAGATCGTCGGAGAGAAACTTGCGGGAAACCTTCGGTGAATCTTGCGGGATTCGGCGAGTTTCCGGCGGGATTCGGCGGGAGACCTTCGATGGAGACCGATTCGGCGAGAGTCTTGCGGGAGTTGGCGAGTTTCCTACAGAGAAAGAGTCGATTCGGCGAGCTTCCCTTGCGGCGAGTTTCCCCTGCGGAGAGAGTCGGCGAGTTTTCCTGCGGAGAGCGTCCTTCAGCGGGATTCCTATGGAATGTGAAGAGTCGGCGAGAATGGGATTCTCCTTAAATGTGATTCTCCTTAAAGCCAAGCTCGACGAGTTAAATGGGATTTTAACGGGTCTACCAGTGGATTTAAAAATGTATCAAACTTTCCCCTATGATACCAATTTTAACGGGTTTCCGGCTTTTCCATATAAGTTAATTTAAAAATTTTCTAAATATGTGAATACTTTTTAAAGCCACTATTTGGGATTTGAACCGGCTTTTCCATACATTTCTTGATGGCAATTTTCGCTAGTTTTTAGTGAATTAATTTAAGCCTGTAGATGTTAGATCTCAAGTATACCAGTGGAATTTCCGATAAGTCATCATGGTTGTACCTATGGTTTATGTTTACCGGGTTAACATATCCTTAGATGTACGCACATACAAGTATAAGTATAAGTATAAATATATATATATATATATATATATATATATATATATATATATATATATATATATACATATATATATATGGATACAATATGACTCAAGTCCTGGAACTGATCAAAAGTACCTGGGTTTATGAGAGTTATCATTTAGTCACTCAGGTAAAACATATTAGGAGCTCAATGTGAGTATGCCCATGTAGATATCACATCTGTTATTTCAGACGCTTATTCCAATTTAGTCTTGAGCCATCAACTGTCTAGTTCCCATCATATTTACGGGAACCTAGACCACCCTGCAAGAAAAAATTACTTTACCTTAGGAACCCAAATCATATTGGGTCCTAGGTTCCTGTTAGCATAAGCACTCGACTGCCTTCCTTCAAAAAACCTATCAGGAAGACTACCTCTGCCCCGAAAATGTGGATAGGCCCTTGCCCTTGACACAGAGGGGTTGTGCCAACAGTCGATGGCAAAGTGTCCCACTTTGCCACTGCACCAACACGGGTGAATGTTGTATCGCCGTTTCTGACCTGATCTAGTGACTGAGGTAGTCACGGTCCTAGGTCTAAAAGGGATAGGGCATGATCTCCTCACAAAATTTCCTCTTCCACCGTGACACGTGGAAGGGTGTACGGAATGCATGTTGCGAGCGTCATGAGGCCGGGGAGGTGATGCCTTCCTTTCAGGCATCCCCCTTCCTGAGGCCCCATGAAAACATACACCATGACTTCTAACCTCCCTATCCTGTGTCCTCGGGTGGTGAGAAGTGTTCTGTGAGCTGGGACATGCAGATTCACACCGAGTTGAGGCATTGGCAGTGAATACAAAGGGCTCAGAATGAGCCTTAGGTATTCTCTCATGGGTGGCCACGACGGCCCTTGCACTATGGGTGTCTCCACATGAGGAAAGATCACCCTTGCAGTGACCACGATTATTCTTGTGGTCATACCTGAAGGCATGATGAGTTGCCTACCTGCTTGGAGTGGGGGGTCAGAATACCGTTTCCTCATTTCTCCACGAATTGATAATCTGGGAGATCCACCCATTTTCTTGCTTTCTCTTTATAGCATCAACCTTGGAAAAGTTTGATACTATTCTTTTCTCATTCTCTAGACTACTCTCTAGAGCTAAGATTTTAGAGTCCTTGACCTTGTTGGATGCCAATTGGAGAACCAACAAGCTCTTCAGTCGAGCAATCTTTTGAGCTTGCTCCTCAGCAAGTAGGTTGCTTGTCTGAAGGGCTCTCTTCAGAGAATCAGAATTTTCTGAAGGAAAGCAGTTCCTGATCTCAGAAACTTCAAGAGAGGCAGGGCAGGATGAAGAAGTTACCTGCTCTTCAGTGTTATTGACATTAGAGCCAGTGACCATTGTGTCATCCTCATCAGAGCTGCTTTTCTCACTGGCCTCTTCAGTCTCTGACACGGACACTGGAGCTCTGATGTTATCCGAGAGATCCTTGCCTTCATCTTCAGAGACGAGGACCCCCACATAGGCTTCATCCTCTGGTTGACAACAGATTCCAGCTTTCTCTGACCCCCCCCCCCCCCATCAGCTCTGAGATCATCACCCACATAGATTTAGCCGACCCACATTTTTCCAATCTAGAGCGAGAAGCTCCATGTAAGACCCCTCTTTTTTTTTTCCTTTAAAACCTCGGGGTCTTAGGCCCAGAACCGCCGCCTTGCGGTGACACCTTCGCACCCGGGAAGGTCGACACTACAAGACGCCGATCCTGCCGGCCAAATCGATCGCAGCTGACGCTAAAGTAGCAGTACAAGAGAAGACAAGTCCACAGCATAACACATATATATATATATAAAATCTCCACGAAGGGAGTGTCCATAGAATTAGTAAAGTGTACAGAAATAAAAAGGGGCTGAAGCCCGGTACATCAATATCCTCACTACAGATCTCTCATGCGGAAGCAAAAAAAAACAACTACTAGAAGTCGGAACTCACGGTCCCAGCTGGCTGTACTCCTGAGCTAGACTGCCCTATCTCCAACTACACCGGTCTCCTGGGCTGCTCCTCCATACTCGGCTCCACGATCCCCTAATATGATGTGGTTCGAAAACCATTAGTCTAAAAGACTAAGCCCTATCGTCCCCCACCCCTTCCCCCATGCTCCTAGGCACCGAGCGGGGAGAAAGAAAGGAAGGACGTGAAAGAGGAGAGAAATCAAAACAGGTGACAGGGGGACCTAGCTAGCAATTTGTAATCAGGTTATAATGAGTAAAGTAAGAAAGGAATATAACCTCACTTATGTGAATACACATAAGCCAAGGGATCTTCTACAAGGCTCCCATCGTATAAAATGTCCCATACCACTTTATACGTTGGGGTGTCGGTTTATCACAAGCAGCTATAATATTGAAATATTGAAATAACCTTAATTTATAAACTTGCCCACACAAGCTTAATATATCAAGGGGTCGCGTTTTGCAGGGCCTAATGTATAAGCGTCCCATACCACTTATACTTTAGGTGTCAGGGTTAAATGAATCGATTATGCTATGACATGCAGGTGGGTATGATGGACACATGCAAGTGCAACACACACACAACGACTCTGTGCACACAGACCTTTAGTTCCCACTTTTTGAGAGCCTAGCATCACTCTCGGGTACCACCGCCGTGCTGGCTACGGCAGCAGCGGAGCGGGCGTCTCCGCTTCTAGGCCGGTATGCACACTACCAGCCTTAGACCCCTCTCATACGCCTCTGTACACGTCCAAGGCTTGCACTCTAGAGTCTTGCGTACGTACTTTGCTGACAACCCGTCAGTCTTGTTGGGTCGGATGTGCGTTATCGGGGGTCGTCCTCCTCCAGACCGCAGTGTAAAACAAACCACTGGCCCCTCTAACTCTCACAACCGCCTGGTGCACCGTACTGCCATCGGTGTGAACGAACAGCCAGTACCGCATGCCCCGCCACTAGATTTATGCACATGCAAGTTTATCGTATCAGAACCGAGCCAAAGCTCCCCGGACCATCCGTCCGTCACAAGTTATCAACGAGCCAAAGCTCTCCCGACCATCCCGTCCCGTCCTCTTATTCCAAATCTCATCCCTTTGAACACCGCGGGATGGCGCCCCTTTTGAACACCTCGGAACGACTTAACCATTTCCAATACTTGCCCAACTAGTGAGTGCAGTGTTGAAACCCTATTTACTAAATTACTCTTTTGATTTGTTCTTTAAAGTTTTACGTTAACCCAGGAACTGCCTCCGGTATTCCCTGTGAAGGGCTCTCAAGGGGCACTAGGAACTGTGTTGGGATTACGCCCAGCGTTCCCTTTCGCAAGTACTTATTATATATTGGTTGATTTCCTTTACCCATTACCTTCTCATATTGCGATAGGCTAATCCTAAGGTAGTTTAGACCTTTCACTCTCGCGGGCACGACAATCTTTCGTCGAACTCGCTTACCTTCTAACACACATCCACACGATTCCCACCACTCCTTAGAACTTTCTAGGTGACTCATCCACTTTTATTCAACAATTCACACGACTAACTCCACCCTATTCCAACTCTTATCCTAATATAACTTTTCCCCAAATTACTATTTGCAGACCAACCTATACTAAGTGATGTTCGTGATAGGATGTCCTTCAAATTTTCATCCGAATGACCTAGAATTATTACCGAGTCCTATCATGACCTAAATAATTTTATTTCCAGAATATTATATTTTTCTCAATTAATCTCCTATTTAAATAAATTCTTACAATGCCAATTATTGCCAATTGATCATGAAGTATCTTAAATTATGATCCCACTGACCCAAAATTTTTCATAAGTTGTAGAATGGTAAAATAATACAGTCAGCCATGTTTTATAATTTTCTCTTCAATTTTTCTATTTATCTCCTAAATAATTCAAAATTCACCTATTGGATATTTTTCAAAGGAGGTATGAGGATTCATTTCAAAAATTCTAAGAAATTTCCAGCAAGCTCATAATATTAAAAGAGTGCCACAAACAGAATTTCACTAGTTTTCAAGTAACAATGGCTATTAACTTTTATTTCTAAATAATTTACCAAATGCCATTATGAAGATCTAACTTGTGGTTCATCCAAAAATGCTGAGAAACTTAATCAAGGCTTATTTATACTCAGATATGTCATCAATAATTTTTTCATAATTTTCTACTGAATATTTGCAATAATTCTAAATTAAATGAAATAAGGGCAAAAATGTAATTTCCACATTCCTCTTATTCAATATTCCTCAAACAGAGACATAAATTTTTTTAGGAGTTAAACATGTCATGATATTATTCTTGACAAAATTTGGGAAATAACTAGTGACAAACCTAATTTCAACATTTATCTTCAAAGTCCTATTAATTCAATATTCCAAATAATGGATTTTTGTTCCAAAATCCCATTATTTCAATGAGGGGTAAAACTCATCCTAATAGGCCACTGAAATTAATTACATGAATTTAGCATGATCCAAATTGGCCTAATACTCAAAATTTCAAAAATACTATTGGCACACCAAGCCTAAGCATTTTCATCATTTGGCATGTGGGATTACCCACCATACATTGGTCCAAACTTGATGAAATTTAAACATATATTTATAATGTCCTGAAGACAAGCCACCAATTTGGGGCATTTTAGAGTTGAATTAACCCAAGAATCACCTAACAAACCTAGGGGTAATTTGGTAATTTCACCATAATTTTAATTACAATAAATCCCAATTTTTTGGGCAGCCTAAATATGCCCTAAACCAGTTATTTACCAAAATCTCAAGTCATATGGGCCTCTGGATGGGCTTGGGCATCACTTTCAAATTTCTGCATTTTGCTATTTGCAGCCCAAGGCCATTTAATTTTTTGATCTTGCATGTGATATATCTCAATATTGCAGAGGGTTAAATTGTCTAATATTTCTACATATGTCTAATATACTACTAAGGCAGGCCACCAAAATTTGGGGCATTTTGGAGTTGATATGCTCTAAATATCAACAAAATTTAATTATCATATTTGGCTAAAAATTATACTTATTTTCCCCCCAAAATTCCCATTTTGGGTAGGGCCTAGCTATACCTAATTTGGCCCATGCTCAAAATTTCAGCCCATTTGGACTTAGGTTTTGGGAATGGGCACCCATTTTAATTTCTGCCCTACTCTAGGACCAGTCCTAGGAAAATGGCTCTATAGGGCAGTAGCCTTACCAAAAATTATGTGTAATATATCAATTAAAGGTGACTCCAAGACCTACAATTTCATGTTGAGAACTTGTTATGAAAATGGCTGTACGGGCCTAATTATGACATGCAAAATTCGGATATAAAAAGGACACAAAATACACTATTCACAAATTAAATAATCCAGAATTTCAAATGTTGCATGGCACTAATCCTAAGCAAATCCGACGGCTGCTGTATTTCTTCCCCAAACCGCCTACATGCCAGCCCGATTTTCACGGGCTTTTCCCGGCCGCCTCCGCGGCGCCTCCACCGGCCAACTTCTCCTCTCCCCTCACGGTGGTGGGGCGAGCTTTTTTCCGGCGTCTAGGGCGGCGGAGGTGGCGGCGCCACCTCACCCGGAGCTTCAAAACCGCCATTCATGCTGAAAAATGAGTGTTGGGCTCGGGCTCATTCGACCCCGAACCATAACCTAGGTATTCCTAAGATCTAAGCATGAAGAAAGAGGTGAGGGAGGACCTTCCCGGCGGCCTTGCGACGTGAGGAGCGGCGGGGAAACCATTGGCGGCGGCGGCGGCGCTCCTCCCTTGGTTTTCACGGCCAAAGCTTGGTTTCTCTCTCTCTCTGCTGCTGCTCTCCTTGTTTTGAGAGTGGTGAAACTAAAAGGGGGGAGAGGGAGAGGTGAGAAGAGAAGTAAGCGAAGGGGAGGGGTGATAATTCCTATGTTCAGGTGGAGGGTTTACTTTGTTATTGTCACCATGCATGCATTGGTGGGCCCCACTACATTCCAGCACCTCCTCATGACTTCCAAGGGTCGCCATCCCATGTGGGGGCTGATGGCATGGGTCCAAGTGGCTCATTTCCCTAAACACCCTTAAATACCCCTTTCTCTCTCCTAAATTATTCTTTAATTTTGAGATTCCTCATCTCTCCTCTCTCTCTCTCCTAGTCACTAAGTTGGCTGGTAAATCTCATATTGGCAGCCCACATGTTTATTTTCATCCACCAAAATATGGTTAGCCCAAGTGAGTTGGGCTTGAGCTGAGTTAGCCCCATTTGGGCTAGCTTGACCCAACCTAGGCTACGGTTGACTTAGGTCATTTGATCTTTGAGGTTGGCCCAAATGGGTCCCTTAGTGACTCATTGACCTCTCACTATGGTTATGAAGGTATGTGTGGGTCCACTGGCTAAGGGAACCTTCAATTGGCCCTTGTGTATGCCAGTTTGACCCATGTAGGCTAGGTTGACCCATTTAGGGTTTAGAGTTGACTTGGTCAACTCAGCCTCTTGGGTGGACCCCAATGGGTCCTAGGTGACCCTTTGACCTCACTCTAGGGTTAGGTGGCTTGGGTGCGGCCCACTTGGCTTGGGGATGGTCAATTGACCATAAGTAGGTTGGTTTGACCCATTTAGGGTTAGGGTTGACTTGGGTCAACTTAACCCTTTTGACTGCCATCCAAGGGTCCTTATTGATCTAAGGATCCTACCATGTTTGTTGAGAAACATGGTGGGGTCTTGAAGTCTTGGTGATGCCCCATGGTTATCTTAAACAAAGGTTCAGAATTTACTATTTGCACACCATAGTGGTCTCACCACATTCTTAGGTTCCTTGGTCTTCTTGGGCTTCCTAGGGTTTGGTCATGCCCTAGTCATGGCCAATAACCACACTTAGGGGTCTAGTTGGAAATGGGATGTTACAAATCGCATAAACAAAAAACAAAGATTTCGTCCCCGAAATCCAGGTTAGGCCTACGGGGGATTTTCTACCGAAGAAAAGAAACTTGTAACATCCCCATAAGAAGTGGAAGATTACATTTCGACGCCATGGTTGCTAAGCGCGGGTTCAAAGGGAAAAACCTAAATATACGACCAATTCGCCCAATTGGCAAAGTCAAGATCCCAATAAAACAAAAGATTAGCCCTACTCTTCCTAGGGCAGCCTTACTAGTTTAAAAAAAAAGAAAGTAAAATGAACATGTTGAGGGTTGTGAGGTATACCTGACTAAATAGCTCTGGATACCTTTCCTGCATCAGGTCCTGTGCTCCCATATGCTCCTCTCGTCCGTGGTTCCTCCAAGAAGACCTTGACTAGCGGGATCTTCTTGCGGCGCAAGACTCGTATCCCCTGGTCTTCGATCCGTATCAGCTCCAAATGTACATATCGATCCGAAGCTACCGGCCCATCAGTGGCCGTAATCTGCAATTCCGGGCGTAGTAGAGCCCTCTTGAGTGAAGACACGTGAAAGACGTCATGCAAGCGGCAGCTCGGTGACAGCTCCAGTCGTTAAGCTAATGGACCGATCCGCTCCAGGATCTTGAACGACCCCATGTACCTCGGGCTAAGCTTCTTCCGCCGACCACGTCTCGTGAAACCCCAATGCATCGCTGGATCTTCAAGACACCCGATCCCTTGCCTGAAATTCCACTAGACATGTCGAGCGTCATAATACTTTCGCCTGCCTGCTCTGCGCCTCCAGCATCTATCCCGTATCAGTCATACCTGCACCTCAGTAGCCTCGATAAACTCCGTGCCCACAATCTTGGACCCTCGTCTTGTATTCCAAGACAATGGAGTCCTACATTTCCGCCATACAACGCCTCATATGGAGCCATCTGTATAATAGACTGATGACCTGTTATTGTACGAAAACTCCACTAGGGGCAACATCCTCTCCCAGGGCTCTCCACGGTCCACAATAACACAGTCTCAGCAGGTCCCTCCAGTGCCCGGTTTGTGCGCTCTGTTTGACCATATGTCTGTGCTTGGAGGCTGCAACAAATTGTCGCTGGAGCTTCGAAGGTTTTCCGCCTATCCATGCCTCCAGTTTGCAATGGGATGATGCGAACAGCTCCAACCCATCAGGTAGCCGTATCCGTAACATCTGGGCGGTGATCCTCTCCACGCCTCCTAACCCTGGATAAAGGTCTCCGACACAAACGAGTGCGAAGCACCCCGTGTCGAAGAGAGTGTGTCGGGCTTGCCGCAAATGAGACGATGCTGAGATTGAATTTTGCTTAGAGTTTTCTATTTCTGGTTTTACTGCCTAGTCTTTAATAATTCAAGTTCATGAACTACTTTTCTAGGAAGAAAAGTAGTTAAGTAAAAAGAAGGAAAACTTTTGGTCGTAACTGTAATAACTTGCTCCGGGTTCCTGGGTTGAGCCAGTCCCAGTACATAAATCTGCTGTCCTTCGGCCTGCGATCTCTAAACTGATATCTGTGTCCTTGGCCACGTCCTCGCCTCCCAAAATACTGAGTCAGTGGGGCAATCTGCGGTGCTGGTGGAGGCATCCCTCTCACGGGACAGTTTCTCTTGATGTGCCCCACCTGGTGTTAGTGGTAACATTCCGGCGGAGTGTAAGCCCCACCTCCCGGTCTCCTGCACATCTCTCATCTGAATAGGCTGGGGGACCATCGTCACCTGCCCCCTCGGCTCCTGCCTCACCTCCTGTCGAGGCTGATCCTCCACCTTCTGTACCTCTGGCGCACGACCTCGCCGCTGATCGTTTTCGGGCTCCCCGGCTCTGATCCTCCGTTGGCCGTTTCCGGCCTCTTGTGTTGAGCCAATTCTGCCTCTAACCTTTTTTTTTGCCATCTCCAGAATACGAGTGATAGGCCCGTCCGAAACGAAAAGAAGTGCATCCCTCATGTCTTCCCGTAAACCTTTGTAGAACTCTTGGTGTACGCTGCCTCATCTAGCCGTAGGAGTCTGGCAAAACGGCCAGATGGTTGAATTCTCGATGGTATTCCACCACCATCTGGAACCTTGCTTCAACTGCAGAAGCGGTCCTCCAGCTCATCTCGGGCCGACTGCGGAACAAAGCTCCAACAGCATGAGCCTGAACTACTCCCACGTAACCTCGGCAGCCTCCCCTATCAGCAAAGGTAGTCTCCAGAACTGTCTTCCACCACCGCTTGGCATGGGACTCTAAGCAGGAAACAACCAGTGGCACCCTCTCCTCCTAAAGGCTCTGTATCCCTGTCAGCATCTCCTCCATGATGTCTAGCCATTCCTCTGTCCGAACTACCCCCTCTGTCCCCAAGTAGGACGGGGGAGAGAGTCCTCGAAAGATGCTGAGCCAGTTGGCTCCCGGAATAGGCTGCGGATCCGGGGCCTGTTGGTTCCTAAAGGCTTCCTGATAGCCCTCAGAGTCTGTCCCATGTTAGACTGTAGGAATTGAGTGGGAACCGGCGGCGGTGTTGCAACTTCTGGAATCTGTGTAGGCAGTACTGGAGGTTTGCGTCACAAATTTATCGTCAAAATTTTTCAACCTTAACTAAATGGACAATTATATATGTGATCCCCACATGGGCATACCACTGCTTCCGCTGCTTAGTTTGTCCCAAACTAAACTCGCGCGGGGTGACCCAGGGTTGTGGACTTTGCTTTTGGATCGAGGTTTGCTTTGATACCACTGTAAGACCCCTCTTTTTTTTTCCTTAAAACTCGGGGTCTTAGGCCCAGAACCCCGCCTTGCGTGACACCTTCGCACCCGGGAAGGTCGACACTACAAGACGCCGATCCTGCCGGCCAAATCGATCGCAGCTGACGCTAAAGTAGCAGTACAAGAGAAGACATCCACAGCATAACAACATATATATATATAAAATCTCCACGAAGGAGTGTCCATAGAATAAAAGTGTACAGAAATAAAAAGGGCTGAGCCCGGTAACATCAATATCCTCACTACAGATCTCTCATGCGGAAGCAAAACAAAAACAACTACTAGAAGTCGAACTCACGGTCCCAGCTGGCTGTTACTCCTGAGCTAGACTGCCCTATCTCCAACTGCACCGTCTCCTGGGCTGCTCCTCCATACTCGGCTCCACGATCCCCTAATATGATGTGGTTCGAAAACCATTAGTCTAAAAGACTAAGCCCTATCGTCCCCCCCCCTTCCCCCATGCTCCTAGGCAACCGAGCGGAGGAAGAAAGGAAGGACGTGAAAGAGGAGAGAAATCAAAAACAGGTGACAGGGGGACCTAGCTAGCAATTTGTAATCAGGTTATAATGAGTAAAGTAAGAAAGGAATATAACCTTCACTTATGTGAATACACATAAGCCAAGGGATCTTCTACAAGGCTCCCATCGTATAAAATGTCCCATACCACTTTATACGTTGGGGTGTCGGTTATCACAAGCAGCATATAAATATTGAAATAACCTTAATTTATAAACTTGCCCCACAAGCTTATATATCAAGGGGTCGTTTTGCAGGGCCTAATGTATAAGCGTCCCATACCACTTATACTTTAGGTGTCAGGGTTAAATGAATCGATTATGCTATGACATGCAGGTGGGTATGATGGACATGCAAGTGCAAACACACACACAACGACTCTGTGCACACAGACCTTTAGTTCCCACTTTTTTGAGAGCTAGCATCACTCTCGGGTACCACCGCTGTGGCTACGGCAGCAGCGGAGCGGGCGTCTCCGCTTCTAGGCCGGTATGCACACTACCACCTTAGACCCCTCTCATACGCTCTGTACACGTCCAAGGTGCACTCTAGAGTCTTGCGTACGTACTTTGCTGACAACCCGTCAGTCTTGTTGGTCGGATGTGCGTTATCGGGGGTCGTCCTCCAGACCGCAGTGTAAAACAAACCACTGGGGCCCTCTAACTCTCACAACCGCCTGGTGCACAGCGTACTGCCATCGTGTGACGAACAGCCAGTACCGCATGCCCGCCACTAGATTATGCACATGCAAGTTTATCGTATCAGAACCGAGCCAAAGCTCCCGGACCATCCCGTTCCGTCACAAGTATCAACCGAGCCAAAGCTCCCCGGACCATCCCATCCGTCTCTTATTCCAAATCTCATCCCTTTGAACACCGCGGGATGGCACCCTTTGAACACCTCGAACGACTTAACCATTTCCAATACTTGCCCAACTAGTGAGTGCAGTGTGAAACCCTATTTACTAAATTACTCTTTTGATTTGTTCTTTAAGTTTTACGTTAACCCAGGACTGCCTCCGTATATCCCTGTGAAGGGCTCTCAAGGGGCACTAGGAACTGTGTTGGGATTACGCCCAGCGTTCCCTTTCGCAAGGTACTTATTAATATTATTGGTTGATTTCCTTTACCATTACCTTCTCATATTGCGATAGGCTAATCCTAAGGTAGTTTAGACCTTTCACTCCGCGGGCACGACAATCTTTCGTCGAACTCGCTTACTTCTAACACACATCCACACGATTCCACCACTCCTTAGAACTTTCTAGGTGACTCATCCACTTTTATTCAAACAATTCAACACGACTAACTCCACCCTATTCCAACTCTTATCCTAATATAACTTTTCCCCAAATTACTATTTGCAGACCAACCTATACTAAGTGATGTTCGTGATAGGATGTCCTTCAAATTTTCATCCGAATGACCTAGAATTATTACCGGAGTCCTATCATGACCTAAATAATTTATTTCCAGAATATTATATTTTTCTCAATTAATCTCCTATTTAAATAAATTCTTACAAATGCCAATTATTGCCAAGTTGATCATGAAGTATCTTAAATTATGATCCCACTGACCCAAGGAATTTTTTCATAAGTTTGTAGAATGGTAAAATAATACAGTCAGCCATGTTTTTATAATTTTCTCTTCAATTTTTTATTTATCTCCTAAATAATTCAAATTCACACCTATGGATTTTTTCAAAGAGGTATGATTCATTTCCAAAAATTCTAAGAAATCCAGCAAGCTCATAAATTAAAAGAGTGCCACAAACAGAATTTCACTAGTTTTCAAGTAACAATGGCTATTAACTTTTATTTCTAAATAATTTACCAAAATGCCATTATGAAGATCTAAATTTGTGGTTCATCCAAAAATGCTGAGAAAACTTAATCAAGGCTATTTATACTCAGATATGTCATCAATAATTTTTTCATAATTTTCTACTGAATATTTGCAATAATTCTAATATTAAATGAAATAAGGCAAAATGTAATTTCCCATTCCTCTTATCAATATTCTCAAACAGAGACATAAATTTTTTAGGAGTTAAACATGTCATGATATATTCTTGACAAAATTTGGGGAAATAACTAAGTGACAAACCTATTTCAACTTTATTCTTCAAAAGTCCTATTAATTCAATAATTCCAAATAATGGATTTTTGATTCCAAAAATCCCATTATTTCAATGAGGGGTAAAACTCATCCTAATAGGCCACTGAAATTAATTACATGAATTTAGCATGATCCAAATGGGCTAATTACTCAAAATTTCAAAAATTACTATTGGCACACCAAGCCTAAGCATGTTCATCATTTGCATGTGGGTTACCCACCATACATTGGTCCAACTTGATGAAATTTAAAACATATATTTATAATGTCCTGAAGGACAAGCCACCAAAATTTGGCATTTTAGAGTGAATTAACCCAAGAATCACCTAAACAAACCTAGGGTAATTTGGTAATTTCACCATAATTTTAATTACAATAAATCCCAATTTTTGGGCAGGCCTAAATATGCCCTAAACCAGTTATTTACCAAAATCTCAAGTCATATGGGCCTCTGGATGGGCTTGGGCATCACTTCAAAATTTCTGCATTTTGCTATTTGCAGCCCAAGGCCATTTAATTTTTGATCTTGCATGTGAGATATCTCAATATGCAGAGGGTTAAATTGTCTAATATTTCTACCATAGGTCTAATATACTACTAAGGGCAGGCCACCAAAATTTGGGGCATTTGAGTTGATATGCTCTAAATATCAACAAAATTTAATTTATCATATTTGGGCTAAAAAATATACTTATTTTCCCCAAAATTCCCATTTTTGGGTAGGCCTAGCTATACCTAATTTGGCACATGCTCAAATTTCAGCCCATTTGGACTTAGGTTTTGGGAAGGGCACCCATTTAATTTCTGCCTACTCTAGGACCAGTCCTAGAAAATGGCTCTATAGGGCAGTAGCCTTAACCAAAAATTATGTGTAATATATCAAATTAAAGGTGACTCCAAGATATACAAATTTCATGTTGAAACTTGTTATGAAATGGCTGTACGGGCCTAAATATGACATGCAAAATTCGGATATAAAAGGACACAAAATACACTATTCACAATTAAATAATCCAGAATTTCAAATGTTGCATGGCACTAATCCTAAAGCAAATCCGACGGCTGCTGTATTTCTTCCCCAAACCGCCTGCATGCCAGCCCGAGTTTCACGGGCTTTTCCCGGCCGCCTCCGGCGGCGCCTCCACCGGCCAACTTCTCCCCCTCACGGTGGTGGGGGGCGAGCTTTTCGGCGTCTATAGCGCGGCCGGAGTGCGGCGCCCCACTCACCCGAGAGCTTCAAAACCGCCATTAATGGCTGAAAAATGAGTGTTGGCTCGGCTCATTCGACCCCGAACCATAACCTAGGTATTCTAAGATCTAAGCTGAAGAAGAGGTGAGGGAGGACCTTCCGGCGGCCTTGCGACGTGAGGAGCGGCGGGGAACCATTGCGAGCGGCGGCGGCGCTCCTCCCTGGTTTTCACGGCCAAAGCTTGGTTTCTCTCTCTCTGCTGCTGCTCTCCTTGTTTTGAGAGTGGTGAAACTAAATAGGGGGAGAGGGAGAGAGTGAGAGATGAAGTAAAAGGGAGGGTGATAATCCTATGTTCAAGGGAGGGTTTACTTTGTTATTGTCACCATGCATGCATTGGTGGGCCCACTACATTCCAGCACCTCCTCATGACTTCCAAGGGTCGGCCATCCCATGTGGGGCTGATGGCATGGGTCCAAGTGGCTCATTTCTTAAACACCCTTAAATACCCCTTTCTCTCTCCTAAATTATTCTTTAATTTGAGATTCTCTCTCTCTCTCTCTCTCTCCTAGTCACTAAGTTGGCTGGTAAATCTCATATTGGCAGCCCACATGTTTATTTCATCCACCAAAATATGGTTAGCCCAAGTGAGTTGGGCTTGAGCTTGAGTTAGCCCATTTGGGCTAGCTTGACCCAAACCTAGGCTACGGTTGACTAGGTCAATTTGATCTTTGAGGTTGGCCCAAATGGGTCCTAGTGACTCATTGACCTCTCACTATGGTTATGAAGTATGTGTGGGGTCCACTTGGCTAAGGGAACTTCAATTGGCCCTTGTAGGCCAGTTTGACCCAATGTAGGCTAGGTTGACCCATTTAGGGTTAGAGTTGACTTTGGCAACTCAGCCTCTTGGGTGGACCCCAATGGGTCCTAGGTGACCCTTTGACCTCACTCTAGGGTTAGGTGGGCTTGGGTGCGGCCACTTGGCTTGGGGGATGGTCAATTGACCCTAAGTAGGTGTTTTGACACATTTAGGGTTAGGGTTGACTGGTCAACTTAACCCTTTTTGACTGCCATCAAGGGTCCTTATTGATCTAATGGATCCTACCATGGTTTGTTGAGACATGTGGGGTCTTGAAGTCTTGGTGATGCCCCATGGTTATCTTAACAAAGGTTCAGGAATTTACTATTTGCCACCATAGTGGTCTCAGCACATTCTTAGGTTTCCTTGGTCTTCTTGGCTTCCTAGGGTTTGGTCATGACCTAGTCATGGCAATAACCACACTTAGGGGTCTAGTGGAAATGGGTGTTACACTCCAGACCAGATATCCATGATAATTGACGAATCCTCTTGTCCAAATTAATAATGAAAGTTCCATTTCCGACATCTCAGCAATGCACTTGGGCACTTGGATTCCAGAGTCGGAGGTCTTCATAATAAAAGGACTCTCTTCCAGGATGAAAGATGCTCGAGGATCGATAGCATCCAAGTGATACGACACTCTCATCCTCCAGATGGGGTAATACTCCTTTGTGCATGTGGGGAGTCTTAGTGGCGATATCTCATGATCCAACTCCATGCTTCTGACACTGGTGGCAGGATTCAACTCAAGGTGTAAACCTTTTTGATGAGTAACCTCGCTTTGATACCACTTGAAAGTCCACCTAGTGTCAACTATCTTCACATATGGGGGGGGGGGGGAATAGGTGACGTGCAGCGTTTTTGCGGAATTTAAGATTGTACCTGCACAATAAAAATAAACTGCACAGCACACAGAATACACAAGCTATTTATAGTGGTTCCCCGATTTGGGTACATCCACTTTCCCCCTTCGACCTATCTCCCAACAAGGGACGACTCGGTCTCTTCACCAACAGGATTGAAATCCAATCCTTGTACTATCGGAAGGAACCCTTCCTCACGTAGGAGTCAACACTCCCACAACTCGGGTTGCACCCAACCCTTACAACTAGGAACCACCATTCCTTTACAACAAAAGTAAAACTAGAATGTACAAGAGATACAAACTACGTTTGGATACATAGGTGTCCCTCTTCGTTGACGACGTGTTTTTGAAGTCCACGAAGAGTCCACTACCCAAGATCTCACTTGAAGAGAATCTCCCCGGAACCGGCGGCGTCAAGATGGGCGGCGGCTAGGTTCACGGGATCGGCGGCAACAACGATGTGCGGCTGTTGTTCTTTAGAGATCCAAACTTCGTAGCGAAGCTAGCTAGGTCTACCAATGGTCACACTAGGATCAATCGTCTCGATCGATTCGGATGGGGAAGATTTTCCCGATCTACAAATCGAGAGACAAGAGATCTCCGGTTAGACACGTGAGACGCTGAGCTTAGCTAGGCTTCTATCGCAGGAGGATCTGGGCGAAACCACGATCAACCAGCGAACAACTTGGCGCAAGCGGCGGCAGCGGCGGCGGAGCGGAAACGGCGATCTAGGTCACGTCGCGGCTCGCGTATTTCTTTTCTTCTTCGCTGCTTTACTGTTCAAAAATACCCGTGTATTTATACACACGTATACTCCCAAATGACCGTTGTGGGTCCCACCTGAAGGAAACCCTAGTTCCGGTTCAGCACAGTCCCAGCGGCAGAATCCGGTCCAGCAGCGTCCAGAGAAATTGCCAAGTCAAAATCGGCGAGAATCGAAAGTGATTCTCGACGAATCGGCGAGAATCAGTTAGTGATTCTCGACGATTCGTCGAGAATCACTAGTGATTCTCGCCGAATCACTTGTTGATTCTCAACGAATGTTACTTGGCCATGATCTGCTTCGACGTTGGGTTCGGCGAGAATCACTAGTGATTCTCGCCGAATCTTACTTGGCACCGTTTTGAGGTAGCCGGATTGAGTCGGCGAGAATCACTAATGATTCTCGACGATTCGGCGAGAATCACTAGTGATTCTCGCCGAATCGGCGAGAATCACTTGGTGATTCTCGTCGAATTATACTTAGAAGAATTTTCGTCTTTCCACCCAAGAGCTGCTCCTTGACCCATCCTTGCTCCTTTTCAGCTCTTGCATAAACACGGCCCTGTACTTGAAGTAAGTGCACTCCAATAAAGAGAGTACACGTAGGCCAACACACTGATCTGCCCAACGAGGGATTACGTCGTGCAGACCCGTGTATATTGACCTACTGCAACCTGACATTGGTGTGCACTTAGCGTGGAATAACTGCAAGCACAACTTGAGTGGTTTCATCAAATACATTGTGAATTCATCTTAGCTTGACAGGTGGCTTCCTCAGATCCAGGTAATTGCGGATACAATACCCAACAACTGTGATGCTCCATGTTATTAGAATTTCCGGCTTGCATGCCGAGGTAACCTAGGAGTGCTTTTGCACGTTGATGTTTGACCTTGTTGTCATTCAGTTTTGGAGTAATTTTATGTAAGGCCTTAAGGCCATTTTGATACTCGTGATTTGTAGTGGTTAACTTCTACTTCTGTTGGTATGTTTCCACTTTTACTTTTTTTTGAGTTTTGAGTTGGGTAGTTAATACCAACTTTTAATGCTAAAGCTGTGGCGTCCGTATGTTATGGGGCCCCGGTCGGACACATATTATATGATCATTATAAGGGAGGTGATAAAATTTGGTATCAAAGCGAGGTTGATGTCCAAGGTCAGATTTAGTAGTCGATTTAACGTAATCAGATTGCGTATAGAAGTTATCCACATAGGAGTATCACGATACCATGAGTGTCCGTATGTTTGAGTCTTGCGATTAGAGAGTGTAAGGAACGAAACGGGGACGTACGAGGTTCCAAGAGATGAGATTTCGGAGTGCAGCTGCTACTAACTCATGATCCTTGGGGCATGGGTGTAAACTTCGGGACCGATTTTTTTTGTCACATTGCACATTTACAGAAGCAATGGTGGGCAAGCCCAAGCTACAACGACACAGCACAAGTTGCAAACCCCTGTTGCTTCGGTATGCAACTTCTGCTACCCAAGATACGGTGGACAACCGTGCCAGCTGGAGAAGCTAGGAAAGTAGAGTCATTGGCTTGAAAGGGTGGTTGTTCGTCCATGGGGCACCGACATATGAAATATTTTCTGAGTTTCTATTCTCCAATATTTAAGGGAATCGGCATGCCGATATGATGCAGAGGATTGATGGGCACAGATGCACGAACTTTTGAGTGCGGCAGAGATGTTAAGAGGAAAATAAATTTGATTTTACGACCTACATGTTGGGAAGGAGACGCGAAGGTTTGTTGGTGGGTGACGCCAATAGCGGCCGCCAGTTCCCTGGGAGCACCCCGTCTATGGAAGAGTTTGGGAATGCTTTCCTAAATAAGTACATTCCTTGCTTCGATGAGGTTTGGCACTTCAACAGGCAATTTCTACACTTGGTGCAGCGGGATAAGACGGTGGACGCGTACGTTCAGGAGTTTACTCTGGCTGGGTCGTTATGGCGGAAACGACAATGGCATGATGATGAGGAGAGGGATAACCTCTTCTACCGGGGCAAAAGGGGCGCATTTGTTGGAATCTTAGGCAGGGTTGACTTCACGGTGATAGCATACTGATTTTTACCGTTGGTGGAGTTCGATGTCATTTTGGGGAATGGACTGGCTTGCAGAGCAACGTGCCAGTATTGACTGCCTGTCTAAGGTGGTGACCATGAGGGGTGAAGGGCGGTCAGAATTTAAGTTTGATGGCCTTGGTGGAGCGGCCTTTTCCCCGATTTAGGCCATGCAGTTGGTTCGAGCAGTTAACCAGGGGGAGTAGCTCTTGTAGTATTGTTGGAGGTTCTCGTTTCTAAGTTATCACTTGGGTAAGTTCCAGTAGTGGCGAAGTACGAGGATGTGTTTCTTGAGGAGCTTCCTGGAGCACCTCCTAGACAGGAGATTGATTTCTCGATCGAATTAGTGTCAGAGGCTAGGCTGGTGTCACGTCCTCCTTTTAGGATGGCACCAAAGGAGTTGGCCGAACTGAAAGTACAGTTGCAGGAACTATTGGAGCAAGGGTATATTAGACCCAGTTCTTCATCGTGGAGCACACCAGTGCTATTCGTGAAGAAGAAGGATGGTAGTATGCGGTTGTGCATAGACTACCAATAGTTGAATAAATTGACTGTTAAGAATAAGTATCTGATTCCTCAGTTTGACGACCTGTTAGATAAGTTGGTGGTGTTGGTGGTGTATTCCAAGTTAGATCTGAAGTCCGGGTACTATCAGTTACGAATTCAAAATGAGGACATACCCAAGACAGCTTTTGGTATGAGGTATGGTCACTTTGAGTTCTCAGTGATGCCTTTCGAGTTGACGAACGTGCCATCCATGTTCATGGACTTGATAAATTGAGTATTTTGGGAGTATTTGGACTCTTTTGTAGTGGTCTTCATTGACAATATCTTGGTGTACTCCAAATTGGAGGCCGAGCATGCGACTCAATTGAGAGTAGTCTTATAAGTGTTGAGAGAGAACCAGCTTTATGCAAAGTTCTCGAAGTGCGAGTTCTGGTTGGAGATGGTGGCTTTTTTGTGCCATGTGATTAGTGGGGATGGGGTGGCGGTGGATCCGGCGATAGTTGAAGCCATCAGAGATTGGCCAATTTTGAGAACCATGGTGGAAGTCCGATGTTTTTTGGGACTAGCCGGGTACTATAGAAGGTTTGTGGAAAAAGTTTCGTGGATAGCCCTACCCATCACCTCTCTGACTCATAAAAACCAGAAGTTTATTTGGACTCCGGAGTGCAATCAGGCATTTGACACTCTAAAGGGGAGTCTAATGCCAACTCCAATCCTAAACCTTCCTAAAGGGATTGAAGGATTTCAGATTTTTAGTGACGCATCTGGATGCAGTTTGGGTTGCGTGTTGGTGCAACATGGCACGTGATAGCTTTTGGATAAAGGCTACTAAAGCATAACAAGTGGAATTACCCCGTCCATGATTTGGAGTTGGCGGCGGTAATTTTTTCTTTGAAATTATGGCGACACTATGTATATGGTTCGAAAGTGGAGATCTTCACGGATCACAAGAGCATGAAGTATCTTCGAGATAAGAAGGACTTGAATATGCGGCAATGCAGATGGGTCGAGTTCCTTGGAGACTATGAAGTGATGATTCAGTATATGCAAGGCAAAGACAACGTGGTGGCAGATGCCTTGAGTAGTAAATATTCTGGTCAAGGGAGTTGGATCGAAGCTCATGATGAGAGGTTGATGCGGGACTGGGAGTCCCTTAGCATAGAGTGTGTAGCAAGAGGCGAGTCTAGCATGGCTCAGTTGAACTGGATTGAAATGCAGAACGACTTGTACAATCATTTTCGGGAAGTGACCTGTTTGGCAAGCTCCGTGAGGAGTTGATGTTTGAGGCTCACTTCACAAAGTACTCCATTCACCCGGGCAGTAGAAAGATGTACTTGGATATGAAGAAATCCTTTTGGTGGCCTGGTTTGAAGCGAGAAGTAGCTTTGTACGTGAATCAGTGCCAAACTTCTGCCTTAGTGAAGGCCGAGTGTCAGAAGCCTGGCAGGTTCTTGAAGCCTCTTCCTATTCCCGAGTGGAAATTTGATGACATCTCCATGGACTTTGTACATGGGTTACCTAGATCGCAGCTGGGTAACAATGCGATTTGGGTGATCATGGATCGCTTGACCAAAGTGGCTCACTTCATCCCAAATCGTAGAGAGGACAGCGTGGAGAAGCTGTAGAGTTGTATGTTCGTAACATTGTGCGAATACTTGCAATTCCAAAGAGTATAGTTAGTGATCGTCATAGACGTTTCACGTCCAAGTACTGAAGGTTGGTTCAGAAGAGTCTGGGCACGAATCTCAAGTTCAGTACGACTTTCTATCCTCAAACTGATGGGCAAACCGAAAGAACGCACCGTACTATGGAGGATATGCTGAGGATTTGTACTCTTGACTTCGGTAAGAAGTGGGAATATCACCTCTTCATGGTAGAGTTCGTTTATAATAACATTTACCAAGAAAGTATAAAGATGGCGTCGTACGAAGCTTTTTATGGGAGGTGGTGTCAAACACCGATGTCTTGGACAAATGCGGGAGACACCAAACTTTTGGGAAAAGAAGTGGTAGCTGATGCATGCGAGTTGGTGCGAACCATTCAAGAGCGCATGAAGGTTGCTCAATATCGGCAAGCAAAATATTTTAATGCTCGCCACAGGAAGGTGGAGTTCACGGTAGGTGACTGGGTCTATCTAAAGATCAAGCCGTTCAAAGGCGTTTTGCGGATTCGCTGACTCAAGAAGTTGAGTCCGAGGTTTTTGGGACCTTTCGAGGTTATATAACGGGTGGGAGAATCAGCCTACCGGTTGGCGTTGTCTACAGAGCTGAGTGGATTACACAATGTTTTTCATGTCTCCGTCTTGAGGAAAGCCTTAGTGGAGGATAGTGTGGTGATTGAATCAACATCAGTGTTGATAGAAGAGAACTTAAGGACGTGAGTTCGTCCAGTTAGTATAGAGGAAACAGAAGTTCGGTAGTTGCGGAACAAAGAATTTAAGCTCATGAAGGTGCGTTGGGATAACTGCGGGCGTGACGAGTTCTCTTGGGAGCGTGAGAAAGCAATGCGTGAGGACTATCCCGAGTTATTTGTGTAATGCTGGTTTGAAACAGTAACCCATTTGTACCAACAATGTTTTTATTTGCTGCGATAATTTTCTTGTTGTCTTCCTGTATGAAGATTAATTTCAGGGACAAAATTCTTGTTAGGGGGGAATTTGTAACACCCACCAGTTTTCAGACTTGGAGTCACTGGAAGCTAGAGCATGATCATTGGATCAAGTGCGCACGACCACTGGTCGTGCGCCACTAATCGTGTGCATTATTCTACATGTTTCCAAGTATTGCCGAGGGCAATCGCACGACCATTGAAATTAGTGCGCATGACCACTGGTCATGCGACGCTGCTCGTGTGCATTTATCCCATCTTCTCTAGAGTTCTGCCACTGTTAATCGCACGATCATGGTATCCAGTGCGCACGACCACTGGTCGTGTGCCACTGATCATGTGGGCGGGTGTTGTTCCATCAGTTTCTTTTGTGGTCGTCCGATGCTTCCTTAAACTAGATCCAAGGGACCAGGATGTTCTGCCCAAAGGGCTTTAATAGTGCTGAGAGTGTCTTTCCGCACATTCCTCTCATCTTTTAGAGTGAGAGTTAGAGTTAGAGTTGGAGAAGGAGATAAGGGAGGAGGAAGGAGAGAAAGAGCTTTCTTCCACCATTGACGGAGTTTCAGAGCTCCGATCATCGTTTCGAGTCCAGATCCATGGAAAGGGAATGGAGACGCTCATGTCAATCCGTTCAAAGCAAGGATTCCATGGCTAAGAATAGGGGTTGTAAGGTAATGACATTTCTCCTCTCATTTTCTACGATGCATGCATAACATCTTTTTTTCTTGCTTTTCAAGCTTTTGGGCACCAAATCTCTCAAATGAGAGGGGTTTGGGTCGCCATGGTTCAAGAGGAACCACCGGGTCGATTGTGTCCATCCCCGGCATGATATTACATTAGAGATCTGCTCCGTTAGTGGTTTAGACATTATGGATGAAGCCGTAGTCACGACCGTTAGTCTGACTCGGTGATGTTGTATAGCGAGTCTTAAGGATTTTGTAGAAATCCGTTGCGGCAAGATGTTGTTTGTGATGTATGTGTTTTCCCCATTTTTTTGAGTGAGTACGTGTTGCCGGAACTGGACAAGGTTAGCTCCGCGTTGGCGGTAGATGGTTTCCTTGGTGCGCGGGAAGGTTGCAGTATGAATGATGAATTAGGGTGGGAAATACTATGGATTGTGATGTGCTAAGGTGCGGCTTTATCTCCGTAGTCGGCTGGCTATCCCGTGATGTGCAAGTCATGTGGGGAGAGTGTCCCGGTGAGTCTAGTCCCCTTCTATGAGATTGACGAGAACGCCAAGCATACGACAAGCCCGGGAAATGAAGCCCACGAGCGGGTGAGGTCTAGCAAAAGTTCTTAGAATCAGTTTGTTTATGAGATGGAATCCTGACATGAGAAGTCAGAGCTTGCAGGCAAACCCGGGTCTAAGACCCACGAGCAGGTAGGGCCTTAGCAAGATTTCCATGTGGCGGCTTGTATGTTGTTAGGGGAATTGCAGTACACTTTTTGTGTGCGGCTTGACGCTGATGGGGAAATTGGAAGTACCCAGTTGTTATGATTTGCTAGATGAATATGCAATAGGGTGCCTTAGGTGAAGCCCGAGTTTGCATACATGATGCATAGTAGGCTCCTTTGATTATATGTTCAACATAGAAAACATGTTTGTTGTTTGAGACATCCAAACCTATTTTAAAGCTTTACATGTTTATATATATGGCATACGAAGTGCTGACTTGCAGGTTGGAGGTGTACCTCGGGGTCCGTTTGGGGTGACCGGGAGGAGATGTGTTGGTTACATAGTAGAGGTCATCCTTTGCTGAAGCATGTTACCCCAAAGTTTTACAGGGCAAGGATCGCAAGCGGGTGTAAGTCCGCCGGCCGAAAAGGCCTAAGCCTCACGAAGTGATTACTATGCTTACTAGCTTGTTTTCTACTTGACTGTGATGCTCCATGTTATTGGAATTTCCGGCTTGTATGCCGAGGTAGCCTAGTAGTGCTTTTGCACGTTGATGTTTGACCTTGTTGTCATTCAGTTTTGGACTCATTTTGTGTAAGGCCTTAAGGCCATTTTGATACTACTGATTTGTAATGGATAACTTCTAGTTCTGTTGGTATGTTTTCGTTGTTGCTTTATTCTGAGTTTTGAGTTGGGTAGTTAATACCATCTTTTAATGCTAAAGGTGTGGCGTCCGTATGTTGTGGGCCCCGGCCGAACCCATATTATATGGTCATTACATGGGAGGTACTACAATTTGGTATCAAAGCGAGGTTGATGTCCAAGGTCAGGTTTAGTAGTCGATTTAACGTAATCAGATCGCGTATAGAAGTTATCCATAAAGGAGTATCGCGGGACTGTGAGCGTCCTTATGTTTGAGTCTTGTGATTAGAGAGTGCAAGAAACGAGGCGGGGACGTCGAGGCCAAGAGAAGAGCTTTCAGCGAGAAGCGCTACTGCTCAGGATCCTTGGGGCATGGGTGTAAACCCGGCCGATTTGTTTTTGTCGCATTCTTGCAGAAGCAATGGTGGCATCCCAAGCTGTAACTATAGCACAAGTTGCAACCCCTGTTGCTCAGGTAGCAACTCCTGCAACCCTAGATACGTCAACGGCCATGCCGTGCGGAGAAGCTACGCAAGTAGTGCCGTTGGCCGAAAGTGTGGTTGTTGGGCTTGGGGACCGGCAGATGAAATATTTTCTGAGCTTCCATCCTCCAATGTTTAAGGGAATAGGCACGCCGACTGATGCAGAGGATTGGTGGCCACGGATGCAAGAACTTCTGAGTGCGGTAGAGACGCCAGAGGAAAAGAAATCTGATTTTGCGACCTTTATGTTGGAAGGAGACGTGAAGTTGTGATGGGTGAGCCATTATGGCCGCCAGTTCCCTGGGCGCATCCCGTCCATGGAAGAGTTTGGGAATGCTTTCCTAAAGAAGTACATTCCTGCTTCGACGAGGTTGGCTCTTCAAAGACAATTTCTGCACTTGGATCAGAGGGAAAAAACGGTGGACAAGTATGTTCATGAGTTTACTCGGCTGGGTCATTATGCGGGAACAACAATGACAGACGATGAGGAGAGGGATAACCTCTTCTACCAGGGCAAAAGGGAGCATTTGATGGAATCTAGGCGGGTTTGACTTCACGGTGATAGTAGCGGTTTTACCGTTGGTGGAGCTCGATGTCATTTTGGGAATGGACTGGCTTGCATATCAACGTGCCAGTATTGACTTCCTGTCTAATGTGGTGACCCTGAGGGGTGAAGGGCGGTCAGAATTTAAGTTTGAGGGCCTCGGTCAATCGGCCTTTTCCCCGATTTCAGTCATGCATTTGGTGCAGGCAATTAACCAGGTGGGAGTAGCTCTTGTAGCATTGTTGGAGGTTCGCCTTTATAAGTTATCACTTGGGGAAGTGCCAGTAGTGGCGGAGTACGAGGATGTGTTTCCTGAGGATCTTCCTGGAGCACCTCCTCGACGGGAGATGGATTTCTCGATCGAATTAGTGCTAGAGGATAGGCCAGTGTCACGTCCTCCTTTTAGGATAACACCAAAGGAGTTGGTCGAACTCAAAGTATAGTTGCAGAAAATGTTGGAGCAAGGGTATATTATACCCAGTTCTTCACCGTGGAGTGCACCAATGCTATTCGTGAAGAAGAAGGATGGTAGTATGCGGTTGTGCATAGACTACCGAGAGTGGAATAAATTGACTATCAAGAATAAGTATCTAATTCTTCAGATAGATGAGCAGTTCGACAAGGTGGTGGTGTCGGTGGTGTATTCCAAGTTGGATCTGAAGTCAGGGTACTATCAGTTGCGAATTCGAAATGAGTACATACCCAAGACAACTTTTGGTACGAGGTATGGTCACTTTGAGTTCTCGGCGATGCCGTTCGGGTTGACAGACGCGCCATCCGTGTTCATTGACTTGATGAATCGAGTATTTCAGGAGTACTTGGACTCTTTTGTATTGGTCTTCATTGACGATATCTTGGTGTACTCCAAATCGAAGGCCAAGCATGAGACTCACTTGAGAGTGGTCTTGCAAGTGTTGAGAGAGAACCAGATTTATGCAAAGTTCTCGAAGTGTGATTTCTGGTCGGAGAAGGTGGCTTTTCTAGGTCATGTGATTAGTGGTGATGGGGTGGCGGTGGATCCGGCAAAAGTTGAAGCCATCAAAGATTGGCCAATTTTGAGAACTGTGGCGGAAGTCCGATGTTTTCTTGGACTAGCCGAGTACTATAGAAGGTTTGTGGAAAACTTTTTGCGGATTGCCCTACCCCTCACCTCTCTAACTCGTAAAGACCAGAAGTTTATTTGGACTCCGGAGTGCAGTCAGGCGTTTGACACTCTAAAGGGGAGGCAATGGCGGCTCCAATCCTAAGCCTTCCTAAAGGGACTGAAGGATTTCAGATTTTTAGTGAAAATCTGGATGTGGTTTGGGTTGCGTGTTGGTGCAACATGACAGCGTGATAGATTTTGGATAAAGACAGCTAAAGTCTCATGGTAGGAATTACCCCGTCCATGATTTGGAGTTGGCGGCGATAATATTTGCTTTGATATTATGGCGGAACTATGTATATGGTGTGAAAGTGGAGATCTTCACGGATCACAAAAGCCTGAAGTATCTTCTAGATTAGAAGGAGTTGAATATGCGGCAATGCAGATGGGTCGAGTTCCTTGGAGACTATAAAGTGTCAATTCAGTATATGTCAGACAAAGCCAACGTGGTGGCGGATGCGTTGAGTAGGAAATATTCTGGTCAAGGGAGTTGGATCGAAGTTCATGATGAGCGGTTGATGCAGGACTGGGAGTCCATTGACATAGAGTGTGTAGCAAGAGGTGAGTCTAGCGTGGCTCGGTTGAACTGGAATGAAATGCAGAATGACTTTTCCGATCGTATTCGAGAAGCGACCCGTTTTGATGTGGAGTTCCTTCCATACGTGGTGGAAGCTCGAAAGGGTGAGAGTAGCGCCTGGGTGTTAATTTATGGGATTCTGAGGAAGGATGGAATGATTTGTGTACCGCAGTTCGGCAAGCTCCGTGAGGAGTTGATGTTTGAGGCTTGTTGGGTACATTGGTTAAATGTACCTGATTTGAAGAAGCCTCACCCAACACAATGATATACATCATAATGTATTTGATGTATGTTGAGTTTACTTGTGCAGGTTAAGTAATCACTGGACTGAAGCAAAAAGTTTCTATGTCCATGTGTCGACACCCAGAGGGAAAGTGTCGACACTTAAGAAGGCTTGTGTCGACACACAGACAAGCAGTGTCGACACTTGGAGTCATTGTGTCGACACCTGGGATGCAGAGTCGACACCAGACAGAAAGTGTCGACACAAGGAGCTGTGTCGACACTCAGTGAAGAAAAGTGCAGACAGAAACTGTCGACACAAGGAGCTGTGTCGACACCCAATGAAGCTGTGTCTACACCAGAAAGTGTCGACACTTGGAGCTGTGTCGACACACAGCAAAAGTCTGCAGAGACTGTTAAAGTGTCGACACTCAGAACAATGTGTCGACACTCAACAAGAAGAGTCAACACATGAAGAAAGTGTCGACACCTAGAAGATGTGTCAACACTCAGCTGAACACTCTACACTTGAAGAAAGTGTCGACACAAGGAGCTGTGTCGACACTTAGTAAAGAACAGAGTTATCAACAAAATATTCTAAGTACAAGTGTCGACACTAAGGGAATGTGTCGACACTCAGCTGAAGTCTCGACAGAAGAATCAAGTGTCGACACAAGGAGCTGTGTCGACACTTAGCAAGTATCAACATAGAAGACTATGTGTCGACACCAAGAAGCAGTGTCGACACTTAACAGATTCAACACAAGAAGATGTGTCGACACAAAGGAGATGTGTCGACACTTAGAAGAATACAGCTAAAGATAGAAGATCAAGTACTTGTGTCGACACTCAATTTCAGTGTCGACACCTGAAGAAGAATCTGTGTCGAGACATACAAGGAGTTGTGTCGACACCTTGTAGACTTGTGTCGACACTTACACAGCATGTGTCGACACTTGGACTATAAGTGTCGACACTTAAAGACAGAAAGTCTCGACACTTTCAGACAGTTAGAGATTTTCAAGAAATGACTGGATGACTTGACAGCTGCCGTTCCAGCCGGTCTACAGCACCTGTCAGAGATGTCAGAAGACAGTTATGAACCGGACCAGCCGGTTACCATGAAGAAGGCCTATAAATAGGCACCTACAGTTTACAGAAACGAGAGTTCAGATTATTGAAAAACAAGTTATAAAAGTGGTACACAGAGTATCAAATCAAGAAGATCTAGCCGTCCAAGTGCAGATCTAAGAAGTTGGAGAGAGAGGGATCCATCTAAGAAATCAGCCTCTAGAACTAGGCTGAGAAGAAGGATTCAGATTCATTTTGAATTCTAAGTGGCAGAGGTCAAGGAACAACTGCAGAAGGAGACAATCTTATTCAGTTCTACTCAAAAAGCTTTGAAGAAAGCTAAGTCAGATTGA
The DNA here is from genome assembly GCA_039583875.1 of Platanthera guangdongensis. Taxonomy (NCBI): domain Eukaryota; kingdom Viridiplantae; phylum Streptophyta; class Magnoliopsida; order Asparagales; family Orchidaceae; genus Platanthera; species Platanthera guangdongensis. The sequence continues at coordinate 82,433,523 of CM077159.1, forward strand.
ATCCAGCTGAGTTCTTCCAAGAACTCATCAAGAAACTCTCAACTTCCCTCTCTTGTTTCTGAGTTGTTGAGTTATTATCTCTTAATCATTTTTATCTTGTAGGATCCTTTGGATCTGAGTGAATTGTAAGCCTATATTTATAAAGGCTGAGGGTAGGGCTTGAGAGCCTGAGTGTAGAAGATTGAAATCTCTGAGTGTAGGCCTTGTTGGCTGAGTGTAGGCCTTGATTGGCTGAGTGTAGGCCTTTGTGGCTGAGTGTAGGCTTTGGGAAAAGCTGTGTTGTAAGGCCTTGGGCCTGAGAAGTAGGAACCAATTTGGGTTCTGAGACAGTGGAGAAGTTTTGCCGAATCTAGTACACTGCTAGATAGGCGAAGGGGGAAATTGGATGTACCCAAAGCTTGGGGAACCACTATAAATCACTGTGTCTGCTGTGCTGTGATTGTTATTTGCTGTGTATGCTTTGTTATTGCTGTGCAAAAGTAGTTAGAAATCTGTGATATAATTGATTGCTGCCATTAAAGTTCAAAAAGGATTAGGTCACCTATTCACCCTCCCCTCTCTAGGTGTTTAGGTACCATATCTTTCAAGTGGTATCAGAGCCAGGTTCCTCAAAAGGACTAACAGTCTGAGGAGATCCTGATTGGCAGATTCAGTGTAAGGCAACATACAGATTCAAGAAAATACAGATTCAAGAAAATCAAGAAACATGGGTTCCTCTGAGAATCACAAGTAATTGGGTTCCATGAAATTGCCCATATGTTGGAAAGAGATCTTTGGGATCTGGAAGGAAAGGGTAAAGCTATTTGTGGAGGCCTCAGACCCTAGAATCTACATCAAAGTAAAGGAAGGGCCTTATGTGCCCATGAAGATTTCAGTTCTAGATGCAAATCAGAGAACTCCAAAGGATTTCTCTGAGATGACTAAGGATGAGATTGTCCTAGCCACCATGGACAAGAGGGCACAAAACATTATAGTAAGTGCCATAGATGATGCAACATTTCAGAATCTTATACACTGTAAGACAGCCAAAGAGATGTGGGACACTCTTATAGTGTATATGGAAGGATCTGAAGAAGTTAGACAAGATAGAAATACCTTGCTAAATCAGGAGTATGAGAGTTTTAGACAAGGAAAGGGTGATAGCATAACTGAGTGCTATAAGAAGTTCTACAGAATAGTGAATGAACGCATGTCTTATGGAAGAGAGTTCAGTAACTATGAACTAAATGACAAGTTCCTAAGGTCCCTAACCAAAGATTGGGACACCAAGATCTGTGCCATAAGAGAAATGGCTAAGTTGGGGGAAATTCCTCCTCCTACACTGTTTGGCAAGTTATTGTCTTATGAGATGCAGTTGACAGTGAGAAAAGAGGATGAGAAATCAACAAGAAGTGAGCACAAGTAAAGAACAGTAGCCTTCAAGACAGAAGCCTCCAGGAAGTGCAAAAATAAGTCATCAACTCCACCTCCAAAGGTAGTTGAATCTGAGTCAGATGAGTCAGTCAGCACCAAATCTGCAAGCAGTGAAAGTGATGAAGACTTTGCTGCTTTCACTAGACACTTTCAGAAATTCCTGAAGAAGAAACAGTGGAGGTCAAGGCCTTCTACTTCAAAAGGAAAAGAAGATTTTTATCAAGATAAAAAGGCTTCAAAGAAGGACAGGAAGAGAACAAAATCTATCAAGGCAACTAGTTCTAAGATAGTGTGCTATTGCTGCAATAGACAGGGCCATGTTATTGCAGACTGTCCTGAAAAGTGGAAAGAATCTGGTGACAGGAAAAAGACTCATTTCAAAGGCAAGAAAGAGAAGTCTTTTGTAGCCAAGAAAGAGAAGACTCTATCAGATATCTCTTCTTCAGAAACTGAGTCTGAGGCTGAGGCCTACATAGGGCTGTTTGCTGAAGAAGAAGAAGAAGAATTCATGCAGATAATGGAGTCTATCTATGAACAAGAAGACTGTCAGTGCCAAGGAATGATGGCATTGACTGAGAGTGACAAAATCCTGGAGCAGCCAGGACCCAGTAAGGTACAAAGTTCAACTCTTAGTTCAGTTTCTTGTTCTAGTTCAGAATCAGATTCATCTTCATCAAGTGATGAGAATGTATCTGAGTCAGAGGATGATATTCATCAGCTTATAGATGAATATAAGGTGCTGTTGCAGGCTTACAAGAAAATCAAGTCCTTAGCCAAAAGTCAGGCAAAGGAAATTGCTGATCTTAAAGCTGCTGCAACAGATTTTGAGAAGCAATTTGATCAAAAGCTTAATGAGATAGCCAGGCTGAAACACATTACAGTAATTCAGATGGGGACTATCACCTTTAAGAATGATCAAATCAAGAGTCTGAAGATCAATCTTCAGAAAGAGAGAGAGCTTGTTGCTAGGTTTTCTAAACCTAAGTCAGTGCTACCTTTAATTGATGAATTTGTTCATCATAAAGGCAAGGCTGGACTGGGCTTTATTAGACCTGCAAGGACTGAGCAGTGCAAGTCTAAGTCCAAGGGCAAAGCCCCAACATTCAACAAGTCTGCTGTAGACAAGACAGCCAAGACAGTACCTAAGCAAAGGTACAATAAGTTTGAATGTTGGTGTTGTGGCAAAGTTGGCCATTTTGCAGTCGACTGTTGGCACAATGTTAGTGCCAAAGTGAGTAGCAAGCTACCTGGTGGAAAGCCAGTAGGTAGTTTTGTCAAGTTGCAGACTAACAAGTACCAAGGAACCAAGAATTCTTTGGGTTCTAAGGTTCATTAATCTATTTTGCAGGTGAATCCAAGTGGCCATACCCCAACATGGTACTTGGACAGTGGATGTTCCAAACATATGACTGGAACTAGAAGATTACTAAAGGACTACATTCCAATAAAAGATGGTCCTAAAGTCAGCTTTGGTGGTTCTGAAAAAGGAATCATCAAAGGATTTGGTAACATTTCTAGCAACTTGGTTACCATTACTCAAGTGGCTTATGTTAAAGGGTTGAAACACAACCTAATAAGTATAAGTCAATTAAGTGATGCAGGGTATGACATCTCATTTGTTAAAAATGGTTGTCATATCAAGAGGTCAAGTGATCAAGAGATCATTTTGACAGGTTATAGGAAAAGGAATGTCTACTGCCTAGACATTATGATTGAGAACAATGGTTCTCCAGTTTGTCTTGTAGCTGATGAGACACTCTCTCATTGTGTCAAATGGCACAAGAGGCTAGCCCATCTTAACTACAAGACTATTAGCAAACTCTTTAGCAAAGAGTTAGTGAGGAATGGTCCTCAAGTTAAGTGTGTTAAAGATTGTATTTGCTCAGCTTGTCAAAAGGGCAAGCAGACTAAATCCACCTTTAGAAGCATAGAAAACAAAGATGCTGTGAGGTGTTTATACCTCTTACACTTGGATCTCTTTGGTCCAATGCCAGTTCACAGCTTAGGTAGGAAGGTCTATACCTTTGTAGTTATAGATGACTACTCAAGGTTTTCCTGGGTGTTCTTCTTAAGACAGAAATCTGAAACACATAGTGTCTTCTATAACTTTGTCAAGCAAATTCAGAATGAACTAAATAGTACAGTGGTCAAAATTAGAAGTGACCATGGTACTGAATTTCAGTCTGATAGCATGACAAAACTATGTGAAGACTTTGAGATATTTCAAGAATTCTCTTCACCTAGAACACCTCAGCAAAATGGCATTGCTGAGAGGAAGAATAGAACCTTGATAGAGGCTGGTAGGACCCTATTAAGTGATACATCACTGCCAGAGTATTTCTGGGCTGAAGCAGTTAATACTGCATGCCATGTTATAAATAGGGCTACCATCACTAAAAGGCTTAACAAGACCCCATATGAAGTTGTGAAAGGCAGGAAACCAAACCTATCCTATTTCAGGATCTTTGGTTGCAAATGCTTCATACTTAACAATGGGAAGTCTTACTTAACTAAGTTTGCTGCCAAGTCCCAAGAGGGAATTTTTGTTGGGTACAACAATAATAGTAAGGCTTATAGAGTCTACAACTTGACTACACAAGTTGTAGAAGAATCTGTGCATGCAGTTTTTGATGAGACTAAACTTATTAACAATGAGTTGTCTAGTAGTGTATGCAGCCCCACAGGTTTATCAAAGAAAATGGACAAGCTTACTATAGAAGAAGTGCCTGCTGCAAGACAACAAGGAGAGGAGAGTAGCTGTTGTCCAGGGGGAGAACTATATGTGTCAATTGCTGATGAAGTACAAGGAATACAGCATGATGGAGATGCTGAAGAGGTTCAACCAGAAGTTAGGATGCCTCCTGCCAACAGGCATCTAAGAGATCATCCAGTAGAGCAGATTATTGGAGATCCAAGACAAGGAGTACAAACCAGGAGCAGATACATAAATGCAGCAATCTACTCCAGCTTTCTGTCTCAAGTTGAACCTAAGAAATTTGAAGAAGCAATACTGGATCCACAATGGACTGAAAAAATGCAAGAAGAGCTTAATCAGTTCAAGAGGTGCAAGGTCTGGGAATTAGTTCCTAAACCTAAAGACCACAATATAATAGGAACTAAGTGGATCTACAGGAATAAGATGGATGAACAAGGGGTCATCATTAAGAATAAGGCTAGACTGGTTGCTAAAGGATATAGGCAAGAAGAAGGTATTGATTTTGATCAAACCTTTGCTCCAGTAGCCAGACTGGAAGCCATAAGGATGTTCTTAGCCTATGCAATCAAGGATTTAAGGTTTAACAAATGGATGTCAAGTCAGCATTCCTAAATGGTAATCTTCAGGAAGAAGTCTATGTGGAATAGCTTTCAGGTTTTGTTGATCCAACTCTACCTCATCATGTCTATAGACTTAGGAAAGCTTTATATGGGTTAAAGCAAGCCCCTAGGGCTTGGTATGAAACCCTATCTAGTTTCATCATTGAGAATAAGTTCTCAAGGGGGAAAATAGATAAGACTCTATTCCTTAGGGAATCTAGAGGCAAAGTTATACTAGTCAAAATATATGTAGATGACATTATATTTGGGTCTACTGAAAGCAGCCTTTGCAAAAAGTTTGCAAAACTTATGCAAGGTCAGTTTGAGATGAGTAGTATGGGAGAGCTGAAGTTTTTCTTGGGTCTCCAAGTTAAACAGACTGAGAGTGGTTTATCAATTTGTCAGTCCAAGTTCACCCTATAACTCATAAGGAAGTATGGTATGGATTCATCCAGCACCATGAAGACTCCTATGGGGTCAAGTATGTCTCTTAGCAAGGATGATGCAGGGAAACCTGTAGATGAAACCTTGTATAGATGGATAGTTGGCTCCCTATTATACTTGACTTCTAGTAGACCAGACATCATGTATGCTACATGTGTTTGTGCAAGGTATCATGCTTGCCCTAAAGAGTCTCATTTGACTGCAGTCAAGAGAATATTGAGATATCTAAAGGGCACTCCCTATCTAGGCCTCTGGTACCCTAGGAATGGAGATTTTGAACTAACAGGTTATTCATATGCAGACTTTGCAGGATGCAAAGAAGATAGAAAGAGCACTACTAGAACCTGTCAATTCCTAGGTGGGAGACTAATTTCATGGAGTAGCAAAAAGCAAACCAGTGTGGCTATCTCCACAGCAGAGTCAGAGTATGTGGCTGCAGGAAGTTGCTGTGCTCAACTTCTGTGGATACAACATCAGCTAGAGGACTATGGATTTCAGGTAAGTAGAACTCCACTTTTTTGTGATTCTACAAGTGCCATTTCAATAGCTAATAACCCTGTATCTCATAGTAGAACTAAACATATTGAAATTAAATATCATTTTCTTAGGGAGCATGTAGAAAGAGAAGATATTTTATTAGAATATGTTAAAACTGATAATCAAGTAGCTGATATGTTTACTAAGCCCCTAGAAGAAGCTAAGTTCAATAGATTCAAAATTGAACTAGGAATGATAAACTTAGAGTAAGTTTACAGATTATAAAATGACTAAGTAAAAAGGTGTCGACACATAGACAAGTCTATGTCGACACAGAGTAGTGGTGTCGACACTTCAGGAAATAAGTGTCGACACATCTAGGATGTTGGTGTCGACATTTCAGAATGTTGGTGTCGACACATGTCCAGTAGGTGTCGACACATCCAATGTGGTGTCGACACTTAAGTTTTATTCAGAATTTTCTAAGTAAAGTCTCGACAATGAGTCGAGTTATGTTGTGTCAACACATAACCAAGTGTCGACACATAAAATCTGTGACTAAACTTGTGTCGACACATATGTGTCGAGACATTATAAGTCAGTGTCGACACTTATTGCCAGTGTCGACATATTTTAAGTTAACTATCCCGCCTGTTCATCTTCAAAATCAGAAAGGTATAAATAGGGTTCGGTCTTTGTTTGTCGACACGCTTTCAAAGTTTCGAGACCAAAACTACTGTGTTGACACCTCTCTTCTCTCAAGACAAATTCTACAACCCTAATGGCGCCTAAGCTAGAGGAGAACGTCAACGAAGGATATGAGCTGGTGCGCGGCGCTTTCGACGATGCTGATGCAGAAATCCAGGCGGTCGTAACCCTAGTTGCTGATTCAGGGTTAGAATACTTAGTTTCTGAACCTACAAAGATTTGGAAGAAAGAGGTTCTTGAATTTCTAAATGGAGCTGAAGTAGATGAGTCTGGATACAGAATCAAATCTAGAGTTCATGGAATGAAGGTCAAGGTATCACCAAAGAGTCTAAGGAAGATTCTACAGCTTCCAAAAACTCAAGATGAAGAAGAAGTTACTGCATCCAAGACTAGGGAAGCTCTAACCTGGTGTGTTCTGGATCCTAAAATGAAGATAGGTTCTGTTTTTAACAGGAAAGGCATGAACAGCCAAGGAAAATTCATGTCTGAGATTGTTGGTAAGGTCTTACTCAGCAAGCCTGGAGGGCATGACAGAGTGTCTGTCTATATGTTTGGAATAATGACAAGGATTATCTTCTCTCTTAAGGCTGACTGGTCTATAGTAGTTTATGAGAAAATCAAGGAAAGCTTGAAGAAGCCCAATCTGGGCAGAATCTTAAGTCTCTACCTAGCTGGTGCCATACCAGAGGTAATGAATACTACTGCTGGCAGCAAGATAAATCATATGAGGAAGATGGATCAAAGGATCTTTTCTAGATGGGACAGGGTGTTGTCAAAGGAAATGCCAACCCCTGAGAAGGCAGTTACTGAGAAGGAGATTCCTCCAAAGAAAAAGAGAAAAACTGCTCCAGTGGCACAAGAGTCCTCCAGCAGTTCTGAAAGTGAAGAACAAGTTGTTTTCACTCCAGATGACCAAGAGGAAGAGACTGCAGTGAAATCTCCTGCTCCTCAAGAGGCTGCTGAGATCCAGGGGGAGCTGCCTCAAGCTAGCCCCATCCATAAGGATCACAGCCAGGGGGAGCCTCCAGTTGTAGAAGAACCCTCTACACTGGAAAGTGAGCAAGCCACCAACATCATACAAGAGGTACTCACTGACCTAAATACTTTAGAATATCTTATAGAAGATGTTGATTTTTCTAATGTTCCTCAGCAAACTCAGCTGGATAGTCCAGTACCAGATGTTGTTGAAGATGACACATCTGCTGTACAAGTGATTCCTGATCCAGTGGTTGAAGAGCAAAGATTGTCTTCAGCTCCTTCACCACCAGAATACACAATGGAAGATTTATTCCTAAATCTGGATCAAGCAGATTTTGACAAGGACACAGATACTACTGAGAATAAGAATGCTGCTGCTGAGGGGGAGCAAGTACAAGTTCTGGAAGAGCCTATAAGGCAAGAAACTGAGAAGGCACTTGATGTGCAACCTGAGAAGCCTTCAAGCCCTAAGGACAGGGTTAACATAGCCAGCACTTCTGCCTCTGAAGATGAGGAGAGTGCTAGGGCAAAGAAGAAGAAACTGTATGTCTTCAAGAGAAGAAGTCAAAGTTATAAGAAAGCTCTGCAATCTATTTCCCCACAGCCTATAGTTCAGCAAGCTCCAACTGTTGATTATAGTGCTTTGATGATTGCCATGCAGATTAAATTGGATGAACAAAGAAAAGCCATAGAAGCTTATGTGGATGAAGGGTAGAAATCCTTACAATTTGATCTAGCCCAGGACATCAAGTCTATAAGGTTTGAAATGAACCTTAACAAGAAGGAGATGACAGACTGCTTCCACAAGGGTGGCAATGCAGTGCTGTACTTGACAACCCACCAGGAAAAGATAAAAGCCCAAGTGGATGACATAGCATTGAAGCAAGGATATGTTCTTGAAAATCAGTTAAGAATGAATGACAACTTGACTGCTTCACATAATGCTATAGTCACTGAATTGAAGAACAAGGCTGCTGAACCTTCTACTTCTACTGCTGCTAAAGCTGAATTTGACAAAGCCTTTCAAGAAGAAATTTCTGCTATTAAGTCTGCAATCCAAGCCTCCCAGAAAGCCATCTCTGAACAACTTCAAAAGCTCAAACCATTCTTTAAAGAGGGAATCAGATACTTGGATAGTCAAATAAGATTTCAAAAGGATGATGTCAGAGATCATATGGCTAGAGAAGTCATAAAGGGGGAGAGAATTTTAGTCAAAGCTAGCTCTGATCATGCCAAATGGATATCTAATTCCATCAGAGCTACACTAGGCTATCCTCCACTCTGTGATGATGACAATGTTGCTGAATCTGGGATTCAAACTGCATATCTTGGAGGTGAGCAACCAGAGGTAGCTCAAGTGATCTATCCTCCACCAGATTTTAACATGGTGCAAGCTGATATTCATCAGATATATAGCCCAACTGAAAGGAAGTCTAATGTTATTCTGGATAAAGTGGTTCAGCCTATTACTGAAGCCATGCAAGAGGCATTACAGAAGGAGGAAGAGACAAGGTTGTCTAAGAAGAGGTTTAGGGAACAAGCAAAGCAAAGGCCAGACTTTGAACAGTGGAGCCCTACCTCTAGGAATATAATATTAACTGCCTGGAAAGCTGCCAAGGATAACATTCATGACAGGAACAAGTGGTTTTCTGAAGCTGAATGGAGAAAACATGAGATCAGGCAGGAAGCAATAGTTCAGTATAGAAGGAAGGCAAAGATGGGAAAGCTACCTCCTACTGCAGTGGAGCCTAGCAAGTACTTTCCTAAGCCATACCATTATTTTGAGAGACAGAAGATCAAAGCTGAAGAGTTTAAAAAGAAAGATCTAAAAGGTAAGAAGCCTGCTGATGCTGAAACTGCTGATGCCCCTGTCAAAGCTCAAGTTCAAGCTGGCAAGGGAATAGTTATCAAGGAACCTGAACAGAAATAGTTTAAGAATTTACTTGAAGATTATTTTGTAATCTTTTGAATGTAAAACATTTTTGTGAACTACTGAAAATGTATAAGACAAATGTTAGAACAATATGTGATCAATATATTTCATGATTGTTCTGTGAATATGTCTATTTCTTATTTGTTCTGTGTTGATGTATGTGTATACATGTGTGATTTATACATGTTTATGTTTACCCTGCTGTACAATATCCTGCTTTACATCATTTTGTAATTTTTAATTATGAATAGTGTATATCATTGACCAAGGGTTATGACTTCTCCAAATAGGGGGAGATTGTTGGGTACATTGGTTAAATGTACCTGATTTGAAGAAGCCTCACCCAACTTAATGATATACATCATAATGTATTTGATGTATGTTGAGTTTACTTGTGCAGGTTAAGTAATCACTGGACTGAAGCAAAAAGATTCTAAGTCCATGTGTCGACACCCAGAGGGAAAGTGTCGACACTTAAGAAGGCTTGTGTCGACACCCAGACCAGCAGTGTCGACACTTGGAGTCATTGTGTCGACACCTGGGATGCAGAGTCGACACCAGACAGAAAGTGTCGACACAAGGAGCTGTGTCGACACTCAGTGAAGAAAAGTGCAGACAGAAAGTGTCGACACAAGGAGCTGTGTCGACACCCAGTGAAGCTGTGTCTACACCAGAAAGTGTCGACACTTGGAGCTGTGTCGACACACAACAAAAGTCTGCAGAGACTGTTAAAGTGTCGACACTCAGAACAATGTGTCGACACTCAACAAGAAGAGTCAACACATGAAGAAAGTGTCGACACCTAGAAGATGTGTCAACACTCAGCTGAAGACTCTACACTTGAAGAAAGTGTCGACACAAGGAGCTGCGTCGACACTTAGTAAAGAACAGAGTTATCAACAAAATATTCTAAGTACAAGTGTCGACACTAAGGGAATGTGTCGACACTCAGCTGAAGTCTCGACAGAAGAATCAAGTGTCGACACAAGGAGCTGTGTCGACACTTAGCAAGTATCAACATAGAAGACTATGTGTCGACACAAAGAAGCAGTGTCGACACTTAACAGATTCAACACAAGAAGATGTGTCGACACAAAGGAGATGTGTCGACACTTAGAAGAATACAGCTAAAGATAGAAGATCAAGTACTTGTGTCGACACTCAATTTCAGTGTCGACACCTGAAGAAGAATCTGTGTCGAGACATACAAGGAGTTGTGTCGACACCTTGTAGACTTGTGTCGACACTTACACAGCATGTGTCGACACTTGGACTATAAGTGTCGACACTTAAAGACAGAAAGTCTCGACACTTTCAGACAGTTAGAGATTTTCAAGAAATGACTGGATGACTTGACAGCTGCCGTTCCAGCCGGTCTACAGCACCTGTCAGAGATGTCAGAAGACAGTTATGAACCGGACCAGCCGGTTACCATGAAGAAGGCCTATAAATAGGCAACTACAGTTTACAGAAACGAGAGTTCATATTATTGAAAAACAAGTTATAAAAGTGGTACACAGAGTATCAAATCAAGAAGATCTACCCGTCCAAGTGCAGATATAAGAAGTTGGAGAGAGAGGGCTCCATCCAAGAAATCAGCCTCTGGAACTAGGCTGAGAAGAAGGATTCAGATTCATTCTGAATTCTAAGTGGCAGAGGTCAAGGAACAACTGCAGAAGGAGACAATCTTATTCAGTTCTACTCAAGAAGCTTTGAAGAAAGCTAAGTCAGATTGAATCCAGCTGAGTTCTTCCAAGAACTCATCAAGAAACTCTCAACTCCCCTCTCTTGTTTCTGAGTTGTTTAGTTATTATCTCTTAATCATTTTTATCTTGTAGGATCCTTTGGATCTGAGTGAATTGTAAGCCTATATTTATAAAGGCTGAGGGTAGGGCTTGAGAGCCTGAGTGTAGGAGATTGAAATCTCTGAGTGTAGGCCTTGTTGGCTGAGTGTAGGCCTTGATTGGCTGAGTGTAGGCCTTTGTGGCTGAGTGTAGGCTTTGGGAAAAGCTTAGTTGTAAGGCCTTGGGCATGAGGAGTAGGAACCAATTTGGGTTCTGAGACAGTGATGAAGTTTGGCCGAATCTAGTACACTGCTAGATAGGCGAAGGGGGAAAGTGGATGTACCCAAAGCTTGGGGAACCACTATAAATCACTGTGTCTGCTGTGCTGTGATTGTTATTTGTTGTGTATGCTTTGTTATTGCTGTGCAAAAGTAGTTAGAAATCTGTGATATAACTGATTGCTGCCATTAAAGTTCAAAAAGGATTAGGTCACCTATTCACCCCCCCCCCCCTCTAGGTGTTTAGGTACCATATCTTTCAAGGCTCACTTCACAAAGTACTTCATTCACCCGGGCAGTACAAAGATGTACTTGGATATGAACAAATCCTTTTTGGTGGCCTGGTTTGAAGCAGGAAGTAGCTTTGTACATGAATCGGTGCCAAACTTGTGCCTTAGTGAAGGCCGACTGTCAGAAGCCGGGTGGGTTCTAGAAGCCTCTTTCTATTCCCGAGTGAAAATTTGATGACATCTCCATGGACTTTGTACATGGGTTACCTATATCGCAGCAGGGTAATGACGTGATTTGGGTGATCGTGGATCGCTTGACCAAAGTGACTCACTTCATCCCAAATCAGAAAGAGGACAGCGTGGAGAAGCTGGTAGAATTGTATGTTCGCAACATTGTGAGACTACATGGAATTCCTAAGAGTATAGTTAGTGATCGCGATGGACATTTCACATCCAAGGACTGGAGGTTGGTTCCGAAGAGTCTAGGCACGAGGCTGAAGTTCAGTACGGCTTTCCATCCTCAAACTGATTGACAAACCAAAAGAATGCACCGTACTATGGACGATATGCTGACGATGTGTACTATTGACTTCGGTAAGAAGTGGGAAGCTCACTCTTCATGGTAGAGTTCCGTTATAACAACATTTACAAAGTAAGTATAAAGATGGCGTCGTACGAAGCTTTGTATGGGAGGAGGTGTAGAACAACGATGTCTTGGACTGAGGCGGGAGACACCAAACTTTTGGGAAAAAAGTGATAGCTGATGCATGCGAGTTGGTGCAAACAATTCAAGAGCGCATGAAGGTTGCTCAAGATCGCAAAAAAAAAATAGTTTAATGCTCGCCACGAGAATGTGGAGTTCACGGTAGACAACTGGGTCTATCTAAAGATCAAGCCATTCTGTAACGCCCCTAGCCGATACAACGTGACAGCATCACGGCTCTGCTCTAGGCGACATTACCGAGCTTCAACCCAAGCAGCCCAACCCCTCTCCCTCCACAGGCGGGTTGTTGGTGGCCACATCCTCCCTTTGATGAGCGAACTCGATAGTTAAGTTAGGCCATACGGGGACTTCCCAGGAGGTCACCCATCCTAGTACTACTCTCGTCCAAGCACGCTTAACTATGAAGTTCCTTCATCTCTCATCACCAATTGAGCTGCAGCTCAATTGGTGAAGACAGTTGAAAGAACTCCATAGTTTAGCGTGCTCGGGGTGGAGTAGTACTGGGATGGGTGAACTCCTGGGAAGTCCCCGTAGTGCGGGCTTGACTATCGAGTTTACCTTATCAAAGGGAGGCTGTGGCCACCAACAACCCGCCCGTGGAGGGGGAGGGGATGGGGTGCTTGGGCTGCAGCCCGGTAGCATCGCTTAGAGCGGAGCCGTGATGCTGTCACGTTGGATCGGCTAGGGGCGTTACACATTCAAAGGCGTTTTTTGGATTCGCCGACTCAAGAAGTTGATTCTGAGGTTTTTGGGACCTTTCGAAGTTACAGAACGGGCGGGAGAAGCAGTGTACCGGTTGGCGTTGTCCACAGAGCTGAGTGGATTACACGATATTTTCCATGTCTCTGTCTTGAGGAAAGTATTAGTGGAGGCTAGTGTGGTGATCGAATCGGCATCAGTGCCGATAGAAGAGGACTTGAGGACGTGAGTCCGACCTGTTAGTATAGAGGATACAAAGGTTCGGCAATTGCGGAACAAAGAACTTAAGCTCGTGAAGGTGCTTTGGGATAACTGCGGGCGTGACGAGTTCTCTTGGGAGCGTGAGCAAGCAATGCGCGAGGACTATCCCGAGTTATTTGTGTAGTGCTGGTTTGAAACAGTAACTGATTTGTTGCAACAATGTTTTTATTTGCTGCGATAATTTTCTTGCTGTCTTCCTGTATGAAGATTAATTTCGGGGATGAAATTCTTGTTATGGGGGAGGATTTGTAACACCCTCCCCCCAGTTTTCAGACCTGGAGTCGCTGGAAGCTAGCGCATGATCAATGGATCAAGTGCGCACGACCACTGGTCGTGCGCCACTGATCGTGTGCACTATTCTCCATGTTTCCAAGTTCTGCTTAGGGCAATCGCACAACCATTGGACTTAGTGCGCACGACCAGTGGTCATGCGCCACTGCTCATGCGCGTTTATCCCATCTTCTCTAGAGTTCTGCCATAGTTAATCGCACGACCATGGGATCCAGTGCGCACGACCACTAGTCGTGCTCCACTGATCGTGCTGGCAGGTGTTGTTCCGTCATTTTCTTTTGTGGTCGTCTAATGTTTCCTTAAACTCAATCCAAGGGCCTAGTATCTTCCACCCAAAGGGATTTAATAGGGATGACAGTGTCTTTCCCCTCATTTCTCTCATCTTTTAGAGTGAGAGTTAGGGTTGGAGTGGGAGATAATGGAGGAGGAAGGAGAGAGAGCTTTCTTCCACCATTGACGGATCTTTAGAGCTCCGATCATCGTTCCGAGACAGGATCTGTGTAGAGGCCATGGAGCCGCTCGTGTCAATCTGTTCAAAGCAAGGATTCCATGGCTAGAAAGAGGGGTCGTAAGGTAACGACATTTCTCCCCTTGGTTTCTAGGATGCGTGCATAACATCTTTTTCTTTTTTGCTTTTCAAGATTTTGGGCACCAAATCTCTCAAATGAGAGGGGATTGGATCGCCATGGTTCAAGAGTGACAACCGGGTCGATTGTGACCGTCCCTGGCATAATATTATATTAGAGATCTACTCCGTTAGTGGATTAGGCATTCTGGATGAAGCCGTAGTCACGACCGTTAGTCCGACTCGGTGATGTTGCATAGTGAGCCTTAAGGATTTTGTAGAAATCCGTTGCGGCAATATGTTATTTGTGAGGTATGTTTTTCCCCCTTTTTTGAGTGAGTACGTGTAGTGGAACCGGACAAGGTTAGCTCTGCGTTGGGGTAGATGATTTCCTTGGTGCGCGGGAATGTTGTTGTATGAATGATGGATTAGGGTGGGAAAGACTATGGATTGTGATGTGTTAAGGTGTGGCTTTGTCTACGTGGTTGGCTGGCTATCCTGTGACGTGCAAGTCATGTGGGGAGAGTGTCCCAGCGAGACTAGTCCCCTTCTATGAGACGGACGAGAATGCCAAGCATAGGATAAGCCCAGGCAATGAAGCCCACGAGTGGGTGGGGTCCCGCAAGGGTTCTTAGAATCGGTTTGTATTTGAGACGGAATCCCGACGTGAGAAGTCAGATCTTGCAGGCAAGACCGGGTCTAAGACCCACGAGCGGGTGGTGTCTTGGCAAGATTTCCATGTGGCGGCTTATATGCCGTTAGGGGAATTGTAGTACCCTTTTTATTTGCGGCTTGACGTCGATGGGGAAATTGGAAGTACCCAGATGTTATGATGATTGATGCGCTGGTGGTAAGATTACCGTTCACTGTCAAGTAATAAAATGGAGGACTAGCTTCCCCAGGTATCGATCTCACATGGAGTGCAAGTAGGGAGCATAGATTTCACTTTCAGAGAAATGAATGAAAGTGCTAAATAAAATCGAGAGTTTTGATTTCGGTTTTCCTACACTAAGAAACAACAAAGTAGTGCAGGTCGCCGTAACCACGTCGCTAGGGTGAATTACTCTAAGGATTAATAGCAGAGACGAATGAAGTAACGAGGGTCGTAAACACCTCTTTGCAATGCGCGCTTCTAGCAGTCTCTAGAACGGCTCAAAAATGACTTTCTCTAACAAGTAGGAAACTCATCAACATATATCATGAACAAGGAATCACCGCACAAAACCGTAACAAGAACTTGAACAAAACATAGTTAATAAATCTCAAGCTAACTAGCACAAGTTCAGTTTAACATAAATCCAAGAAAAAGGGGGAAAGAAACACAACCAAGCACTCGAAGACTCTCAAAGGTTCGCGACCGAAAGCGAGGGTTGTCAAGCCTTGTCATAGCTCGGTCTTTGGAAGGAATCCGGTATCCCGAAGGGCTGTCACTTCCTTCTTCACAACCGGCTTCTTCGTGTTGTAGTTGTTGATGCAGATCAGAGCAAAATGCTTCACAAGTTCAGCAACAAAGAACTCGAACAACAACTTGGAGGTCGGCAATGGCGGTGGTGGCCGGAGACAAAGCTTTTGCAATCTCTTTGGAGGAGAAAGGGTGGCCGGATCAACCCTCCAAGGAGGAGAGAGAAAACGACGGCTGGAGGGGCGAGTTACCGCTCCAATGGGCGAAAATGGCAGGGGAAAAATGTAGTGTCCAAGTTCAGGAGAAATCTGCGGCTTAAATAGTAAAAGTCAGAAAAATTGGTCACGCACGGTCAGGCGCACAACCGTGCGTGAACCGTGCGATATTGATAACCAGGGCGAGCCTGAGGAAGAAGAAGCGTTGACCCGAGCAATTTTACTCGCACATGGTCGATTCTGCCCGTGCGTGAAGTAATTCACACGGGTAGCGACAGCAAGCAGAAAACGCAGGCAACCGGGAGAAATCGTGTGTTTACGCGCGCACGTTCGCTTCCGCCCGTGCGTGAAGAAGATGCACGACCAGCCATAGAATAGAGAAAAACCAAAAGGCTACATGAAAACAGTGCGTTTCCTTCGCGCACGGTTCCGATGAAACCGTGCATGAAGCAACCACACGGGCCGGTCAATCTTCCAAATTAATCGACAGGAAAACGCACCACGAAAACAAACCTTGCGCCAATATAACGCACGGTCGTGCGGTTTCCTCAAATCGGCATTGTGAAGAAGGGAAAACTGACCACCTGCACACAAAAATACTAGCAACGGAGGACCCTCCAGCAATCAACAAAAAGCAATAAAAATACTGGAACGAGCCCCGAGGAGCACCAAGTGCATACCCAGTAAATGAATGCGCAATTGCGCACCCTCGAGCTAGAAAGGTGCACTAAACGTGAAACACAACAGTAATGAAATATCAATAAAAATAACTGAAAAGGGAAGTGCAAAGACAGGAAAAACAACCCAGATAAGTTCGCAAAACCCTATATAAACGGGACTCATCACACCACCAGACTTACCTATTTGCGCGTCCCGAGCAAAGAAGATCCTTGCAGAATAGAAAAAGAACCGACTAACACAGTAATTACGATCCGGGGTATCATCCGAAGTCGCACGCTCGCGAGCGTAAAAATTCAGTAGAGAAAATTTCTAAGCATACAAGATAATTTATACTTTTCAGCATGTGCAACAAAAATTCTATGACTACTCAAAAATTGAATCACAGTGAATCCTCTGGTCGCGCTTAGGGTAAAAATAGACTATCCTCTAAGGCGAGTATTGCCAAAGATCGGGATTCGGGACAACCTCCAATGGAATCCACGAATGTCGGTGACCAAATGCTTGCCCGTTCGCACTCTCCCCACGACACTAGTTTGCCTTAAGCGCAAGTCCGTAGGACTTCTGGTGGTAATGGGGCTTGGGTTATGGGGGGGGGGGGTAATCAAGGATAAAAATGAAGGCTACGCACAAAACCCAGCCGAGCTAGCACCAAAAGAAGTTATCCGCTATCCACAAATCAAGCAGACACACCACACCCCCAGTCTTAGTTTTTGAAATATGGGTGTGTGCACCGCCTATGCCAAAACAAATACTAACTCAAAAGAGATTTTTAGTTACGCTTTTCTTTCCACTTTTTCTTTCCTTTTCAAATTTTCTCTTTATAACTGTTAATCTTATTTTTTTTCTTTTTCTTAAGCACAATTCCAGCTAATAAATGCATGGGAGCAGAACCACACATTTCACAAAGATCTACACCGCATCAACACCTCCAACAAGAAATTATAAAACAGTAAAGCTAGACTTGGGTGTGCGACTAGGGTCTGCCACTATGCTTTGGTGAAATAAAAGTGGAGCTGAATCAAAGGAGGGGTAGGCACAACGGGGCTAGCGAGGATAATATGATAGGAACAGGTACAAAGCTCAACATAGCCAAAATGATGGCCTACATCATGCTCACGCTTAACTAACCCTGCGCCAATGCTTCGAGAGTAGCTTGAGGCAAGTTTTATCCAACGAGAAGGACTATCCATCCTCCCGACTCGAGCAATACGAATCTAATGGTTGTCTACACACATCCCCAAGCTACCGTCGGATTCACACCGGATTCAGCAATTTTTTAGTAGAATAAAAAGAATTTACGCAATTTGAAAAATATAAAACTAAAAGCATGCAGAAAAATTAATTCTACTTTAATTTCTACACGAGACGAGAGCATTCGACTAGAGCATAGCAAGGTCAATATTTTACCCCGTCTCACAATCCTATATTAGCAATGTAATTTTTCTAAATCTAACGAAAGAAACAAGTTTGACTCGCCATACGCAAAAAGCTAAGTACGCGCTCATGTGGGTGCAAAGATGAGCAATGCAATGAAGTAAACAAATAAATTAAAAACAGCTACTTGTATGCAAATAAAGTGCACGTGCAAAGGTAACATCGACAAGCTCTCCCCCACACTTAAGCAAAAAAGCATAGCAAAATAAGTGGAAGTAAAAATTAAAAATGAGAAAAGGGGAGAAGTTACCCAATGCTCAGAAGATGAGCACACCAGAAGATTGGCCTTAATCTTAATCACTAAGCCCGCAACCCAGACTAAATCAACTACAAGAAGCTCATCTCCAACCAGCAAATAATAGGCATGTACACTCAAAAAGCTAAGCAAACAAATTAAACGCAGCGAAATTGGGTTGTCTCCCACAAGCCCTTTTCTTTACCGTCCTTAAGGTGGACCAAATACCTGTATTAACATTTTTATATAATGTTCAGAAAGCAAAAGCTTAATATGCAGAGAAAGAATTCAAAGCCACACAAAGCATTAAGCAAATTACCCGCTAGAAATGACAAGACAAAAGGAAAATGGCCCCGGAGATCCCTCACTTTTCAGCTAAACGCCGATTTGTCATAGATCCCTCCAGACACACGGGATGAGGAAGAGGGGAAAGCTTTAGGTCGCAAGGAAGACAAGTCTCCCCTGCCCCTACCCTCCTCTGTCCTACGCCTGCGGGAAAAAATCTGTGCTTTACGCAGAAGAAACTCCTTTCGTTTCAATTCCACAGAAGAGGAGCGGCAGGGAGGTAAGGTCACTCCCGGCAGTTTAGCAGCTAGATTAACATCCAAATCTGGGGACATCCTTTCTTCACTCAATGAGGGTGAAAGATCAGCCCACGATACCTGTTTCATAGTTTTACAGACTTTAGCTAAACAACTTGCAGTTTTTGAATCTAAATTCTGCACGCCGACACCCGACGTGAACAACACATCCATCTTCATAGAAGCATCATGCATCCCATCAAGGTCCTATGTCATGACTTTCCCTTTAGTTATTATTGGCGTTTCAACATCTTACTCCACCTGTTCTGGTCCCATCGATTGAAAATCTGCCTTAGCACCACTAGAAACATCATTAGAAGACAAGATAGTTAAGTTCACTGGTTCTATGAGGTCAATAACCATCAATTGAGGAGGCGAAGATGGTAAAGATGCAATAACTTTGGCCGCAACATTGACGCCACTAGCATCAAAATGCAACGTCGCCTCACTGGCTTTAAGGAAGGGGACCCCAAGGATGGGTTTTGACGTGTTATCCCTAGGTCCAAGCACCTAAAAGTCTGTCCAGACAGCCGCCCCATTAAATACCACTTCTACACCCTTCACCTCTCCATTGGTCTCAACCACGGATCCGTTAACAAGTATTAAAGATTTCCTCCCATCAGAATCAATATTCAAATTCATATTTTCAACATCTTGCAAACCAAGAATGTTGTAAGATGAACCAGAATCACAAAGCGCTAAAGTCTCTATGACATTTAACTCACACTTAACAGTCATTTCTCGGCCATTACATTCCCCCACATCCTTAACACGCTTACCCTGCTAATGGGGATTCTTCTCCGTGATGCTAGGAATTGTGCCTCGGGTGTGCTCTGAAAAAACGTGGGCCAATTGTCCCAACTGCGTTTCCAAATTCCTCATGGATGCAGTTTGCGTAGCCATATTTGACTGGGCCATTTCAACAAACCTTTCCATCATCTCCTCTAACGCGCTATTTCGCGACCCTTGCAAATTCTGATTATAACCCAACTGAGACGGTCGCGGCTGGCTACCAGAAGCCTGAGCATCGAATTGATGATGGCCCCCCTGCCATCTTTGACCGGGCGCGTTTTGGTTCCACGAGAAATTGGGATGGTTTCTCACATTAGGGTTATAAGTATTATTGTAAGGAACAACACGATTTTGATTATTTATAAAATTAACATTTTCTTCACAAGTCATACCTACATGTTCAGCAAACAGTTCACCCGCAGTGCACTCATAAGCGTGGTGTCCAGAGTTACCATAACTCTGGTACGATATGCTCATCACAGGGGTAGGCGATGTGATAGATCGGGTCAACATCATCTTCCCATCCAAAGCAGGATGGCTCGATTCGGCGTGCAGCACCACCGCATTAGCATCAAACAAATTTCTTGCCCCTCTAGGAGCATTCCTACCCGCTGTCCTGTACGTGCTGTGGGAGGTCGTGCCTTTAAGGAGTCTCAATGCTTTCTCAGGAGATAAGTTCATGATCGTGCCACCCGCCACCGCATCGATCATTGCCCTGAAATTTGTCTCAATTGCGAAATAAAATATCTCCACCAAATTCCAAGGCTCACAGCCATGTTGAGGACAATGACGCTGCAGGTCGGCAAGTATATCCCATGCCTCATAAAGAGTTTCTTGATCCAGCTGTCTAAACATGGCTATTTCCCTGCGAGCATTAACAATTTTATCAACAGGATGAAATTTAGCCAAAAACATGGAAGATAAAGCTTCCCAGGTGGTAGCGGTGCCAGGTGCAATCGTATGCAGCCACGTCTTGGCCCTATCCCTCAATGAAAAAGGAAACAACTTAGTTTCACCATTTCATCCACAATGCCCGCATAGCGGAATGTACCACAAATCTTAGAAAATTCAGCCAAATGTAGCTGAGGATCCTCGCTCGGCAGACCCGTGTACTGAGTATAGTTGCTAATCATATTCAAAATAGCAGACATGATCTCAAAATGATTATTGGATATGGCTGGCCCGAACCCTGGATAAACACTCCCCACAGTAGGGGTAGTGAAATCCCGCATTGTCCTAATGCGAGGCTGGGCCCCATCCTGGTTCTCAACAATTTGTTCCCCTTGACCATTTCCCAAATGGCCCATGTCATCCATCCTTACCTAAGCTGCAGTAGCCGCAAGCGAGCTCTCCTTGCTCGTGCAGTCTCGGGATCAGCAACCAAATCTTCGCACCTTCCACCAAGGTTCAGATCTATCATAATCAATCACAGAAAGAAAACACTAAAAACACCAAAACACTCACAAACGTTTCCCAAAAGAAACGAGATCCACACAACAGTTGCACTACCCGGCAACGACGCCAAAAACTTGATGCGCTGGCGGTAAGATTTTCGTTCACGGCCAAGTAATAAAATGGAGGAATAGATTCCCCAAGTATCGATCTCACACGGACTACAAGTAGGGAGCATAGATTTCGCTTTCAGAGAAATGAATGAAAGTGCTAAATAAAATTGAGAGTTTTGATTTCGGTTTTCCTACACTAAGCAACAACAAATGAGTGCGCGTCGCCGTCACCGCATCGCCAGGGTGAATTACTCCAAGGAGTAATAGCGGAGACGAACAAACTAACGAGGGTCATAAACACCTCTTCGCAACGCGCGCTTCTAGCAGTCGCTAGAACGACTCAAAAACGACTTTCTCTAACAAGGAGGAAACTCATCAACATATATCATGAACAAGGAATCACCGTACAAAACCATAACAAGACCTTGAACAAAACATAGTTAATAAATCTCAAGCTAACTAGCACAGGTTCAGTTTAACATAAATCCAAGAAAAATGGGGAAAGAAATCCAACCAAGCACTCGAAGACTCTCAAAGGTTCGCGGCCGGAAGCGAGGGTTGTCGAGCCTCGTCCTAGCTCGGTCTTTGGAAAGAATCCGGTATCCCGAAGGGCTGTCACTTCCTTTTTTCACAACCGGCTTCTTCGTGTTGTAGTTGTTGATGCAGATCAGAGCAAAATGCTTCACAAGTTTTGCAACAAAGAACTCGAACAGCAACTTGGAGGTCGGCAATGGCGGTGGTTGCCGGAGATAAATCTTTTGCAAGCTCTTTGGAGGAGAAAGGGTGGCCGGATCAACCCTCCAAGGAGGAGAGAGAAAACGACGGCTGGAGGGGCGAGTTCCCGCTCCAATGGGCGTAAATGGCTGGGGGAAAATGTGGTGTCCAAGTCCAGGAGAAATCTGCGGCTTAAATAGTAAAAATCAGAAAAATTGGTCACGCACGGTCTGACGCATGACCGTGCGTGAACCGTGCGATATTAATAACCATGGCGCACCTGAGGAAGAAGAAACGTTGACCCGTGCGACTTTACTCGCGCACGGGCGATTCCGCCCGTGCGTGAAGTAATTCGCACGGGTAGTGACAACAAGCAGAAAATGCAGGCAACCGGGAGAAATCGTGCATTTACGCGTGCCCGTGCGCCTCCGCCCGTGTGTGAAGAAGACGCATGACCAGCCACAAAACAGAGAAAAACCAAAAGGCTACAGGAAAATCGTGCTTTTCCTTTGAGCACGATTCCGATGAAATAGTGCTGAAGCAATCGCACGGGCCGGTCAATCTTACAAAATAATATGCAGGAAAACGCACAATGGAGACAAACTGTGCTCCAATAAAATGCACGGTTGTGCGGTTTCCTCAAATCAACATTCTGAAGAAGGGAAAACTGACCACCTGCACACAAAAATACTAGCAACTGAGGACCCTCCAGCAATCAACAAAAAGCTATAAAAATACTGGAATGAGCCCCGGGGAGCACCAAGTGCATACCCCAACAAACGAATGCGCAATTGCGCACCCTCGGGCTAGAAAGGTGCACTAAACGTGAAACACAGCAGTAATGGAATATCAATGAAAATAACTAAAAAGTGAAGTGCAAAGACAGGAAAAACAGCCCAGATGAGTCCGCAATACCCTATATAAACTGGACTCATCAATGATGTGTTAGATGCATACGTGATAGGGTGCCTTGGGTGAAGCACGAGTTTGCATACATGTTGCATAGTAGGCCCCTTTGATTATATGTTCAACATAGAAAACGTGTTTGTTCTTTGAGACATCCAAACCTGTTTTTAAAGCTTTACATGTTTATGTATATGGCATATGAAATGCTGACTTGCAGGTTGGAGGTGTACCCCGAGGTCCGTTAGGAGCGGCCAGGAGGAGTTGTGTTGGTTATATATTAGAGGTCAGCCTTTGCTGACCCACGTTACCATAAATTTTTATAGGACAAGGATCGCAATCGGGAGCAAGTGCGCCGCCCGAAAAGTCCTAAGCCTTATGAAGTGATTACCATTCTTACTAGCTTGTTTTCTTCTTGACTGTGATGCTCCATGTTATTGGAATTTCCGGCTTACATGTCGAGGTAGCCTGGGAGTGCTTTTGCACGTTGATGTTTGACCTTATTATCAGTAAGTTTTGGACTCATTTTGTGCAAGGCCTTAAGGCCATTTTGATACTCCTGATAGGTAGTGGATAACTTCTATTTCTATTGGTATGTTTCCGCTGTTGCTTTATTCTGAGTTTTGAGTTGGGTAGTTAATAGCATCTTTTAATGCTAAAGCTGTGGCGTCCGTATATTGTGGGGCCCCTGCCGGACCCATATAATATGGTCTTTACAGGGGAGGTGTTACAGTAAGCTACACTCAACGCCTTTGGGCTTATCCAATTTTCTATTCCTGAAAACACTAACTCTGGCTGGATGAGC
The DNA here is from genome assembly GCA_039583875.1 of Platanthera guangdongensis. Classification (NCBI taxonomy): domain Eukaryota; kingdom Viridiplantae; phylum Streptophyta; class Magnoliopsida; order Asparagales; family Orchidaceae; genus Platanthera; species Platanthera guangdongensis. Next base: position 82,456,890 of record CM077159.1, read on the forward strand.
ATCAGTCAATGCCTTTTATCGCATGGCTTTGAGTGAGTGAGCTTCACTCAACGCCTGCCGAATTGGAAAAATATTTACAAAGAATTTCTGTGACTTCGACTGACTGAGCAATACTCAACGATTTTGATGCTATGGCATTGAGTGAGTGGACTTCACATAACGCCTGTGGATATCGCCAGTTCTCAGCCATTTTCTCTTAAGGCTTTGATTGTCTCAGCCTGTCTCACAGCTTTTTGTTGTATGGCTTTGAGTTAGTATACTACACTCAACGCCTGTGGCCTTAGCCACATTTTCAACTTGTCAATTGTTAAACTTAGACTAACCTATCTATATTCAACGATTTCACTTATCTAGCATTGAGTGTGCTTGCTTCACTCAACACATGTGGACATAGCTGCTTTTCTTGACATCTGGCATTGAGTAAGCTTGCTTCACTCAACGCCTATGGAATTAGAGTAATATTTTGTCAGGATTTCTTCCTTAAGGCATCTGGTGTTGAGTGAGCTTGCTTCACTGAATTCTTGTGGACTTAGGCAGATTCTTGCATATACCCCAGCCTGCTTGTTGTCTACTAGCATGCATAAATTCAAACACATATCAAATACAACCTATGTGTGACGTTAACTTGTTTGACTTCTTACAAATCTAGGGCATGCGGATCAAAGGACCCAACAACTACATAGTAATGTGTGTTAGAGTGCAATCCACAAAGAGAACAATTATAAGGTGGTTCAGTGAAAGATCGTCATTTTTCCAAAAAGTACTTTAAATCATAAGGTCTACTCAAGAGCAACAATGAGATTGGTGTAGTAATAATGGATAAACACTAATAAAAGTAAATGTCCATGAGAAAGGGAGCTTTGGGCTTCAGCCCATCGTAGTTCCTAGTGCCCTCGAGAGCCCTTCACCGAGCATGCCCTGGGCAGTCCAAGGATTAATCTTAAACTGGTATGTATAACAAGAATTAAATAAGAGTAGTCAAATAGTTTAAGGGTATGATGTGACAAACTCACCTGTATAGGGTTGGGGGGATTTAGGATGAGTTTAGTTCTGCATGTTGGATGCTCGAGTGTTTGATATAGCATGGGTTTAGTCCTGCAAAATAGAGGCTCGGGTGTTTGATACAAGACGGGTTTAGTCCTACGAGCTGGAGGCGTAGTTGTTTGGATACAGGATGGTTTTAGTCCTACGAGTTGGAGGATCAGGTGGTTTCTTTAGGATGGGTTTGGTCCTGCGAGCTGGAGCCTCAAGTTTCGAAAGCACTTGCATGTGCATAGAACATATTAGTGGCGAGTCATGCAGTACTTAGACAGTCATCATACCGATGGCAGTATAGTGGCCCTGGCGAGGTGTTAGGGTTTGAGGGGATAGTGAGTTGTTTTACACTGTGGTCTGGAGGACGATCCCTGAAAACGCACAATCGACAAACAAGACTGGTGGAGATGGATAGAAAATTAGTACGCAGAGACTCAAGTGTGCACTTAGGACGTGTATAGAGGCGTACGAAGGGTCTAGGTTTGGTAGTGTGTATACCAGCCTAGAAACTGGAGACGCCCGCACCACTGCTGTCGTAGCCACAATGGTGGTATCAGAGAGTTCAGCTAACTCCAAAAAGTGGGAACTAAAGGTATGTGATCACAGAGTCGTGTGTGTGAGTTGCACTTGTATGAATCAAAACCTGCATAACTCATCATAGCATGCATACAAACATAAGCATATTCATTGAAGATCCTTATATATAAATTAGTATTAGCACTTTTATATGATTAGTTTTTTTTTCTGAAATCTTATAAGTTTGTATGGGCATTCATATAAGTTAAGGTACTCTCATGATGTTAGTGTAGAGGTAGATAGTTTACTTTCTACTCCTTTACTTTACTTACTGCACTCCTTTTTAGTACTGCTTACATACTTTACATGTGTTATATAAAACTGCTATTTCAATGATATAACTGTTAGAAATATATCCATGATAGAATATATCCACCGTCACCTACATTCTTTTTTATCTGCTATGTTGTCCTCCACTTTCGTCCTCCCACACGGTGCCTAGGAGTCGCGGGGTGAGGCAAGGATAAAATGACTTAGTCTTTATGACTAACGGTTGGTTGTTATCGTATCATTTTAGGATCTCGAGGAGATGGAGCACTAACATGACTAGCGGGACTAGGTGGCAGGACTTGAGGAGCAGTTACTGCGTACTACTACCATAGATCGATGCCAGGTGATGACGAGTGTTTCATTTACTGTTTCTTTATATTGTTGTACTGAGAGATATTTGATTCTATTTGGCATGTACCGGGCATACGCCATTCTCTCATTTTTGTACTAATTGTGGACTGTTGTACTTTTCATCTACATATATTGTGATGTTATGGCTGTGACTTGTGGACTTGCTAGTGATGCGGTTTACGGCAAGTGTACCGGTCGCACAAGTAATATAAAATGGGCAAATTTTCCCATGTATGGATCTCTCAAGGAACACAGTAAGGTGGAGTTAATTTTGAGGAGGACTTGAGATTGAAGTCATTAGGTCGGTGTTTATGAAGGGGGTTTTGATTGTTTGTTGAAAAATAAAGTAAAACACTAATAAACTACTCCTATGCAATGTCGCTATGCAATGCTTCGCCAGGCGGATGGAAAACTACACGGGCCGCTATGCACCGAATTGCTAGGCGGATGGACGTGTAGGCTTGCAGATGAGGTGGTGAAAACGGCGGGATGAGGGTCATGAGCACCTCTTCGCTACGCACACCACTAGCAATTGCTATTGCGGCACTGTGTTGTGGAGGATGGATAAGGGCGCACCTCAAGCAAATAACGTGAATATAAAATCACGTAGACATGATTGCACACAAACATATATCAAATTAAGCACACTTTATCAAATAAAAAGAGATCAGACTACACTATCAACAACAAAAGAAGAAGAGAGTGCGAAATCGACCAGATTTGAAGTCTTGTTGAGGATTTATGGAAGGAATTGCCGGGTTGTCAATCCGCATCGTAGCTCGGTCCTCAACTTCGTCCGGGGTACAAGAGGCTGTCACTAACTCCCAATGGACCCATCTTATTCGTGTCATGATCTAGTGAAGGATGACCCAAACTCCTCCGAGCTTGATGACGAAAGCTAGGTCAAACCCCTCTTGAAGCTCAAGGATGAAGGAGGAGGCCGAGAGGAAGCTCTGGCATGAATTTACAGTTGAAAGCTTGCCCAGAGCCCCTCCCTACGGTGGAGGAAGAAGGAGATCGGCGAAACCCTCCTCAGAGACGAAAACGATGGAGAAAAAGTCCAGAATGTGGAATTAGTGTGGAACCTGCTTATTTATATATTGTAGAAATTATAATGCACACAATCTGCGGCGCATGAGAAGTGGTACTGCATACTGTGTCTTGTGATAGTGCGTATTGGCATGGCAGAACCTCGTAAAAAATAAATCAATACACATGATCAGTGGTGCACGACCAGTGGTCTTGCGCAATTTGTCCTGTGATAGTGCATATTGGCATGACAGAACATGGTAAAAAATGGAATCACTGTACACGATCAGTGGTGCACGACCAGTAGTCATGCGCTAAGGAACCCACTAAGCATGTACGTGTAAAAACACACGATCAGTGGCCATTAGTCATAAATGGGCCCCCAACCAACCCAGAGCACCCACACAACCCCTGTACCTGCAGGAAAAACTAACGACTGTTATGTGCAGACATTCCATGCGATCACAATAAGAAGTGAAATCAATAAAAATAACAAAAATACACAACCACTGGCCTATAAGTGCACTTCTTATGGAAATGAACATTAGATGAAATATATACGATAACCAACTAAATGTGAAGTGCTAGTGAAAGAAAAGTAGCCCAAATGAGTCCGAAAATCAGTATATAAATTTGACTCATCATGCCCCCAGACTTACTTGTTTGCGTGTCCCGAGCAGACAAAATCTATGCAGATAGGGAAAATAAACTAGCTAACATAGAAATTGAGATACGGAGTACCATGCGAAGTTGCATGCTCGTGCGCGTAAAAATATAATAGAGGAAATTTCTAAGTATACAAAATAGTTTATACTTTTCACAGTGCGTATCAAGATTGTATCACTACTCAAAAATGGAATCACGGTGAATCTTTTGGTCACGCATAGGGAGAAAGTAGGCAGGCCACTCAGTTGAGAATTGCCAAAGACCGGGGCTCAGGATCACCTCCAAAGAAATCCATCAATGTCGGGGACCATACGCTTGCCCGTTCTCACTCTCTCCACGGTACTAGTTCGACTCAAGCGTGAATCCATAGGACTTTAGGATAAGAGATGGGTTTCGGTTTCGGTGAGGTAAACAAAGATAAATAAGAAGGCTACGCACCTAACCCAAATGAGATTGCATAAAATAGAATCTATCTTCTAACCAAAATACATGCGGGTACACCACACCCCCAGACTTAATTTTTAAAATATGGGTGTGTGCACCACCTACTCGAAATACAATCTCATCTCAAATAGAATTTTCAATTTTACGTTTTCTTTTCACTTTTCTTTTTCACAATAAATTTTTATATATTTTTCAAATCATCTTTTTATTTTAACAATTTTAGTAAACAAAACTTTGGTGTACATCCACATATTCACAAGGATTATTACCACATCAACACCGTAAAATGAAAATTTAAAACACTAAAGCTCGACTTGGGTGTGTGACTCGGATCGACTATGAGGCTTTGGTGAAATAATGGTGGAGCTGAATAAAAACAAGGGGTAGCCACAATGGGGCTAGCGAGGAAAAGATGTTAGGAACGATACAAATCTCAATCGGGCCAAAATGATGGCCTACGAGAAAGATGATCATGCTTGACTAGCCATGCACCAATGCTTCGAGAGTAGCTTGGGGCAAGTTCTTAGCCATCGAGAAAGATGATCCTTCCTCCAAACTCGTGCAAAATGAGTCTAGTGACGGCTACACACATCCCTAAACTACCGTTCGATTCACACCGGATTCACCAATTTTTGAATAGATTAAATAGTATTTACGCAATTAGAAAAATATAAATTATAAGCATACAGAAAAATTAAATCTACTCCAATTTATACACGAGACGAGAGCACTCGGGTAGGAACACTGCAAGAGTCAGCATTTTACTCCGTCTCACAATCTTGTGGCAGCACAATAATTTTCCCAAATTATACAAAAAAACGAGTTAACTCGCAGCACGCTAAGAGCTAAGCACGCGCTCATGTGGGTTCTGTGGTGTGCGATGCAATGAAATAATCAAAATAAAGAAATAAAAGCTTCTAGTATACAAATGAAATATGGGCGTGCAAAAGGTAACAAATACTGGCTCTCCCCCAGGCTTAAACTAAGCTACACCGCATAAGATATTGAAATTAAAATCAGATAGAGACAAGGGAAGAGGTTACCCAATGCTCAGCTAGTGAGCATACCAGAAGACACGTGAAAAAACAGAAGTAGGTCCGCCAAACGAAGAGTCACAACCACGCCAATACGAATTTGCCATGAATACCTACAGGGGTGAGCTCCGCAAAAACAAAAAATAGACAAAATACAAAGAAATACTAATACTAAGATAGACATGAAAAATAAAAATGCAGAAAATGTAAGATAACTACTGGGATTATTATCCCCCTGGCACGACTTATTAAATTTTATACATTTGTAGCTAATGGGCCTATGAAAAGAAAAGTGCACAGGTAACTGTTCCATTATCCGTTTCGGTAAAGGATACCAATGCAGCGATAAAACAATTACCCCTCTGCACAAATAATCATACCTGCTCCTTACAGGCAGAGAAAATAGGAAGTAAGAAGAGGAGGAGCACTGGTCCTCACTCATCTCACCACAAAATAAATCCTTCCCCCGCAAGGTATCGTCTACAGGGAGATGGCAAGAGGAGAAAGCAATTAATGGAGCTTCCACAATATAGGAAGAATCAACCTCCTCGCGAGAGAGGATGCTATCATCCATGACTCGAGCTGAAAGCTCCAATTCCTCCTGAAGCACCTGCAAAGACTCAACTCGCACAACCTCAGATACAGAAAGGGATCAAGAAATAAAGGATATGAAAAACTAAAATAATCAAAAATAGGTGGAGAGGTCCCAGTCTCACTCCCAAAAAATTCCAAGCATAGATCATCATCGTTGTCATATGAGTCATAGCGAGGGGAATCCAGGAGCTCGAGGTCCTCGGTGGTGGTTTGGACATCCTCATACGACAAGGAAGTTTAAACTTCCTCATCAGAAAAGATATCCTCATCATCCCACCTCGGTGCGTCATCATGTTCCTAGGGGTCTCTCTCCATTGGAAAGAATAACGTCTTCGTCCCACATTGGTACAACCGCATGCTCTGAATCACAATTCGGCATAACATCATCAACCGACTCACTAAAAATTGGGATAGATAATTCTTGTAAAGAAAGTGGAGGAACAACAACATCAAAGAAAATATGTGTGGGTTCCTCCGGGCTGAATCCAAAAGAGGGGAAGAATGCATAAGGAGAGACAACACCAAAATGTTGTCACACTGATCAGCCGAAAGTCTGATGTGTATTTCCGCAGCAGTCCCCCATATATAAGGTTGTACCGCGAATATATCATCAGAATCAGAAGGGGCAGCCAATTGAGATGTGGATGGAACGAATCAGATACCTGGTTCATCATCCTCCTCCAACTGGCGCTGAAATTCTATGCAATCTTTCAACACGTGCTCGGTGCTACGATAATGCAAACACTGTTTTCCATTACCCCTCAGTCCTAGTAGGATCGGAGAGGAGGCTGTCACTAACTCCCAATGGACCCGTCTTCTTCGTGTCATGATCCGGTGAAGGATGGCACAAACTCCTCTGAGCATGATGATGAAAGCTAGGTCAAACCCTTCTTGAAGCTCAAGGATGAAGGAGGAGGCCGAGAGGAAGCTCTAGCTTCAATTTGGCATTGAAAGGTTGCCCAGAGCCCCTCCCTACTGTGGAGGAAGAAGGAGATCGGCGAAACCCTCCTTAGAGACGAAAACGGAGGAGAAAAAGTGAAGAATACGGAATTAGGGCGGAACCTGCGTATTTATAGATTGCAGAAATTATAATGCACACGATCAGTGGCGCATGACATATGGTCGTGCGTACTGTGTCCTGTGATAGTGCGTATTGGCAAGACAGAATCTGGTAAAAAATGAATAAATGCACATGATCTATGACACATGACCAGTGGTCGTGCGCATTGTGTCCTGTGATAGTGCTTATTGTTGATGCACTAAAATGGAAAGGGAGTCAGGCACCACCAGCTAACGGTTAGAGCACCGGGGAATAAATGGGAAAAGGGAAACTACAAGCAACTATCTACTGAGCGAACGAGAGAAAGAGAACAGCAGAGTCGTGGACCACGACAACACCAGACTTTGCCCGTCGCGGCCTGAATGACTCTCTTGCGACGGGCTTTCCTTTAATTAAAAGTGAAGCAGTTACAAGGAGAAAAAAGAGAAAATCGGGTAAGCCAGTCGAACACCAAGCCCAAGGCTCTAGATTCGAGACCGCAGCTCTTAACAAGCATGCTCCTGGATACGAGTCAGCATGCTTTGGGGAATGCATCCTCACCCTATTTATAGGCTAGGGGGCCTACCCAAACGGGCAGGGATAAAGTTACCAGCTGCCCGGGGTACAGGAGAACCAGGCAGAGGTGAGGGGAAGAAAATGAACAAAAAAGGAGAAAGCAGGGAAGCCACACAGCCTGGCAGATTCCTCCTGGCCAGCTGATGGCCTGGGTCCTGGACCTTGACGTTGAGCGGGGCTGGCACTCACGGTGGCCTGATATGGATACCGCCCGACTTCTCTGATAACAAGCCGACTTGACATGTGTGGCGGCTAGAAGGTATAGGCCACCCAGTCTCTAATGACCGGCCGACTTTACATGCGAGGCAGCTAGAAGAACCAGACCGCCCGGTCTTGAAAGCTGTGCGAACTGGTCACGGATTCCGGGCTTAACATAATCCGCGCACATTTTTAATTTTCGAGAAAACTTCGAAAATGTAAAACTAAGCCAGAGACCACGACTACATTTATTGCATCTGCGTCTATAAAATACCTTGGCCCTTATCATTATTCAAGATCTCTACAAAGTTACAAGTCAGAATTCTTCAAGCCGACGGGGTCTTTCACAAGATGGATGTCATGTCTTCGATGCTAGCCCGTGATAAGAAATCAGCTGAGAAGAAAGAGAGTCGGAGCCAAAAACCGGAAGAATCTGACCGACAACCTGTGGAGAAGATTGTGAAGCCAAATACTCCAGTGGCTTCTGGATCTTAAAAGAGGCTGACGCAGACCGTCGACGAATCTTCGCAGTCCGCGACCAACCCTAAATAGGTTTCGAAGGCTGCTCCACCATAAACTGAGACTGCCAAATCCTTTGAGATAAGTTACTTTCCATCGGGCGAACCGCTCTTAAAAATAGGTGAGACGGAGGAGAAAAGCGTTGAATCTGGCAAGCCGTGCGAATTGCCGGCTGCGGTCGACCTAGTCGTGGTTGACGACAACAAGCCAGAGAAGACGCTGGAGGCCGCACGGTCTTTGGCAGAAAAGAGCAAGCAGACAAAAATGGTAGTCGACTCCTTGAAATGGCAGAGGAAAAGGAGTGAAACCCTCGAAGAAAGGATGAGGAGGAAACTGCAGAAGATGCAGGCCGGAAACCGAAATGTTTCCGTAAAGATCGGAGCGGCTAGTCTTCAACATAGGCTGCGGGAGAAAGAGGTATCCAAGAGTCCGTCCACAACTGATTCCAAACCTAACGAGCCAGAGGATGTATCCGTTGCTAGTGAGACAATCAGTGACATCCTGAAAGGCATGGATACCTTGCAGTAGCAGGATAAGCTATTGACGACCCCAGCGGCTTTTGAAGACGTCGACCGACCCAAAGTCGAAGTCACTGGGGAAAAGCTTGGTGGGCCGGCCTCCACGGTTTTTGAAGGAACCAAAAAATGAAACTTTGAGAGAAGATGGAGGAGATGAAGAAGCTAATCACTGGGAAACCAGTGGCGACCGCACTTCCTCTTCTGCAAGGTAAATATTTGGAAGTTAAGCAAACTGTAAACTTCTACAAGTCGCAGTCAAGGAAGAAGGGGGCAAACACAATTTTAAATCCGCCGGCCAGCTTTTTCCTGACCACGGCTTAACTGAAAAGTCGAGAAAAAGAAGCAGAGCATTATGGGAAGAAAAGCTAAAGCATATAGATCTTGAACGATTCAGACAACCAGTGTTTAGATACCATACCATGGCCTTTGAAGGAGATAAATGCCAAACCGGCGGTCTTATCCTACTGATTTTCTTGCAACAAGGTCGCAATTTTCCGGCTGAACCTCACTGCGGTTTATCTTCTACAGGTGAACCGGAGGTCGCGATGAAACCAGGCGACTTGACATCCTTCTTTCCCACGCTGCCGCCACCTCCGCCAAGTGTCCGCGACAAAAGGATGACCGAGTTCTAGAAGGAGGTCGACACATTGCAAGCGGCTGTGAGGGAGCACGCCGAAGCCCTGCGGATTAAGGAGGAGGAACATAGGGCTGCCCAGGAGGCCGTTGAGAAAAGGATCCAAGAGTTGCAGATCAGCCTGGAGCAAGAGACCACAGGGTTGCAGTCCGCGCTGGAGCAAGAGAATACAAGGTTGCAGTCCGCGCTGGAGCAAGAGACCACAAGGTTGCAGTCCTCCTTGGAGGCCACTGAGGGGAAGATAGTAGAGATGTAGGGCGCCTTGGTGCAGGAGAGTGCAGAGAAACAGGATCTGCAAGCGCAGGTGCTGATGGTCGGACGGCTTGAGAGAGAGAGAGAAGAGATTCGCTGCCTTGTGCAGGGAAAAGACCAAGGTCTGTCAGCAGAGGCCGACAGAGATCAACGGCCTGCACTAGCAACTTCTGCGAAGTTGCCAGAAATAGGCCGCCCGGGTCCTGGTCAGACTACAAATCCACCGGAGGTCGCGGTGGTTGGGTAGGCCGCAGCACAGGCTCTTCAGATGGTTCCATTTGCCAGAGTGGAGCGCGACGCCATGCGGGTTCACCGGTCTCTGCATTCACTTCACCACCTTGTTAGCCAGGTGTACGCTACGATAGACAGACCGGTGACCAGGTCGCGCGAATAGGGCGAGAGGGACAGGAGGGCGATAAGTATGGATAAGCGACTTGAGAGAGATAAGCTGCGCAAATGTTTTGAACATTGTTTTGTAAAATATGTTTCTTCTGGATGGTGGACAATCTGGTCGCTTGTGAACAATTGTTGTATGTTTATTATTCTGCGAACTGTTTGTGATTTATGCGGACTGTATTTTATGATCACCATATATGTGCTTTACTCCGAAATATCCAAGTACAGGACCTTAGTCGCACGGTATGGCGAACAGGTCTCCGGCTTGAAAGTATGATTTCAACATGCTCTTCCATGAAAATATTCTAAGTGCAGGAACTTAGCCACGCGGTCTGGCGAACAGATCGTCGGCTTGACTGTGGTATTAGTCTGTATTTCTTGCAGGTTGAGGTCGTGCGGCTTGATGTCTAGCTGCGATTTGATGTGGTGTACTGTACCTTCCCAGGATTTCTATAAATAGAGACGATTCCGGCGATTATTGCATAAGAAAAACAAGACGCGGGCTAAATACAAGTCGATGCAGTCTGATAAGGCCAGCGCGGTCAGGACCGATGCGGCTTTTGCATTTCACTCAACAAATCACAAGGAATGCCGGCTTACACAAGCCGAGCTAAATAACTTTATGGATAAGCACATGCAGGGTAGCCCGCTAGTCGCCCAGCTTTCGCTGCAGGACGAGAGAATCAACACCTCCAACGCCAACCAAATCGTCGTCCCCATTGATCATTTTGACTGCGACTTTCGCTTCCCAATCATGATGGAAGCCATGGCGATCTTCGACCACTATGTCGTAGTTCCCGGACAACTGCCGCCGAACTCTATAGCCGCCATTTACAGTTTCATATCATACCTAAGGTCGGAGAGAGTCTGATTCTCCATGAAGCTCTTCCGCGAGTGCTTCTCGTTGCGGTCTATCCAGGACTCCGGGACGAAGATCTTCTTGGGGTGCCTCTACTCTGGCTGCCGGGGATTGAAGGTCGTTAACCTGGCGATCAAAATCCCCAACTGGTCGGAGAGGTACTTCATCTTTGATGGAAATCTGGGGCTGCTGCCGGTCAACCCATAAATCCAGAATGAGGCCGCCTTCTGGAGCAGCGGGCTGGATGTCATTGAGAAGGAGATGCACAACTTCTTTAAAGGGGAGCATCTTGATGTGAACCATTACCTTCCGCTGCTACCGTCCATGGAAGGAATCGAGGCGGAGGACTTTAAGTTCGAAACCGACCGAACTGATTTGTTACCCGGCGGCCTATGAACGGACTTCTCACTTTGTCTTGGCAGCTACTGTGGCGGTCCCGATCAACAAGCCGCCGATGCCTGGAGGCTTGACTCTGACTCAAAGAGAGAAGCGTGCCAGGTGGTCCAAGTCGCAACGGGCTGAGGAAGAGGAGGAGTCGGCTTCCTCCGACGAGTTCACGCTACATGGAATGGGCAGCGGCGTGAAGGATGTCTGTGGCAAACCGACCATGTTGTGGAGTCCGGACGGTGACTCTGTGAAGATCTCCACCACCCTCCCCTACTGGGGGAGGGAAAACGTACGCCGCCACACAACCGTTGTTGGCTCTGCTCTATACGACAAGCGCAACTTGAAGGCGCTACGCAGAGTCCCTGAAGACGACCTGCCGCGGTTAGCCGCGCAGGTCGGTGCAAGGAGCTTTGTAACGAGCCACTACATGGGCCTTGCCTACATGCAACTAATGAAAGACAAGAGCGGCCTGGAGCGGCAATTAGAAGTGAAAGAAGAAGAAATAAAACGATTGAAGGAGAAGGAATCGGTAAGTTATCACCTAATATTCGTGCGGTTACAATTATGAAACCATGCGATATAACCTTTTACTTCTTTTGTAGGCGATGTACGACCCGACCAACCTGACCTTCCAAGATAACGTCTTCCCATAGGTCATCCAGGGGATCGATGGAGCGCTTAACCACCTCCGAGACCTTGGCGGCTTTGCGGCCGACTTCACCGACTTTACCTGTGCCGACATATATCCCACCTTGAAAAAGAAGGTGGCTGCTGTCTACCATGCGGTCAAATGTAAAGGAAAAGTTGCTGAAGATGAAGTAGAAGATAAGGAAGAAGACGAGGAAGGTGAAGAGGAGGATTACGACGAGAAAAGCCGGAGCGAGGGCGCTTCAACCGAGACCGGTGGACAGGCTTCGGAGAGCGCGCGGACTGATCCCGCGGCTTTTGGTGGCTCAGGCGGCTCAACAACTAGCAGTAGTGGATACACTAAATCCCCAGTCAACATCGATGGGGGTGGAGATTCAAGTCCTCCTGCGACTAAAAACTCAAGCCGGGGGATTAGGGAAATTTTACTTTTAACTTGTATTTTGAATTTTTTGGAAACCGGCGGTATGATTTCGTAAACCGTGCGGTTTGAGTTTTGTAACCCTTTATGAAATAGAAATGAAAGAAAACTTTACCTTTGGTGTGTCCTGTTTAAATTTTAATTTTTCTTACTTGCCTTAGTTGGCGCGGTCTCAATGTTACTTCAAATTTAATAGATAGTTAATATGTAAACCAGCTGAGGCCATACTACGACTTCAATGAAGTTATCCGCAAGGGAGAGAGAAATTCCTGAGGCTTATTTGCGAATACACATTGACAATAAGCCGCGCGGCTAAATAACATTAACCTCCAAAAGCTTTAATGAAAAAATAGAATTATCTGCTGCGAAGAGAGAAATCCTTAAAGCTTATTTGAAAATAAACAATGACTAATAAGCCGCGCAGCTAAGAACATTAGTCGCCAAAAGCATTAATAATGGAATATATGTTCGCGGCTAGGGCGAACTCTGATGTAGATTGCACTTTTGATGCAAGAGACTTAAGGATAGAGACAAATAATCTGCGACTTCTGAAATGATCATACAAGTCGGTAATCAAAGATACTTAAGCATGCTTAGTCGGCAACCAAGTCGCATGTTGATTGGAGCGAAATACCATAATCCGGCGTACACATGCCAAAGGTTAATTGATTGAAATAAGTCAGCCGAATTCTGAATATATCAATAATAAACCGGCAAATAGGCATATAGAAGCCGAATAATGTAATCTGGTATATGTAACCGTGCGGTCTGCAACTGAGAATTATAAATTAATATTTCGATCTGAGAAAGATTGGTTACAGACTTAAGCGACCAAGCGGGCATGTGCGCACAAAGCCCATTACTTTCCTTGTAGGGTCACGAAAATTGTAAACCACATCACCCAAGTAGGCTTGGCAGACTGATAAATCAAGCTCTGCGAACTCGCTGAAAAACATAATAAAGTCCAACTGAATTGAAATGACACACTACTTAAGTGACCAAGCGGGCAGGTGCATATAGCAATACTTTCCTCACAGGGTCACAAAAGCTGTGAGATCAATCTGCTGAAAGCTGGCACCTTTGTCTGAATCTTTTACAAGAGTTGCAGATTTAGATGACCAAGCGGGCAGGCGCGTGTTGCATTGCTTTCCACGCAAGGTCACAAAAGCTGCCCACTCAATAGAAGGGGAAGGATTTACTACCCTCTTTCCTGGAGTACAACCCAAGTTGATCATTCAGGCAGGTGCGTGTGGCATAGCTTTCCTATGAGATCAACCCAGCTGTGGGTCTCTTGCAGGCACTGCGTGAGGGTTCCAAAGAGTATTCGAGGGTCACAAACTAAGATGATCCATGGGCAGGCGTGTATAGCATTGCTTACCACAAGCTATCATAAAAGTTGCAATGATATACCTTAAATGACATGGTAGAGCTTAACACCCACCCTGTCCCTCCATGATGCAGAGGTGTGGTCAGGTACTAGACGAGATCTGAAATTTAGTATCCTGCCGTGCTAGAATCTGCAAGCTCCCACTACACGGTGCTAAATCTCCCCGCAACACATGGTCTTTGTGGTGTTATGCTAATGACAATGGTTCGAGGGAGGTTTCGGCTAAACTCGGCGATGTCTCCAGCAGTCAGTTATCCCTATTTCTCGAGCTGTTAAGAAAATGGAACGCTTGAAAAAGTGTTAGTAAGAGGCTTTGAGATATGACATAGAAACATATTCAATAAAGAAACATTAGGAAATGAGTTGGCAATAAAAACAAACTGACACATTTGCATTTATTCTCAAGATTGAAGATGAGGCCTTTTGGCCCTATTTATTACAAGTCGGGGAAGATGTCCATGTAACAGCCCAAATTCGAGAAATGGGAAAATATTTGGTGACACGGCCTGGGACACGGGCGTGTCTCAGGGCATGTCCTGCTTGGGTTGAGTGGTCGAGCACGTGGTCGATGAATTTCGGTCAACAAATTCATCAGGAGGTACACGCCCTATAACAAGGGAGTGTTGGGGGGTGCATGACCCAGGGCGTGTCATCCCCTGGTCGTTAATTTTCTCTCGAGTAGTTGAGGTCGAGAAATACTCGAGAAAGAGGGTACACGGCCTGTGACACGGGCGTGTCACAGGGCGTGTCCCGATCATACTCGAGTAGCTCTCGTGTAGGTCGAAATGTACTCGAGTAGGTGGAAAAGTACTCGAGTAAGAGGGGGGGGGGGGTGATACGGGGGTGTCATCCCTGTGACACGTGCATGTCCTTTCTGGGTACTCGAGTAGTTGGTTTTCTCTCGAGTAAGTCCTCTCGAGTAGGTCTGGAGTGGGTTACACGCCCCTTGTCACGGGAGTGACTAGGCTGACACGGGCATGACATGGTCGTGTCACCTTGACAGGGATAAGTTTGGATAGGTCGGTTCATGTGCAGCTTAAGGTAAACGACCTGGGACACGGGCGTGTTACAGGGCGTGTCAAGCCCGAAAAGTGATTTTTAGAGTTTTTCTAGCCGTTGATTTTCCTTATCCTGGATCCATGGGCCAGGCTTCTTCCCTGTGGTTATATGGCCGAGAACTGAGGATTATCTCCTCATTTTCATCTTCTTCTCCTTCTTCTCACTTTCCAAGAGAGAGAAAGAGAGAGAGGGAAAGGGAAGGAAAGGAGGAAGGAGGAAATCTGCTGCTGGAGGAGCTGCGGAGTGTGGATTGAAGATCCGAGTTCGGATTCGTGGAGGCAATGCTGAGACGGTGATTTCCATCCGGCTGATTCATGGATCTAAAGCGATCTTCAAGGGTAATGATCTCCTTCTTGGACATCGAAGTCCTTGCTTTATGTATGTGCATGGAATCCTACACCAAGAGGTGGATCACGGAAGCTATTCCTTAGTTGTGTCTGCATCTAGAGCCGGAAGCCCATCAGGATTTAGGGGAGTACGACATAAGCATGTTGTGTGAAGCCCATCTGGATGGGTAGTCTGTATTGGTGATGATCATGGGTAAACCGGAGAAGACTCCGTAGATGTTATGCTATGAGATATATACTTTGCTTTATGGGATGAATGAATGATATGTGATGTGCATATGGATGTATGGAGGTTGTGCATACACTCCTGGTTGTGGTGAGAGATCAATGGGTCACATGCCTAGGAAGTGTGAGATAGCCCTGGGGTGTGGGTTGGTCTGTATTAGGATCGATGGGTGGCAATGTTTGGGCGGATGTGCGGAGGGCCTGACTTGCTACAGCGCAGTTGTGGTCGATCAGATCAAGGTTAGGGGTTGACGGGTAGTAATGCTAGGGAAGCCTCGATAGACCTAGCTGCCACACCACATGGTGTGGGTCGATCTGCTCTGGTTGTTTGTGTATACTACGAGGTAGTACCTCTGAGTGGTATGGACAGGATGTCGCCAATAGTGAGATTGGTGGACTAGGATTGAACCGCCCAACCAACAAGTGAAGAGCCTCGATCAGCGTTGTATGACTGGTATATCTAGTACACCAAGAAGGTGCCCTGAGTGTACGGAGCATCTGGTGGCTACCGACATTTGTGATGTGATTGTGATTGGTAGAATTGCTAGATTGAAATGATTATGATATGGCAATGCATACAGGGAAGGAACCACTGCCCCAGGTAAGGGGTAGGGTCGTTACAAGTGGTCAGCTAAAGCTGACCGTTACTTTGTTTTCCGCTTTGGATTGGATGGCTAATTGCAGGTGTTGATGCTTGAATTGATTTACTTGAGCAGAATGGAGGCTTGCTGCTAAAGGCCCTTGAAGGCCGTGCGAAGAAACGTGGTTGGATTTCATGTGTGGACTGCCTGCGTGCCGATGTACGAAAATGTATTTATGTAAAGAGAAACCTATAAGGCCTTAAGGCCAGTGTGTGTGAGTTGTATACATTCCTGGTTTGGATATATAAATGTGGAGTTTATATAGTAGTGTACATTCTTTGAGTTTAGTTCATGGTATCTTAAAATGTTGCGCTAGAATGTATTGAGTTACGATGTGAGTAGATTTTGATTTCCACAAGTAATTCTGTCGCTTGTCTGTGACATATGGCGTGGGGCCCCGGCCGGACCCACCGTTATATGCCACGTGACGAGTGGTGGCGTTACAAAGTGGTATTAGAGCGAGGTTTCGATCCTGAGAGGAGAGAACATAATTGAACTCACGAATGTCCACTAGGAACATATTTCAGGCACGTGAAGTGCGTGAGTTTGTAGGCAATGTATAATTACCATTAGGAAATGGTTGATTAATGGTGTTTTGTACATTGCTAGGTGGTGAGGAGTGATGCTGGGCAGTCGAAGCCCCAGAGATCTGCTGAGAGTGCAACACCAGTTGAAGGGCCTACGCCTCCTTCGGCGGAGACCATACGGGTGGTGATGGAGACGGTGCTTGCAATGCTACAGGCAAGGCTTGCAGGAGTACCAGTACAGACTGGTGCAAGGCAAGAGCGTGTTGCAGTTGTGGTGGAGGAGAAAGCAACGAATGAGGCATTAAAAAGCTTTATGGAGTTTCATCCACCTACGTTTGGTGGAGCGATATCCCCAATGCAGGCGAAAGACTGGTTGGCTCGAGTAAAGAGGATCCTGACTGCAATCAGGACTACAGAGGAGGAGAAAGTGACCTTAGCCACTTTTCTACTGGAAGGAGATGCGAGACTGTGGTGGGATGAGATGGAAATACATCACTTGGCAGGTCGAGGTCTAGCGGAGGTTTCAATCGAGGAATTCTGCAGATTGTTTCTCGCCAAGTATGTGTCGGTGTCGCAGTGGATTGCGATGGAGAACGAGTTTCAATGACTGGTACAGGGTGAGGCTGATATTGATACGTACCTGCATGAGTTTAACAAACTGGGGAGATAGGCGGGGTCTACCTTCGCGGAGGAAGCGCAAAAGACGAATCGCTTTTATGAGGTACTGTGGGATGAGTTGAGGTTGGTCCTCCCGAGTTCAGTGAACCAAGGCATCTAAGCGTTTGTTGATACGACCCGTGCCTTGGAAAAAGATTTGAAGCGGGTACATGAGAAGAAGAGACTGGCAGTGGAGAAGCCAGAGTTTAAAGTGCCACAGTCGGAGCTGTCGAAGTCTCGAAGATGAGAGAAGAAAAGGTTTAGACCTGCTGAATCAACTCCGTCGACTGTTTCTTCGGGGGCAACGTATGGGCAAGGACGTATTGATACACGTATATGTTATAACTGCGGGCAGCAAGGAGATATTGCTAAATTTTGTTGGAAGACTCCTACGGGAAGTGAGAAAAAGATAGGTGCGTCGTGTGAAGATAATGGGAAAGCAGTGGCCGAATCATCTGCATCCCGGACGCAACCTCGATTGCATAATTTAGAAGTTCAAGTGCCGCAAAGCCCACTTGGTGAAATTCAGCCTCGAGTGTTTAATTTGGCTCTTACGCGAGAGATGCAAAATCAGGAGGCTGAGCGAAAGTAAGGATAGTGACTTGTATCACTTGGATGATGTGCATATTAGACATGATGACTCGCTAGTAATGTGAATCCTGATAATGTGCCTACTGAGGATATTCTTGTACATAGAATGTTGTATCTGTTGTGTACATGTTGACATGTTGGTGCACACTTGGTGAAATTGAAGTGATCGATCACTTGTGATATATATGCTGTTTGAGGGTATATAGAATGTTTGTAGCTAGAGATGACTAGCTAAACTGTGGATGAATGTGCACATGTGGCGGTTGGACTGTACAATGGTTGTTGTACCATATCAGTTTGATGTCATACAGTTTGATTGCTATTTTCTGTGTAATTTCGTGGACGAAATTTCTTGAAGGAGGGGAGGGTTGTAACAACCCAAATTCGAGAAACGGGAAAATATTGGGTGACACGGCCTGGGAGACGGGCATCTCCCAGGGCGTGTCCTACTTGGGTTGAGTGGTCAAGCGCGTGGTCGATGAATTTCGGTCGACGAATTCGTCGGGAGGTACACGCCCAGTGACACGGGCGTGTTGGGGGGCAGTGACCCAGGGCATTTCCTCCCCTGGTCGACGATTTTATTTCGAGTAGTTGAGGTCGATGAATACTTTAGAAAGAGGGTACACGACCTGTGACACGGGCATGTCACACGGCGTGTCCCTCTCATACTCGAGTAGCTCTCGTGTAGGTCGAAATGTACTCGAGTAGGTGGAAAAGTACTCGAGTAAGAGGGGGGGGGGTGGCACGAGCGTGTAATCCCTGTGACACGGGCGTGTCCTTTCTGGGTACTCGAGTAGTTGGTTTTCTCTCGAGTAAGTCCTCTCGAGTAGGTCTCGAGTGGGTTACACGCCTCGTGTCACATGCGTGACTAGGCTGCTTGACAAGCGCCTGTCACCTTGACGTGGATAAGTTTGGATAGGTCGGTTCGTGTGCCGCTTAAGGTACACGCCCTGGGACACGGGCATGTCACATGGCGTGTCAAGCCCGAAAAGTGATTTTTAGAGTTATTCTGGCCGTTGATTTTCCCTATCCTAGATCCACGGGCCAGGCTTCTTCCCTGTGGTTATATGGCCGAGAACTGAGGATTTTCTCCTCATTTTCATCTTCTTCTCCTTCTTCTCACTTTCCAAGAGAGAGAAAGAGAGAGAGGGTAAGGGAAGGAAAGGAGGAAGGAGGAAATCCGCTGCTGGAGGAGCTGCGGAGTGTGGATTGAAGATCCGAGTTCGGATTCATGGAGGCAATGCTGAGACGGTGATTTCCATCCGGCAGATTCATGGCTTCGAAGTGACCTTCAAGGGTAATGATCTCCTTCTTGGACATCGAAGTCATTGCTTTATGCATGTGCATGGAATACTCCACCAAGAGGTGGATCGCGGAAGTGATTCCTTTGTTGTGTCTGCATCTAGAGCCGGAAGCCCATCGGGATTTAGGGGAGTACGACATAGGCATGCTGTGTGAAGCCCATCTGGATGGGTAGTTTGGATTGGTGATGATCATGGGTAAACCGGAGAAGACTCCGTGGATTTGATGATATGAGATATATACTTTGCTTTATGGGATGAGTGAATGATATGTGATTTGCATATGGATGCATGGAGGCTGTGCATACGCTCCTGGTTGTTGTGAGAGATCAATGGGTCACACACCTGGGAAGTGTGAGATAGCCCTGGGGTGTGGGTTGGTGTGTATTAGGATCGATGTGTGGCAATGTTTGGGCGGATGTGCGGAGGGCCCTACTTGCTGCACCACAGTTGTGGGTCGATCAGAACTAGGTGAGGCATCGATGGGTGGTAATGCCAGGGAAGCCTCAATAGACCTGGCTGCCACACCATATGGTGTGGGTCGATCTGCTCTGGTTGTTTCTGTATGCTGCGAGGTAGTACCTCTGAGTGGTATGTACGGGATGTCGCCAATAGTGAGATTGGTGGACTAGGATTGAACTGCCCAACCAACAAGTGAAGATCCTCGATCGCTGGTGTATGACTGGTATATCTGGTACACCAAGAAGGTACCCTGAGTGCACAGAGCGTCTAGTAGCTACCGGCATTTGTTATGTGATTGTGATTGATAGAATTGCTAGATTGAAATGATTATGATATGGCAATGCATGCAGGGAAGGAACCACTGCCCCGGGTAAGGGGTAGGGTCGTTATAAGTGGTCAGCTAAAGCTAACCATTACATTTTTTCCGCTTTGGATTGTATGGATAATTGCAGGTGTTGATGCTTGAATTGGTTTTCTTGAGCGGAATGCAGGCTTGCTGCTAAAGGCCCTTGAAGGCCGTGCGAAGAAACGTGGTTGGATTTGGTATGGAAGGCTTGCGTGCCGGTGTACGAAAATGTATTTGTATAAAGAGAAACCTGTAAGGCCTTAAGGCCAGTGTGTGTTAGTTGTATACATTACTGGTTTGGATATATAAATGTGGAGTTTATATAGTAGTGGACATTCTTTGAGTTGAGTTCATGGTACCTTAAAATGCTGCGCTAGAATGTATTGAGTTAGGATGCGAGTAGATTTTGATTTCCACAAGTAATTTCGTCACTTGTCTATGACATATGGTGTGGGGCCCCGGCCGAACCCACTGTTATATGCCGTGTGATGAGTGGGGGCGTTATAGTCCAACACGCCTTTGCCTTTTCAGGCTCCTGATTGAGATGTAAAAATCCTTTGGACGACGTCACCAAATTTTCCCTGCTTCATCATTCTCTCAAATAGTTGTTTAAGATCTCTACAATCCTCTGTCAAATGACCCTTTCCTTTATGATACTCACAGTATTGATCAGAGTCCCTGAATTTTTGGTCTAGAGCCTGAAAGGATTCCTTGGAATTTGCTTTGTTCTTTATGACATAGTCTAAATTGCCTCTTCCAGCACGAGCATACTGATTAGCAAGACTGATTTGCTCATGATATGTTTTTTCCTTTCTGAGGGTGGCTTCGAACTTGAATGTTCCTTCCTTTAATCCATCAATTAGAGCAATTTATATAATTCTGTATAGGCTCCCCCAACTTCAAGAACTTCCTTCTGAAATTGTCCGATGAAATGAGAGAGAGTCTCATTCTCACGTTGTTTGACTTGGAATAAAGCTGACATGTGCTTTTTACTTTTCACAGAAGCAGAAGTTTTTTTATTGTATTCATGTGTTTAGCAGGGTAAGAGACGAACTGGGGATCGGGTTTCACACCCCGCAGGGGGCTGCAGACTGCACAGGCGAATATGATGCAGGGCGGTTTTGCGCGCAGACTTGCGGATAGGCCAGCAGATAGGATTGCGCTCCACCTTGCGGACAAGCAAGCCGTTTAACATGCGGACTATCCACTGCTGGCGCCGAGTTGACATAGGAGATCGACGCTGGTGCGTACTGTACATCTAGCCACTTAATAATAACTCCTAAGACTTCATAAACCGTTGCGAACTGCAAACTGATGACCTGAGAAAATTTTTCAGTTTCTTGAGCTAATCGCACGACGGCTTCCCAAAGGGTATCCTTGCCGGGATGAAGGTCAGGTTGAGTAGTCTGACGATCTGACATTCTATCCGCAGGCTTCAAATAACTGCTTGCTTTGAAGGTCGAGTGTTAACTGTTGATGCACAAAAACGGAAAGGGAGTCGGGCACCACCAGTTAACGGTTCGAGCACCGGGGAATAGACGGGAAAGGAAAACTGCAAGCAGCTCTCTACTGAGCGGACGAGAGAAAGAGAACAACAGAGCCGTGGACAACGATAACACCAGACTTCGCCCGTCGCGGCCTGAATGCCTCTCTTGTGACGAGCTTTCCTTAAATTAAAAGTGAAGCGGTTACAAGTAAAAAAAAGAGAAAACCGGGTAAGCCGGCCGGATAGCAAGCCGCAAAGCACTAGATTCGAGACTGTAGCTCTTAACAAGCGAGCTCCTAACAAGCGAGCTCCTGGATACGAGTCAGGGTGCTTTCGGGAGTACATCCTCCCCCTATTTATAGGCTCGGGGGCCTGCCCAAATGTCCAGGGTTAAGTTACCGACAGCACGGGGTACAGGAGAATCAGGCAGAGGTGAGGGGCAGCAAATGAACAAAAAAGGAGAAAGGAGGGAAGCCGCACGGCCTGGCGGATTCCTCCTAACAAGCTGATGGTCTGGGTCCTGGACCATAACATTGAGCGGGGCGGCACTGTCGGCAGCCTGATATGGAGACTGCCTGGCTTATCTAATAACCAGCCTACATGATGTGTGTGGCGGCTAGAAGGCACAGGCCGCCCGGCCTCTGATGACCGGCCGACTTGATATGCGAGGCGGCTAGAAGAACCAGGCCGACCGGTATTGAAAGCTTTGCGAACTGGTCACGGATTCCGGGCTTAACACGTATTGGCATGACAGAACCAAGTAAAAAATGAAATCAATGCATACGATCAGTGGCGCACGACCAGTAGTCGTGCGCTAAGGAATTTACTGAGTGTGCACATGTAAAAACGCACGATCAGTGGCCCTTAGGCATAAATGGCTCCAAACCACCCCAAAGCACCCACACAACCCCTGTACCTGCAGGAAAAACTAACCACTGATATTTGCAGACATTTCAGGCGATCATAATAAGAAGTACAATCAATAAAAGTAACAAAAATAGACAACCACGGGCCTATAAGTGCACTTCCTATGAAAATAAAAATAAGATGAAATATATACGATAACGAACTAAAAGTAAAGTGCTAGTGAAAGAAAACTAGCCCAGATGAGTCTAAAAATCATTATATAAATAGGACTCATCAGTTAGCTTTTTATATAACTGCTTGTCATACTTCTATTCTCAATTTACCAACGTGTAAATGATAGTACTAGCCGACGGGATTGACATCTTGCATAGTCGACTAGGCCGTGCGTTAGTGTCATCGTAAGGTGGAGGTTCTGGGCATATGATTGGGTAACTCCTTGGTAAGGGGAGCGATCTTACAAACTGGTATCACTTGAACAAACGAACATAAGAGAAAGAAGTCTACAACACTGGGTCACCCCTCTCAAGCATTAGTTTGCGAACAAACAATATAGTGGAAGCAATGGTGTGCCCATGTGTAAAATGTCACAAACATAGTCCATTTTAACAATGAGTTAGGCCAACCCAATAAGGACACCACTTTAGTTTAACTTACCAAGAGGATATCATGCCGTATCTTGGTCTAAAATCGACCTCGAATATAGATTTGTTAAGGTACGAAGATACCAAAATGTACTGCGGGGAGAATTTAACGCAAGAGTCACTGCTTAAGGCTTATAGTCTGATATCCCTACTCTACCTATCGAGTGATATTATCACTTCTTACCCAAGCTGATAGGACCGCCTTAAGGAGAAATTGTGCTTATAATATATTAGTAGAATAGTAGGGTACTCGTAAACTTAACCCTCATACAGACGACTTGATTACATTGAGACAACAACCATGACAATTACCAATGGTCAAATAAGAATTCAAGTTTGAGAAGAGACCCATTTTGGTTGGGTCACATGTTGTCCTTGAGAAGATTGTCATCACTAGTAACTTAAGGACCTAAGATATACAACCTATCAAGAAGTCTCAAGGTGGAACTCCAAGTCTAAGATTGTAACCCTAAGGATTGAGGCATATATAGATATTAAAAATATTTAGCCCAAAATTTATGGGGGCTTATCCTTTTGTTTATTGGGTTAAATGTGTAATTACTTGGATTTCCCCAGACCCTGTTTATAAAATGTGTGTCGCAAACATAGTGATCTCGAAGAATGGATTTATTGAAATGTTGCTCAAGTAAAGATGTGGTTTTGTATAAGCATAATCAGTAAGATGATCAACCATGTTGATGCAGAAAATGCGCCCTCCAATTCTGGAGATAAGCTTGTAATTGGCTGCTTTCATTCTGAATCTTCTCTTATCTTTCAAATCCTGCGGCAATTCTCCTATCGAGAGATATGATTTGAATTATCCATCCAAGAGGGTCGTTGTTCTATTTGCATCAATTCCCCTTCTTCCGTAGAGGGGTAAAAAAGCTCTGAAGTTGTCTCTCCTGAGGGGAGGCCAAACTTTGCTAGCTCATCTGCCTCTGCATTGTTTACTCTTGAAACATACTCCATAGTGAACCTCTTAAACTTTCCAATCTCCGCCTTTACCAGAATTAAATATTTCTTCAGGGTAGGTTCTTTGGTTTCAAAATTTCCCAATACTTGGGATGCCATTACTAGCGAGTCGGTTTTAACATATGCATAGTCTATTCCCAACTCTTTTGGAAACCGCAGGGCTGCTAAAAGTGCTTCATATTCTGCTTGGTTATTGGTGGTTGGGAAAGAGAACCTTATGGCCTGTTTTAATTTGACCCTGTTGGGGTTAATGAGGACTACTCCTGCTCCCGAGGAGTTTTTGCCTGAAGTACAATCTATGTAGATTGTCCATGCTAGCGGGGATTGATCTTCTTTTTAGCATTACACTCAGTTGTGTCTATTAAAAAATCTACTAATACTTGTGCTTTGATAGCCGTTCGAGTACATATGAAATATCAAACTCTCTGAGTTAAACTGCCCATTTGGCTAGTCTTCCAGAGTGCTCCGGTTTTTCAAGGATACTTTTTAATGGCTGATATGTAATCACCCTGATTGAGTGGACTTGGATGTATGGTCGAAGCCTTCTGGCAGACATTACTAATGCTAGTGCGAGCTTCTCAAGGATTGGATACCTGCTTTAAACATTCTTCAATATGTGGCTGACATAATATACCGGATATTGCCTTCTCCCTTCCTCTCTAACAAGGACTGAGCTTATTGCTTCCGAGCCCACTCCTAGATAGAAGAATAGCATTTCTCCAGTGCGAGGACTTTGAAGTAAATGAGTGGAGGTGAGCTGCTTTTTGAGTTGCTTAAAAGCTTCTTTGCAATCTTTGGTCCATTCAAATTTGAACCCTCCACAAAAAGTCTTGAAGAACTAGGCACTCTTATCCCCTACTCTGGAAATAAATCTTCTAAGGCCTGCTAGCCTTCCCCCTAATTGTTGAACTTCTTTAGGGGAGCGAGGTGATGTCATGTTAAGGATTGCTTTAACCTTATCTGGGTTAGGGGCGAGCCCTTCGGGGGTAAGGAGATGACCGAGGAATTTTCCTTTATTTGCTCCAAAGATACATTTCAACGGATTTAACCTCATGTTATACCTTCGTAAAGTAGTGAATGTTTCTATGAGGTCTTACAAATACAAAGCAAAGGTTTTAATTTTAATAAGGAGGTCATCGACATATACTTCAAGATTCTTTCCTTTTTGTTTTTTAAACAGAAAGTACATCATGCGTTGATAGGTAGCGCGTACGTTTTTTAATCTGAAGGGCATTACTAGATAACAGTAACAACCATTGTCTGTGATAAAAGATGTATGGGGGATGTCAGGCTTATGTATCCTAATCTGGTGATAACCAAAAAATGCATCTAAAAAACTCATAAAAGGATATCCAACCGCAGAATCTACTAAAACATCTATTCGAGGCAGCGGATAGAAAAGAACCTACCATGAAGAAATACTTAATGCTATGTGCATGTTAAAACCGACTCGCTATTAATGGCATCCCAAGTATTGGAAAATTTTGAAACCAAAGAACCTACCCTGAAGAAATACTTAATGCTGGTAAAGGTGGAGTTTGGAAAGTTTAAGAGGTTCATTATTGAGTATGTTTCAAGAGTATAAAATGCAGAGGCAGGCGAGCTAGCAAAGTTCGTGCTCCCCTCGGGAGAGACAACTTCAGAGCTTCCCGCTATGGAAAAAGGGGAATTAATGCAAATAGAACAAAGACCCTCTTGGATGTACTCATTCAAATCATATCTCTCGACGGGAGAATTGCCGCAGGCTTTGAAAGATAAGATAAGATTCAGAATGAAAGCAGCCAATTACAAGCTTATCTCCGGAATTCTCTATAGAAAGACTTTCCTCTCTCCAATGGTGAGATGCGTATCTGAAGAAGAAGTTCTTGTGGTACTCCGAGAAATTCACTTTGGAGAGTGTGGCAGCCAATCAGGGGCCAGAACTTTGGAGAGAAGAATATTGCGGCAAGGATACTTCTGGCCCACAATGAGAAAAGATTCTGAATCCTATGCAAAGAAGTGTGCCCAATGCGAAAAGTTTGCTCCGCTTCAACTCTAATCATCACAGCGACTTGTGTCAATCACCAAGCCCTGGCCTTTCGCAGTTTGGGGAATGGACATCCTTGGGCCATTTCCCATGGCGAGCTAACAGCGACGCTTTATCTTGGTTATGATTGATTACTTCAGCAAATGGATTAAAGGCAAGGCACTAGCAAAGACAACAACCCAGGTGATAAAATAATTTTGCGGGGGGAGATAATTTGCAGGCATGGGATCCCGATGTCAATAATTACGCATAATGGTCCGCAGTTCAACAGTGAAGAGATGAAGAACTTTTGCAAACAAGTCGGCATAGAGCTGCGGTTCTCGTCAGTTCATCATCCCAGAAGCAATGGCCAGTTAGAAGCTGCGAATAAACAGATACATAATTTGCTAAAAAAGAAAGTACAGAATCTGAGGTGCAACTGGGTAGGGGAGCTTCCTTCAGTTCTGTGGACCCTCAAAACAACCCCTTACACAACTACCGGAGAAACTCCTTTCAAGGTATCTCACAGTTCAAAGGCTCTCATCCCGGTGGAATTTGAGGTTCCGACTCCTAGGGTCTTACTGGCCAGGCAAAGTTGGGAAGACTGGCTCGAGATTAACGACGAGAATATGAGACATAGCTTGGATCAAATTGAAGAAATGCGAGATGAAGCCACCATAAGGCAAGGGGAAGTCAAGCGACGAATGGCCTGATATTTTGACAAGAATATCAGGATCAAGCATTTTTCAGTGGGAGATCTCGTCCTAAAAAAATTAGATGCAGCCGCAAGAACTGGTTTAGTGGGAAGCTGAACCCGAATTGGAATGGACCATTCATCATTAAGAAAGTCCTGAGGAATGGATCATATCAAATACAAACCTATGACGGAGAAGATGTCCCCCATACTTGGAATGGCGATGATTTAAAGCGGTTTTATGCTTAAGCAAACACTTATCATATGTGTTCATTTCAATGATTATGACAATAAGAATTTCTGGCTAATAATTTTTTCGTACACGGCACAATCACTTTCTCTTATCTACAATGCAAAGTAAAAAATCACCACACCAGGAGACATCGCCAAGTCCAGCTTGGACCCCCACCCCAAGAATTGTTATCATTGGTCATAACAAACTCCAAATCCAATGTGTGATTAAGGTTTATTATAATGATAATATGTCAGAATACTTGGAAATATGTCCTCATAACTTTCATGGTGAGTATCCCAAAGTATGATGTAAATATATGTGGAAGGAGAATGTTACCTCTGATATCATTTTCTTATAACAACAACTATGAGTCCTATGTGGTAGGAAGTGTCAGATGTCGTTATCGTGGGCCTGAGATGAGGACCCGCGAGCTCTTTAATCGGATTATATTGAGGATACAGATGCACATATATGGCTGATCAGGGATTAGATGCTGGAGGCATAGAGCAGACAAGCCAAGTATTATGTTGCGAGGCATCAGAAGGAGGAGTTTCAAGTGGGAGATCAGGTGTTCTTGAAGATACGTCCAGTGCACGGTGTTTTGCGGTGAGGAGGCACAAGAAGCTTAGCACTCGATTTATTGCACCATACTTTATCCTGGAGCGGATCGGTCCTTTGGCTTTCCGGCTGGAGTTCCGACCAGAGTTAGAGAACCGTCACAACATCTTCCACGTCTCCTCATTTTGGAGTGCATTACTTCGTCCAATGCATCATATCACCACTGCAGTAGGCCTAGTAGCACCAGAAAGATCAGTCCGTTTGGAGCCGATTCAGAATTATGACACGACAATCAGAGCCCTGTGGAAGAAGAAGGTTCCCTTGGTCAAGGTGTTGCGGTCCAACCACAAATGGGAGGAGCACACCTAGGAGCCGATGGATCTGATGCGGGAACAATATTCGAGACTCTTCTCCTTCGGTATATCTTAAGTATTTTTGAAAAGTTTCTTATATTCTTATGCATAGAAAAATCGTAGACACGAACCTGAATTTCAGGGATGAAACTAAATTTTTATTTATTGGGATTTATTAGATTCCACTTCCTACTAGACCCCTTAACTTAGATTAGGTTATGGAATATGGTTGGGGGAAGGGATTAGTCTATGTTTGACCCTAGGTCCACAAGAGTAGGGTGGACTCACATGGGGCCCACTATAGGGTTCAAATCAACTTTAGGTCAAACTAGCCCAAATTGAAACCATGGATACAAGTTGACCACACCATTATGTCCCAAACCCGAAAAGAAATCTTAGTGACCTAAAAGCCCCATCATAGGGTCACCCATTGACCGAATATGACAAAGTCAACACTAACCCTAATTTGGTCAAAACCATACACATAGGCTCAATTAGCCCAAGTGGGGCATCACCAATGCCCATCCAAGGCTGGGTGGTGCCATAGGGTCCATGACCATCAAGTTGGACTAGTCCACTCACCATATTGACCAAGTCAACCCTAAAAGTCAACTTGGTCAACATATGGACTAAAGGAGAAAATAAGAATCCAAGCTCATTTCCAATGGGCTATGCCCATGAACCATCGTCCATGAAGATCCCAAGTGCCTAATTACATTTGCTACCCTCTGGTTTTGGAGGGTAGTGACATGCATGGGGATATTTTTGGAAATTACACAAATGGAAGAGAGAGAAGAGGAGGAATAAGAGGAATGGAGGCCATGTGGCTCTCCTTCTCTCTGCTCAAGCCCTCGTCTGAGCTACAACAGTCTTTCCAGCCCACTTCCAGCCAATTTCATGCCACTTGGAGCTCATGGTGAAGCATCTGAAGCATGGCCCACAACCCCATATTCAAAACTCCACAACCAGCCAACCGCACCGTAATTCGACCTCACGATCTGCTTTAGAAGGTCTTGAGGAGTGCAATTCGACTACTTGATCATGGAAAATGGTGGAGAAACAAGCTTTGGATCTAGATAACCGGAAAGTAGAATTTCCATGGCGAACCACGACCGAACCCATCGCTAAGCATGACTAAGGGTCTGGTTCTCCTCCTCTCCCTCTATGCTAGCTTCCTAGATCATTTAAGAGAGATTGCGAGCTCAATTGATCTTGGATCCATGTGAGATGAGGGTGAAAATCGCAAGCTTTTGGGCTTGCTCGAGTTCATCGGAGATGTTGCTTCTGGCCACCATTTGACCTCCAATTGACGGCCACCACCCCAACGGAGGTGGTGGTAGCTGGCCGGGGAGGTCGAAGGGTTGCTGGGCAATAAGATTTGAAGTTGGCACATGCAAGGTTAATTTGGATCATCGGCTAGAGGAGGAAGATGTACGGATCCCCTTGATTTTAGGTGATATTAAACTATAGCATAGTTTTTTTAATGTATATTTCTTTCACAATTAATATTGCATGTTTCATGCTCAAATTCAGAAACTGTCACCGACATGAAAATTAAATAACTATGTCTTACATTTAATTTGACATCCTAAACTTCCAATTTAGAGTAATGTAGCTCCTTATAGGTCCATTCTCCTAGAACTTCTCCTAGGCTAGGGTAGAATTTAAAATGGATGCCCAGGTTAAAAACTAATTCCACATGCAGTGAAACTCATGTAATGCATGTGAGTATAATAGACTTGGACTATGTCCAAAAATCAGAATTTTTGGAGAATAAATTTCTATAGTTATTGTACAAATATGATTTATTATATAAATGGATTTTTGGGTGATTCCCTATTCCAAATGACCCCAAATTTTGGTGGCATGACACTAAGGTCATCCAAAGGCCCTGGTAAAAATTTGGAGAAATTTTGACCTCTGCAAGTTAGAGGATCCAACATGCATGGTGAAGGCAAAATAGTGAATGGTGTGCAAATAGTAAAAATGAGACAAAATGGGAATTTTGCCCATTTGTCCAATGCATGTCCATGAAATTTTGGACAGAGGCTTATGGAGGTGGATTACTCCTTTCATGAGAAAATAGGGATTTTTGGAATCAAAAAACCCAAAAGTTAGAATTCTTTCAAAAATAGCACACTTAGGTGTTAAAATGAAAAATAGGGCTATTGACTAAGGGATAGTCCAAATTGTTGACCGAAGCCCTAATAGGTCATTTCAATGCACTGGAAAATTTATGAGCATTTTTTAGAAATATTCCATGCATAATTAGTGTAATTACATTTTTACCCTTATGGGACTTTGATCAAAAACATGAGTAGTGGTTCCTGGAAAATTATGAACACCTGTAAATTCTATTAAAATTTTTGGGTGTTTATTTATGATGAATACTATAATAGTGGCATCTTTTTAATTATCATAACATGTGAATATCTTAGGTCAAATCACAGACTAGGATTATGAAAATCTGTTTTGACCATTATCTTATTAATATTATAGTCAGTAGAAATTTCCTTGAATTTTTACATGATTATTTTTAGTACTTTATTTTAAAAGGGAAGATAATGGTATTTTCATCATAAATGGAAAATAATGGCCAAATCAATATGGAAAATATGGATTTTTTGGTGAACAGACATTTTTGACCTAGATGGACTTCAAATAATTTTTTTAGACCTAATGGCCCACTGGATAAAGTAGTTCATGTTCAAAGTGACCTAGGACAATTAAATAATTTAAATTATGGTCCATAATAATTAGAAGAATGATGGAATTCTGAATGATCATTATGATACAAATGAAAACCCATGATAAACATTTGGAGGTCTTTGGCCCAAGGAATTGGAACTCATTTCACATGTGTTAGAATTAGGTCATGTGCTGTGTTTAGTAAAAGTGATGTGTAATATTAAGGGCACCCAGGCTAATGAGTTGTGGCTAAATCGAGAGTTGTGTTGGGAAGTTTGAATCCCTGGTTGGGATCAAAAGTAGGTCACTATATAGTAATGAATGTTAGAGTTCAAGCCACAATGAGAACAATTATAACGGGGTTTGGCAAAAGATCATCATTTTTCCCCAAAAGTACTTTAAATCATTAGGACTACTCAAGAGCAACAACGGGATTGAGGTAGTAATAATGGGTAGACACTAATAAAAGTAATTTTCCTTGAGAAAGGGAGCTTTGTGCTTCAGCCCATAGTTGTTCCTAGTGCTCTCGAGAGCCCTTCACCGGGCATGCCCTGGGCAGTCCAAGGATTAACTCTAAACTACTATGTATAACAAGAATTAGACAGGAGTAGTCAAATAGGTTAAGTGTATGATGAGACAAACTCACCCGTATAGGGTTGGAGGGATTCATGATCGGTTTAGTCCTTCGAGCTGGAGTCTCGATTGTTAGATATAGGACGGGTTTAGTCCTACGAGCTGGAGGCTCGGGTGTTTGTTACAGCATGGGTTTAATATTGCGAGCTGGAGGCTCCGATGTTTGGATACAGGACAGGTTTAATCCTGCGAGTTGGAGGCACGGGTGGTTACTTCAGGACGGGTCTGTCCAGCGAGCTGGAGGCTTGGGTTTTGAAATAACTTGCATGTGCGTAGAACATATTATTGGTGAGTCATGCAGTACTGGGACAGTCATCACACCGATGATAGTACGGTGGCTCTAGCGAGGTGTGATGGTTTAAGGGGCATGTGGGTTATTTTACACTACAGTTTGGAGGATCATCCCCAAAAACTGACACTCGACCAATATGACTGGTGAAGATGGCCAACAAATTAGTACGCAGAGACTCTAGAGAGCACCTTGGACATATACAAAGTCATATGAAGGGTCTAGGCCTGCTAGTGTGTATACCTACCTAGGAAGTGGAGACGCTCGCTCCACTACTACCGAAGCCACAAGGGTGGTACCAGAGAGTTCTGTTAACTTCGAAAATTGGGAACTAAAAGTCTGTTATCATAGTATCGTGTGTGTGAGTTGCACTTGTTTGAATCATAACCTGCATAACTCATCATAGCATGCATACATACTTAGGCATTTGCATTACATATCATTATCATATAAATTAATATGGGCTCTTTTATATGATTACTTATTTTTCTAAGACCTTAACTTATAAGTGTGTATCGGCATTCATATAATTTAATGTACTCCTGAGATGTTAGTGTAGCGGTAGATAGGCTACATTCTTCTCCTTCTTTACTTTACCCACTGCACTCCTTTTTAGTACTACTTACTTATTTTACATGTGCTATATAGAACTTCTAGTTCAATGGAATAACTGTTAGAAATATATCCATGATAGAATAGATCCACCGTCACCAGCTTTCTTTTGTTTCTACTTTGTTGTTTTCCCTTTCGTCCTTCCACTTGGTGCCTAGGATTCGCGGGGTGAGGCAAGGACAAAATGTCTTAGTCTTTATGACTAACAGTTTGTTATGACTGTATCATTTTACGAGCTTGAGGAGATGGAGCACCATACACGACCAGCAGGATGAGATTGCAGGATCTGAGGAACAGTTACCGCGCACTACTACTACCACTTTTTGGCATCAGGTGATGAAGAGTGTTTCAATTACCTCTTCTACATGGGGTTATAGTGAGAGAGATTTGATTCTATTTGGCATGTACCAAGCATAAGCCCTTCTCTCATTTTTGTAGTCATTATGGACTGTTGTACTTTTCATCTATATATATTGTGATGTTATGGCTGTGACTTGTGGACTTACTAGCTTTTATATAACTTCTTGTCATACTTCTATTCTCAATTGACCTGCAGGTAAATGATCGTACTAGTGGACAAGATCAGTGTCTTGCGGAGTCGACTATCCATGTGTTAATGTCACCGTAAGGTAACGATTCTGGGCATAAGATCGTGTAACTCCTTGTTAAGGGGAGAGATCTTACATCAGTAGTGGAAACTAAGGAAGAAGTGGCAGACATTTCCACCTGAATTTTAGGATAGAGCGCCCATCCCTACAGTTAACACAACATCCACCCCCGTAGTTCCAGCCTTATCAACAACCAAGTGGGCCATTCAGGCAAGTTTGTTTCCAATGTCATCAGCCGGGCCACATATGTCGTTATTGCCGCAGATAGGTGGGAATGCTCCCCCAATTTTTCCTCTGGCAGCTTTGCGAGGACGAGGGCAAGTACGTGGTCGAGGATGAGGAACACAAGATAGGAACCCTAAACCTTCTCGAGAGCATATGTTTGCCTTAGATATGACTCGAGAAAGAAACACACAAGATATCATTGTAGGTATCACGTACAAGTTGATATGTTTATAAGAATTCGTCCTTATTATGTCTAAGATTATGCTGATAATCTAGCTTTGAAATTATTAAAACTTAACCTTTAGGCATCGTAACAGTTAGTGGAAGACCTTCCCACACTCTATTTGATACTGGTGCCACCTATTCATTCGTCTCAATGGGCTTCATAATAGATCTAAATGGAGTGAAACATTTCACTGGAGTCACTTAGAGGGTACACCTACAAGACGGCTCTGAGATGACCTAGTCCTCCAAGTGTGACTTGGATATATATATATTAGAGGGAATATTTTTGAAACCCCTACCAAGGTATTGGGGATACCAGAATTTGATCTTATTTTGGGTATGACGTGGATGGATTGGCATCATGCCAGGATTGATTATGGGGCAAAGCAGATCACTTTGAGATATTGAGATTCAGAGATACTTTTTCAAGGTTATAAGTTTGCACCCCGAATAATGTTGTCTTCAATTCAGGAAGCTAAGGCCCATAAATAAGGGGATGAGTTGTACATGATATGTTTTGAGATTAATGAGGTGGAGACTAGCATTAAGGATGTACTAGTGCTGCGGGATTTTCCTGAGGTTTTTCCCGAAGCTACCTGGATTTCCCCTACCTAGGGAATTATTCTTCTAGATTAGGCTAGTGTCGGGTGCTAATCCAATCTCTCGAACCCCTTACAGGATGGCTTCAAAGGAACTGTAGAGTTTTGGGTCCAGTTGCAAGAGTTAGTAGATTTAGGGTTTGTTCGTCCCAGTTTAGCACCCTTGGAGCCCCAGTTTTGTTTGTTTAGATGAAGGATGGATCATTATAATTGTGCATAGACCTTCGAGAGCTCAACCGATTGACAGTGTAGAACACATATCCTTTTCCCTTCATTGATGAATTATTCGATCAGCTGGTGGTAGTGCACTGGTTCTCCAAACTTGATTTGTGCTCGGGATACTATCAGTTAAGGGTACAAGAAGAAAAAATTTAGAAGACATTATTTAGCTCTAGATATGGCTTATGCGAGTTCACAGTGATATCATTTGGGCTCACAAATGCCCCTTATGCAATTATAAGTCTGATGAATATGGTGTTTGAGCCTTATCTGGACACTTTCGTCATCATATTTATTGATTACATTTTTGTTTACTAAAGAATAAAGGAGAAGCATGATGAGCACTTGGTCTTAGTTTTAAATAAACTAATGGAGCATAGTTTGTTTTCCGAGTTCAGAAACTGTGAGTTTATTTTTGTTTACTCAAGAATAAAGGAGAAGCATGCTGAGCACTTGGTCTTAGTTTTAAATAAACTAATGGAGCATAGTTTGTTTTCCGAGTTCAGAAAGTGTGAGTTTTGGCTCCGAGAAGTTTCCTTCTTGGGCCATATTATATGTGGTAATGGAATAGTAGTAGATCCGGCCAAGTTGCATTACGTCAAGGAATGGTCACGTTTGAGGTCAGCGGTCGATGTGCGAAGTTTTCTTGGACTTGCTGGATACTATCACAAGTTTGTTGAAGGATTTTTGAAGAAACATTCTTCCCCTCACTGCGCTGACAAAGAAGGGTGTACCATATATATGGGCACCCAAGTGGGAGGCTGCTTTCCAACAGTTGAAGGACCGTCTCACCTCCAAGACAATCCTTTCCTACCTTCTGGGAAGGAAGGATTCCAGATTTATACTGATGCATCCTATTAGGGAATGGGGGCGGTGTTGATGAAACACAGACATGTGATTGCATATGCTTCTTGACAACATAAGAAGCGTGAAGTGAATTTCCTAGTGCATGATTTGGAGTAAGCAGTAGTGATCTTCGCCTTGAAAATTTGGAGACACTATTTATATGGCGTTCACTACGAGATATTTTATGATCATAAAAACTTGGAGTATATCCACACCGAGAAAGATCAGAACTTGAAACAACGGTGATGGCCGGAATTTTTATGTTATTCTGAATTTACATTGAACTATCACCCCGAGAAGGAGAACTCAGTGGTGGATGCTCTAAGCCGGAAGGCATGCATGACGAGCACAGAATAACAATTAATTTCTATGAAGTTGGTAAGAGTGCTTGAATAGATGGAGATTACGCTGGTGTCTAAGGCTTTTCCTGAGGCCCAAACAGAGTATCTGGCCACCATGATTATAGTTTGTGACATTCGAGATCAAATTTGTGAAGTGCAAAGAAAAGGATGTTGCTTTGGCCCCTGCATTTCAAGCAAAGGTTGGAGGATCGGTGGAAGGATGTATGTTAAAGTAAGATCTCATTCATTTCCATGACAGACTTCATATTCCCATAGGTGGTGGGATTCGGGAAGACTTCCTAAGAGAGGCACATTGCACCAAGTATTCGATACATCCCAGAATTGCCAAAATATACAATGACCTACGGAGGACCATGTTTTGACCAGGAATGAAGAGGGATGTCATGTACTATGTTACACACTGCGAAGCTGGTCAGAAGGTAAAGGTGGAGTGCAAGAGCCCGAATTGTTGCAGTCCTTACCTATTCCAGTGTGGAATTTTGAGGATATTTCCATGGATTTTGTTCACGGTCTTCCCCGATCTCGTTCATGAAATTATTTTGTTTGGGTGATTCTGGATCACTTAATAAAGTTTGGCAGGTTTATCCCAATGAGGAAGGAGGCACATGTTGTTGTGTTGGTGCATCTCATTGTGGAGCAGTTCATTCGATACCATGAGGTACATAAGACAATAGTCTTAGACTGTGATGGTTGCTTAACCTCTAAGGAATGGAAGACCGTTCAAGCATATTTGGGTTCTCTCCTTACCTTTATCATGGCTTTTCACCCTCGGACTGATTGTTGGAGCATGCATTCCACATCTCTTGGTTTTAGAATAATAAATACCGTGATGTATTTGATCTACTCTTTTATGTGTTTATAATGTGTAGGTTGTATATGTTGAATGAGTATACAAGTCCTCAGTCATAGGCATGATCCAAGGGTGTGTAGACTTTAAAAAAAAAACTAAATGATGAGTTTTGTGTGTTGAACTTCAAACAGCCCTAACTTTTCTATACGGGAGGAGTTACGGAACTTGCCACCCCATTCCAGAATGAGATTGAAGTCATCTACACACTGGAAATGGTTCAGACGACAAAAGTGAAAAGGATATATCGCCACGCAATAGCCACTGTCGCCCGACGATAGCTCCATGATCGAATCATCCTGCAGAAACCTCAGAATCATGGGACATGTGGCAGCTAGATAGGATATCGCTGATTGGCGACAACCAGTGTCACCAGACGATATCGCTAATATATAAAAGTGATCTATTTTTCTGTGGGAATTAAGGATTATAGAATTTGGAGTGTTCCTTCCCGTACAATTGGTCCAGAGATCTCCAACATCCAGAAAGACTCCATCATCCTAAGATTGTTCAAGAGCGATGATGCAACGACACATACACGGTATTAGAAGCAATCTTGGCAAGGATTCGTCGTCATATTCTGTGCTACATTTAGAGGGAGTTCTTAATTCAAAAAATTATATTTTATCATTATTTTCATTATAATTGTTAGGATAAAATCGCCGCCTTGTGTGTGGAATCTAGGTCTGTATGTGGCTTAGGAGGAAATCACCGCCTTGTGTGTGTAATTTAGGTCCTTGTGTGGCTTAGGATAAAATCGCTGCTTTATGAGTGACGTCCAAGTCCTTGTATCGCTTAGGGAGAAATCGTTGCCTTGTGTGCAGCGTCTAGATCATGGTTAGATCTAGGGGGAGGCTAGTAGCAAGATTTAGGGCGAGATATTCTTTAGCCTGCCGGTTCTTATAGAAGGACAAACGGAATCAAAAGTAGACTATATTTTTCATAGCCTTAATCTCTAGCTTCATAGAGATATATTGTATTCTATTTTATCACTTATGAAATAAAAAAATTATCCTTTATGTTCTTATTTATTTCTAAGTATTTAGTTTGTCTATGAAAAATTAGTTTTGAGTTCTTTAATTATTTCACCTAGTAACTTAAGATTAAAAAAAATTATTGTCAACCCTTATTCACCGCCCCCTCTAAGGGCGCCGTAAGATCCAACATTTGGTATTAGAGGAAGTTTATTCCAAAAGGGCTTCACAACTGGGAATAATATCGCTTCATGATCCCGCAATCACTAGAGGGAAAGAAATTTTATTTCATGAAAAATCTTTAGCAACACCATTAATTATTGTTGAAAACTATAAAGTATGGAAAATTTTAATGAAAATTTTTCTTAAATCTTTAGATGAAAAAGTTTGGAATATTACTATTGAAAAGCCCGCAAATATGTTAAATAAAAATGAAATGGTTTTATATGCTAAATCCTTATATAGTTTATTTTGTGCACTATACCAAAATATTTTTAAACAAATATATATGTTTTCTACTAGTTATGAAATTTGGAAATTTCTTGAAGAATCTTATGATTCTTTATCCACAAAAAAAAACAAGTACAAGACATGGAGAATATAAATACTTGCATAGGGATTCAAGAAAGCTCTTCCTTTGATGAATCCATGGAGTTCACAACAAATGAATTGGAAGAGGTGAACACATCATGTGGAAGAGAAGATGAAAATTCATTTATGGAATAGGACGATGAAGATGTCAACGGAACTATATGTTAAAATCATGTCTCATCCAAAAGGGTTGCAAGAAAATATAATTCTTCTCTTTTTGTTTGAAATTCTATTTCTACATATCACATGCTTGAAATTGCTAAACGTAGAATTAAGAAATTTAAAATTATTAATAAAAAATTACGTTTAGAAAATACAAGTTTTAAAACAAACACTAAAGGAGAAACACACATTGATATATCAAATTCTATTTCATGCTCTATAGTTGAAAGTTCAACACTTTGTTATGACTGTAATGATCATAAAGAAAGATTCAAGGAATTTGAAAAAGTGCTTTTAATTTCAAATGTGCATAATGAATAATTGATAAACGAAAATAATGCTATAATGAATAAACTAGAATCATTAAAATTGTTTGTCAAACAATTTTTAAGTAATAAAAAATCCTTTATTTCTAGTTTATCTTCAAAATCATGTAAGACTTCTACTAGTAATTTAAATAAAAGTATTGATGAGCTGTAAATATACTTATTTTCATGTTAATTATTTAAGTAGTTTTCATTTTCTTTTGTTGTTTTAGGTTCAATTTCTTTAATAAAATGCTCCTTTTATTGTGTATATTTTGCTAAATTAGTCTATTTTATTTTTCAGAAATTTTCAGAATTTTGCCAGAAAAATCATGTGTCACGCCCGTGTACTATTGGTCACGCCCGTGACAAGGGCCTGACACGTTAATTTCCCGTGAAATCAGCGAATTTGAAGAAAAATCATGTGACACGCCTGGACACACGCCCGTGTCCAAGGACACGCCCCGTGTTCTAGGCCCGTGCCAACCAGCTCGACATTTTGCGCTCGACGTTCGTTGGGCCGACAGGTACATGCCCGTGTTCAATGATTTGACACGCCCGTGTCATTCCGGTCGACGATCACGACTCCAGCTCGACGAAATTACTCTCGACAATCATCAACTCAACCCGACACGCCCGTGTCAAGATGTGACACGGGCGTGTACTCCTCCACCTGGCCCGACAAACCGCCGACAGCGACTTTCGATGCAAACGACGCCCAGTTCAACCTCCCCGTCACTCCCGTGTACTTTGGGTCACGCCCGTGACTAGGGGCGTGACTGCCACGTGGACCTCCCGAAGTCAACAACGCCGTCAAATTGCCGAATTCTGATAATAAATAAAGCCGACACGCCCGACGTCACGCCCGTGACCGGGGGCGTGGCCACCGCATTTTCTGTCGCAATGTCAAATCACCGTAGACCACCAAAATCTGCTGATAAATAGTGCTGACACGCCCGTGTCGAAGGGTGTGTACTTGGAAATTTTTGCCTATAAAAGGGCAGGTGTTGTATGAGTTCAGGATTCCAAATTTTTGAACCATTTTGTTGACAAGGGCTGCCGTTTGGAGCTTGCTTAGTGCTATGTAAGGACTTTATTTCCCCCTCCCCCTTCTTAAGTTTGTTTGTTTAGGCACTTGTAATCAACTTATTTTGTAATAAAAATCGTTAGTTTTTCCTCCTTACATGCTCTGAATTATCTCTGATGGTCTCCTTTTCACAAATCTTATGTATTTATGTTTTCATTTTCATATTGCGTGTGTGTGTGTATCAGTTAAAATTGCAAAATTTATACTTTAAAATGAAAAACTGTTTGCCTAATTTTCATTTTTATCAAAAATTTTAGCCGTTACTATAGCCGTTTTTTAATCAAAATTGGTTAGACTTAGGATTTCTATTTTCATTTTTTGCTACTTTTTAAACTCTTTTACAAATATATAAGAATGAATCAAGCGTTATTTTAGTTTTTCAAGAACTTTGATTTTAGCAAATACATAAAATGATTTTTCCTCAAACAATTTTTATTTCAACTTTTCATGCATTTCTAGCAAAATCTAATTGTAAAAATGCAAACGTTTTAATTTTTCAAGGACTTGCTTTTCCCACCTTAATTTGAAAACTATTTGCTCAAATAATTTTTATTTTGCCTTTTTATGAATTTCTACGGCATTCTAGCAGTAGAAATGCAGTTATTTTAATTTTTCAACAACTTTGTTTTTCTTAATTTTTTCGCCTGCATGCGTGCGTGTATGAGATACGTTTATTACTTTCTCCAATTATGTAGAGTGTGTGTGTGTGCGCATTTATTTCCGCCTACTCGTTAAGTGTTAAATGACGTGTCTTTAATTTTTCACCTACTCATTTGAGTAGGATTTGCAAATGTGCGTATTTACTTTCTGCAGTGTGAGTTTTTCATTTTCTGTCGTGTGTGTGTGTGTGTGTTTTAATTTCAGCAAGTGTGTGTGTTTTTATTTTCCGCCTACTCATTTGTGTTAAATGACTGGATTTTATTCAAGTAGGACTTATTGTTTTTACTTTCGCCTACTCGCTAGGAGTTAAATGGCCAGAATTCATTTCCATCATACTCGTTTGATTAGGACATGTCATTTTCAGTTTTTATTTACCGCCTACTCATTTTAGTTAAATGGCAGGTTTTTATCTTCCGCCTACTCGTTAGGAGTTAAATGGCCGGATTTTATTTCCTATAAATATTTGAGATGGACTTGTAATCGCATTTATTTCCGCCCACTCGTTTGAGTAGGTCTTGCATTCCTTTCAGTCCTACTCGTTTGAGTAGGACTTGTAAATTTTCAGCTTATATTTCCCGCCCACTCGTTTGAGTGGGATTTGCAATTTCAATTATGCAATTTTCGATTACTTGTAACTTAGTTTTATCTGTCTCTTTATTATGTGTTTGGATAAGTGCGAGTGCGTTTATTTGTAGTAACTATTTTAATATTAGGTTGTCTTGCTTTTTCTTCTTATTTTCTTTATAATCCTTCAGCGAATAGTTTAGAATGCTCGTCTAACCAAACTCATAAGCTATCCATATTCTGATGAGTGGCTAATCGCTTTTAGCCCTCGGTATTGAAGAGCATTGGGATTTAAAAAATGTTTTAAATAACTAAAGGTCTTATTTTTCTATTTAATTAAAAACTTAAGGTTTACCGCGGGTTAACGATGCGTAGAAT
Organism: Platanthera guangdongensis; assembly: GCA_039583875.1. NCBI lineage: Eukaryota > Viridiplantae > Streptophyta > Magnoliopsida > Asparagales > Orchidaceae > Platanthera > Platanthera guangdongensis. The sequence continues at coordinate 82,497,561 of CM077159.1, forward strand.
CACGTATCGATGTGTGGGCTCTATTTTCGCTATCCATACGCTAGCTAGCTGAGAGGCCGTGCGTATGGACTGATCACCCCAGGGTAAAGAGAGTTCTGCACTAACCCTCGAGAGAGGAGGAGCGCTAACTCTACCGGATTGGGTTCCCCACCCCATAGCGGGGTTCTTATCATGCTGCGGGCATTAAGAGGAATCCTTCGTCGGACGAGAGCCCGGTCGAATATTCTTAATGTCCAGGTGAGCAATATTCCTAGAGATAGGTGAGCTCATACTTTTGGAACCTCCACGACCAAGTTTTCACTTTAATTAAATTGAAACTGTAGATCTCTAGTTATTTAAATCTATTTTTAATCCTAACGTAATTCGATATCGAGTGTTATCTCTTCATCGTCTTTAATATTACTCTGTTTTCGTCCTATTTTAGTTAAAATGAACAACTTACCATTTCGATAAAATAACAGTGCTTTCGGAGCAGTAGGGATAATCAACCCGTTCCCGGGAAATTTACGATCTGGATATTCCCTCGAATATTCTGTATTACTTGCGATAGGTGCACTTGCCTACCTAAGCAAGCCAGCGACGATCGACTCATCGAACCAACCACCCACATAAGATTCTGTTCGCGGGCTACATCAAGTTTTTGGCGCCGTTGCCGGGGACAATCTTTGAGTTGTTATTTCGAATCCGAAGTCTATTACTTTTCCCTTTATTTCTAAAAAACTAAATAAAAAAACATTGGGGACAATGCTAGACTTATGTATGGGGGTCTTTTCTCGCTTTATTTTTCGCACTTCTATTTTTTGCACTGTATTTCTATTTTCTGCACTTCAAAAATTAAAAAAATAATATATGAAAAAACTATATAACAATAAAACAAAACAAAAAATTTGAAAATGAAAATCCCAAAAACTTAAGGTCGTGTTTTTTTCCTTTCTTTTTAAAACAAAAATTCTAAAAAAATTATAAAACAAAAATTCCAAAAAAATTATAAAACAAAAATTCCAAAAATATTTAGTTTCATTTTGTAAAAATCTTTGTAAATATTTTTGTAAAAAATCTTCTCTCTCTCTCCCTTCTTTTTCACCAACATTCTTGTAAATAACGTCCCTTTTTCTCGCACTTTTCGCAAAACTTAAAAATATAAAAAAAGATAATAAGTCAAAAAAAATTCAAAAAAAGAAGAGGAAAACTAAACAAAAATTTAAATAAAAAAGATAATAGATCAAAAACAAAAAAATGATAAAAGCTCTAAAAATCCAAAAAAAATGTTTTGAAACCAATAAATCAAATATTCCATTTCTTGATGTTTTTGTTATCCAAAAATTTTGTTTTGAGTTTATTTATATGTGGATTTTATTAATTCTTTGTTTGTTATTCGTTTGTTAATTATTGATTGAATAATTTAAATATTCGAGGTTAAGTTTTAAAAAATTCATTATGCTTTGTTAAAAATAGCAAACTCGTTTTAGGCACTACTTCTTATTTTTCATTGATAGGAGCACATGTATTATGTTACAAAATAACTACTATAGGATTCAATTATGTTTACTTTTAGCTTTCTGAAAAATAGGAACGTACAATTTATTAAGGTTGCTCTCAAAATTTTTTTTAATTACAAATCTAATTTTATTTTCTCCCCTTATCATACCTTACTTGGCATGATAAAATTTTTATCCTTAAAAAATCGTATGTCAATGAGAATAAGATTTTATTCGGTAAACATAGGCACCCAATAATTTAAAAAGATTATATGCTACAGAGTAAGAGGATAAAATTCATTACACCTACACATATACATTGTGTCAATTTTATCATTATGAAGTTAAAAAAAAGAAGATATTAGAAAAATAAGATCTCATTTTTCTAATAATCAAAAATAAAATAAAATTGAGGTTCGAGAAAAAATTACCTAAACTCAATTTCAAATCCTCTTCATAAACCAACATCTACCCCCTTAGCCAATTTCACGATTCTAGAATTAATTCAAAAAACTTTTTGAGAGCATAATTTGTAAATTGCATTATTTCCAGTAAAACTCCTATAAGCTAAAGTTCTTATAATTCCAAACTATTTTCATTAATCTAACAATTATAATTTTTGCTTTCTATTTGATTACATCAAGAAGTCTTTTGGCCAAAACTTTTGCGCTGTTTAAATCATCTACATGATTTTTGGACTTAACTCTTACACCCCGTATATTTATTTAGATCTCTCTTATAATTAATTAAGCGGTAGCTAAACTTATAATTTTTTCTATTCCTTATAAGTTCAACTCAAACTTTTGCTCTAGAATAGCAAAAGCCTAAGTATGAGGGTATTTGATGAGTTGTAAATATACCTATTTTCATGTTAATTATTTAAGTAGTTTTCATTTTCTTTTGTTGTTTTAGGTTCAATTTCTTTAATAAAATGCTCCTTTTATTGTATATATTTTGCTAACTTAGTTTATTTTATTTTTCAGAAATTTTCAGAAGTTTGCCAGAAAAATCATGTGTCACGCACGTGTACTGTTGGTCACGCCCGTAACAAGGGCGTGTCACGTAAATTTCCCGTGAAATCAGCGAATTTGAAGAAATATCATGTGACATGCCTGGACACACGCCCGTGTCCAAGGACACATCCCGTGTTCTAGGCCCATGCCAGCCAGCTCGACATTTTGCGCTTGACGTTCGTCGGGCCGACAGGGACACGCCTGTGTTCAATGATTTGACACGCCCGTGTCATTTCGGTCGACAATCATGGCTCTAGCTCGATGAAATTACTCTTGACGATCGTCGACTCAACCCGACATGCCCATGTCAAGATGCGACACGGGCGTGTACTCCTCCACCTGGCCCGACAAACCGCCGCCGATGACTTTCGATGCAAACGACGCCCAGTTCAACCTCCCCATCACGCCCGTGTACTTTGGGTCACGCCCGTGACTAGGGGCGTGACTGCCACGTGGACCTCCCGAAGTCAACAATACCGTCAAATCACCGAATTCTGACTATAAATAAAGCTGACACGCCCGGCGTCACGCCCGTGACCGGGGGCTTGACCGCCGCGTTTTCTGCCGCAATGTCATATCACAGTATACCACCAAAATATGTTGATAAATAGTGCTGACACGCCCCCCCCCCCCAACACGCAAGTGTCGCAGGGCGTGTACTTGGAAATTTTTGCCTATAAAAGGGCAGCTGCTGTATGAGTTCAGGGTTCCAAATTTTTGAACCATTTTGTTACAAGGGCTGCCGTTTGGAGCTTGCTTAGTGCTATGTAAGGACTTTATTTCCCCCTCCCCCTTCTTAAGTTTATTTGTTTAGGCACTTGTAATCAACTTATTTGGTAATAAAAATCGTTACTTTTTCCTCCTTACATCCTCTGAATTATCTCTGATGGCCTCCTTTTCACCAATCTTATGTATTTATGTTTTCATTTTCATATTATGTGTGTGCGTGTATGAGTTAAATTTGCAAAATTTATACTTTATAATGAAAAACGGTTTGCCTAATTTTCATTTTTATCTAAATTAATAGCCGTTACTATAGCCGTTTTTTTATCAAAATTGGTTAGACTTAGGAATTCTATTTTCATTTTCTGCTACTTTTTAAACTCTTTTACAAATATATAAGAATGAATCAAGCGTTATTTTAGTTTCTCAAGAACTTTTATTTTAGCAAATACATAAAAAGGTTTTTGCTCAAACAATTTTTATTTCAACTTTTTATGCATTTCTAGCAAAATCTTACGGTAAAAATGCAAACGTTTTAGTTTTTCAAGCACTTGCTTTTCTCACCTTAATTTGAAAATTGTTTGCTCAAACAATTTTTATTTTGCCTTTTTATGCATTTCTATGGCATTCTAGCGGTAGAAATGCAGTTGTTTTAATTTTTCGACTACTTTGTTTTCTTAATTTTTTCGGCTGCGTGCGTGCGTGTATGAGATAAGTTTAATTCTTTCTCCAATTATGTATAGTGTGTGCGTGTGCGCATTTATTTCCGCCTACTCGTTAAGAGTTAAATGACGTGTCTTTAATTTTTCACCTACTCATTTGAGTAGGATTTGCAAGTGTGCATATTTACTTTCTACAGTGTGAGTATTTCATTTTCTGTCGTGTGTGTATGTGTGTTTAAATTTCAGCAAGTGTGTGTGATTTTATTTTCCGCCTACTCATTTGAGTTAAATGGCTGGATTTTATTAAAGTAGGACTTGTTGTTTTTACTTCCGCCTACTCGCTAGGAGTTAAATGGTACGACTTCATTTCCCTCCTACTCGTTTGAGTAGGACATGCCATTTTCAGTTTTTATTTACCGCATACTCATTTGAGCTAAATGGCATGTTTTTATCTTCCGCCTAATCGTTAGGAGTTAAATGGCCAGATTTTATTTCCCTGTAAATATTTGAGATGGACTTATAATCGCATTTATTTCCGCCTACTCGTTTGAGTAGGTCTTGCTTTCCTTTCAGTCGTATTCGTTTGAGTAGGACTTGCAAATTTTCAGCTTATATTTCCCGCCCACTCATTTGAGTGGGATTTGCAATTTCAATTATAAAATTTTCTCTTACTTGTAACTTAATTTTATTTTTGTCTGTTTATTATGTGTTTGGATGAGTGCGAATGCGTTTATTTGTAGTAACTTTTCTAATATTATGTTATCTTGCTTTTTCTTCTTATTTTCTTTATAATCTTTCAGCGAATAGTTTAGAATGCTCGCCTAACCAAACTCATAAGCTATCCCCATTCCGATGAGTGGCTAATCGCTTTTAGCCCTCGGTATCGAAGAGCATTGGGATTTAAAAAATGTTTTAAATAACTAATGGTCATATTTTTCTATTTAATTAAAAACTTAAGGTTTACCCCGGGTTAACGACGCGTAGAGCCACATATCGATGTGTGCGCTCTATTTCTGTTATTCATATGCTAGCTAGCCGAGAGGCCGTGCGTATGGACTGATCACCCCTGGGTAAAGAGAGTTCCGCACTAACCCTCGAGAGAGGAGGCACGCCAACTCTACCGGATTTTGTTCCCCACCCAATAGCAGGGTTCTTAGCGTACTGCGGGCATTAAGAGGAATCCTTCGTCGGGCGAGAGCCCGGTCGAATAGTTTTAATGTCCAGGTGAGCGATATTCCTAGAGATAGGTAGAGTTCATACTTTTGGAAACTCCACGGCCAAGTTTCCGCTTTAATTAAATTGAAACTGTAGATCTCTAGTTATTTAAATCTATTTTTAATCCTAACGTAATTCGATACCGAGTGTTATCTCTTCATCGTCTTTAATATTACTCTGTTTTCGTCCTATTTTATTTAAAATCAACTACTTACTATTTCGGTAAAATAATAGTGCTTTCGGAGTAGTAGGGATAATCAACCCGTTCGTGGGAAATTTACGATCTGGATATTCCCCCGAATATTATGTATTACTTGCGATAGGTGCACTTGCCTACCTAAGCAAGACCGCGGCGATCGACACATCGAACCAACCACCCTTATAAGAGTCTGTTCGTGGGCTACATCAAGTATGTATAAAAGGAATAGTGAAAATGAAAGGCAACTCAATTATAATTCGAAAAATAATTACAAAACTCAAAAATCTTCAATTCATTATTTTTCAAACAACTATCTTTATTTCTCACAAAATCAATTTTCTCTCACTTCTAAATTAAATGTTCACAAATTTTCTATTAGTAATACTTTTAAAAATCACTATAATTATAAGCAAAATTTTCATGACTATGGAAATTTAAAACATATTCAACCAAAGTATGAATGGAGAGCCAAAATTATAAATGAAATATTAACTCCATTTGAAATGGTTCATTCATCACTTTCTACCCAAAAGAACCATCACATTCGGTTCACTTTGGACACACTCAGTCACTAACTGCAAACCTCCTTTGGGTACAATCACTTGTGTGAAGTAGAAATCAATCTAATAGAAAATACTTAAAAAAACTACATCACGATTTGCTAAAATGAATGTATATTTTTTTCTTTGTGAAATTTGTTTTTTTGTTTTCGAGCAAACACGTATTTTGGTCACTTTATATAATTTGATATATGACTTTCACATATTAACTCTAAATTCTCTAATAAATCAAATTGAATGAAATTGTATAATAAGTTATATTATTTTCAAATTTCAAATGACATGTCTATCTTATTTTCTAGCTTCATTACTTATCATATTCATTGCCTATTATTATCTTATATTTTCATTATAAATTAAGTACAAAATTTCTTATGTGATACTATTAAGTTTAATGAAATTATTCTAAAAAATGGATTTAAATGCACCATTAAGAGGACTTAAGTTAAAATATTAAATGTGCATATTATTACATAATGAACATTATCACATAATGAATATTATTATTCATGCTAGTTATTTCCTATTGTCATGATTAAATTAATTAAAGTTGAAAAATTAAGATTAAATTCATAATAAATGTGTGGTTTAAAATCTACAATAACTTTAAATATCAAATAAACTCATAGTTTATGAAATCATTCTTAGGATTAAACACATAGTATATCCATGATTATGTAATCATAGTGTGTCTCACATTAGCGAGGGCATAGGATTGTGTGCATTAGAGACCTAACCTCTAAGTCATATCTTGTCCTTATCTGGGGAGGGTTCCGAGGGGGCCTTGCGAGGCACTCGGGGGAAAAAGTGCTAGGTTGAGAGTCATCTTTTGTATGCATATGAGATTAACACCCCACCCTGCAGAATGTGTGCAGATTTTCATGTCCATCTGTCACTTAGTATGGGGCTATGGTGTAAACATATAATTAGGGTTTTTTTAATTTATGACATACTACATCACTATCATTGCATGAACATTATTATAAAATCTATTTTTTTTATGTCATGCATATTAATTTTTTATTTTATTTTAAAAAACAAAAAATATATAAACTGATTGTTATTCATTATCATTGTCAATGATGACTAATTATATCTATTAAAGATTAAATACAATGTTTAATTTAATTTTAAAGTTTCATACAACATTATTGTTTATGTCATGTCTTGATTATTATCTTGTTATGTGCAATGAAATTGACTGTAGAAAAGCATGTGTAGGATTATTTAGTAAGACTCTAAGTATGAGTATTGTCTTATGTTTGATAATGATTCATTCACTCACTTATTTTGATATTATACAAGTATTGTATTATCATTGTCAACAATATTTTAGAATTAAAATGCATAAATAGATTACATGCAGTACATTGAATTGTTTATTTCAATTCTTTGTTTTTCATGTACTTATTCATTATAGAAAAGTTATTTAAAAAATTTAAATGATATTGTTTGCAAAATAAGTGAATTCGGAGTCCTTGGTCTCAAACATAAAAACATAGAATAAATGACAAGAAAAACTCCACCAAGAACTACTCACCCTCCTAGTAAGTCTTAATAAGCATTGTGAGGTTCAACACCTTGGAAAGGATTGTAAAGTGTCTTGTAACAAATAATAGTATTCACCACTTCTCTAAGTACACTAGATCACAAAATAAAACAAAGTTAAAAAGAATAAATGTGATCCCCCAAGCAATACTTCTCTCCCTGATATCCTTCATGAGCATTGTGTGCGCGAAGCACCTTGGTACTTGTACTTTTTATGTATGCGCATTGAAATATTGTGGAAGTAATTTTACTTGTATATTTTAATATTGTGTTATTTCATTATATATGTTATTTATTTTGATTAATACATTTGTATACTTTATCAAATCACTTTTGTACACATTATTATCATATATAAAGCTTCTACTCATGATTGGATCATAATGAATCCTACACAATTCTTTACAAACTTAAGTAAAATTAGATAACAAGGCACGACCACTTTAAAGTTTTTGTTTACTTGAAATGCAAATTTTATTAAAACATTTGTAAATTTGTATCTTTTCTTGATATTTTCAAATCATCTGCAATTATATCTCAATCGAATAACATCTAAGAACTTTAACTCAAACATCAACTTTAAGTTTTAAAACTCATTATCTTGTATATGCTCTTACTTTCTAAAAAGATTTTATTTTTAAGAATGCTTATTATACTATTCGATGTGATTATTACTTGTACTTATTCATATTTGTTTTTCCAATAGGTGGTATCTTGAAATAAAAATGCTTACTCTATCATTTCATTTAGGCTGCTTACGATTTTATGCTCCACCATGCTTATTTCTAACAAGTGGTATTTAACAAGCTTTTTATGGCATCATTTTTTCCTTCTATACATAGAACAAACTAATTTTTGTTCCATACACTCACTTCTACCCACCTTTGATACAATTAAATGGGGGGAATAACTTGCATGAACTTTTATTTAGAGGGATACATTGATTTCATAGGAAATATCTATGTAGGTGGAGTAATATATAAGAAGCGCATATATTATTTTAATGCTCGATCATGATTAATCTTCAGTAAGTTATCCCTATCAATCTTAAAAGATATATATTCATCCCTACTCACTTTTGCTAATAACAAAAGGGTGGAGAATAAACTGAAAATCTAGATGAACTTTTATTTAGGGGGAGCATAAATATATAGGGAACACTTATGTAGTGGGAGCCTTCATATAAGAAGAGTATGATTTGCTTTAAAGTTATCAGTCATAAACTTATTATTCATGCATATATTTTACCACACTAACCTATCATACTGTTCATTTAAACTTTGCACGAATTAACAATCTCATTTAGGTATTATTAAAAAATACATTGTTGGAGCATGCATCCGCATCTCTTGGAGAATAATAAATACATGTATTTGATCTAATCTTTTGTGTGTATAATGTTAGGTTGTACATGGTTTGAATATGAAGAGATATCCTCAGTCATGGGCATGATCCAATGGTGTGTACACTTTATATAAAAACAAAATGGAGTTTTGTGTGATGAACTTCAAATAACCATAACTTTCAATCCAGGAGGAGTTAGTAACGTGCCACCACATTCCGGACTGAAATTGAAGTCATCTACACACTGGAAATGGTTCAGACAATAAAAGTAAAAAGGAGATATCACCAGGCGATAGCACTGTGGCCCGACGATAGCTCCATGATCGAATCGGCGGAATCTAAATCATGGGAAACGGATGGAAGCCAGATAGGTTCCGCTGATTAGCGACAGCAGTGTCGCCGGGCGATATCGCTAATATATAAAAGTGATTCATTTTTCCGTGGAAATTAAGGATTACAGAATTTGGAGTGTTCCTTCCCATGTAATTGGTCCAGAGAGCTCTAACATCCAGAAAGACTCCATCACCCCAAGATGGTTCAAGAGAGATGAAGCGACGACATGTACACGGTATCAGAAGCAATCTTGTCAAGGATTCGTCATCATCTTCAGCGCTATATTTAGAGGGAGTTCTAAGTTCTAAAGATTATATTTTATCATTATTTTCATTATAATTGTTAGGAGAAAATCGCCGCCTTGTGTGTGTCGTCTAGGTCCGTGTGTGGCTTAGGTGGAAATTGCCGCCTTGTGCGTGGTGTCTAGGTCCTTGTGTGGCTTAGGAGAAAATCGCTGCCTTGTGAGTGGTGTACAAGTCCTTGTGTGGCTTAGGGAGAAATCATTGCCTTGTGTGCAGCATCTAAATCGTGGTTAGATCTAGGAGGATGCTAGTAGCATGATCTAGGGAGAGATACACTTTAGTCGGCCGGTTCTTATAGAAGGACCGACAAAATCAAAAGTAGACTATATTTTTCATAGCCTTATTCTCTAGCTTCATAGAGATATATTGTATTCTGTTTGATCACAGTGGCTATCGGGGAGGGGGGTGACAGCTCATCTTTCTGTTTGATACAATATAAAGGATGAGCTGTATCAAAATTTGTTGGGGTCTTTTCATGGCGAACATTCTCTGTAAAGGGTGACAACTCATCTTTCTCCCCTACAACATAAGGAAAGAAAGGAGCATAAGTTGCAGCTGCAGAAGAAGGATAAAAGGGAAAAGCAGCTGCAGGGGGAGCAAAAGCAGGAGATGATGGGCAAGGATGACTTCCCTGAAAGTTGAGAAATCTTGTTGGACTATCGCGGGTTGCTTCCCGGAAGAAGTTTTGACGAGCTGCAAACTCATTATTCTGAGGTCGCAAAGGGGCTGCATGCCCTTGCGGAAAGGTTGGTGTGCAAAGAGGAGGTTAGGCTTGTTGATTGTCCGATGATGGTGTTCGATTGACATGATGAACAGGAGCTGCTGCAGATGGTATCTGCAATTATTGGGTGATTGTAGAAAGAATTTGGTTGATTGCTTGGAATTGTTGAGCAGATTAACGACGTGTCTATTCCAGGGCCTCCCAAAGAGGATCATCACTAGGAGTGATTGAGCAAGGTTCTCGGCTGAACGATGATCTGTCATGGCTAACTGTCCATGTTCACCATCTATTCAGATCTGAAGGTCGCGTGTTATCTATTAATGCGTGAAAAAGGAGGAAGAGAGGAGGATGGAAGCACGGACACCAACAGTTAACAGAGGAGTGTTCGTTCTCACAAGCTAAGTGAAGATGGTTGCGGGTATAGCGGAGAGGTTTGCTGAGAGCAGCGGAGAAGGCTAATGATCAACATAGAAGGATGATGATCAGTGGAGAAGGTTGATTATCACCAGAGGAGGTTGATAATCAGCAGAGGAGGTTGATGGTCAGTAGAGGAGGTTGATGATCAGTAGAGGAGGACTGGAAAACTGAGTCCGCAGACCTTGACGATCAACTGTTTTCCTCATGCCCATCGTTATCCTCCCTCAAATGAGAGGTATTAGGGGCTATTTATAGGCCCGAGAAAGATCTTCTGGAAGTAGGGCCCAGTGACGTCATCATGGAGGCTTGAGCGGACTCGGCGAGTAGAGGGGGGTGGCCTGAGGAGCAGGCCGACCCTTACTGCCTGAGGCAAGCAGAGGAGGGTGGCATGAGGAGTAGGCCACCCATGGGCAGGCAGAGAAGGTGGCCTGAGGAGCATGCCGCCCTCTTGGCAGTCAGAGGAGGAGGCCTGAGGAGCAGGCCGCCCCTTGGCAGGCAGAGGAGGAGGCCTGAGGAGCAGGCCGCCACCTTGGCAGGCAGAGGAGGCGTCCAAAGGAGCACGCCGCCCCCTTTGTAGGCAGAGGAGGCAGCCTGAGGAGCAGTCCGCCCCCTTGGCAGACAGAGGAGGCGGCCTGAGGAGCAGGCCGCCCCCTTGGGCAAGCAAAGGTGGCGGCCTGGGGAGCATGCCGCCCTCTAAGTCAAGCAGAGCTGGCGGCCTGGGGAGCATGCTGCCCTCTTAGTCAAGTAGAGCTGGTGGCCTGGGGAGCAGGCTGCCCTCTTAGTCAAGCATAGCTGGTGGTCTGGGGAGGAGGCCTCCCTCTTGGTCAAGCAGAGCTGACGGACTGGGGAGCATGCCGCCCTCTTTGTCAAGCAGAGCTGGCGGCCTGGGGATCAGGCCGCCCTCTTGGTCAAGCAGAGCTGGCGGCCTGGGGAGTAGGCCGCTCTCTTGGTCAAGAAGAGCTGGCAGCCTGCGGAGCAGGACGCCCTCTAGGTCAAATAGAGCTGGCGGCCTGGGGAGCAGGACGCCATCTTGGTAGTGGTGGCCTGAGGAGCAGGCCGCCCACTTGAGTGTTACTGCTTGAGGAGCGGCCGCCCACTTGAGGGGGAGGAATCCCTGATGACGAGCTGAAGAGTGAATCCGTCGAGCCCGCGACGGTTGAGTTAATACGTAGGGTTGACGCCAGCTGCACGAGCTGGGGGACTGAAGGAATTGATCGTGCAAATCGTCCCATGTTGCTTTAGACTGCCTCCTACAATTATCGCAAACTCCAGGGAGAACCTGGAGCAGGCCGCAACTAGTGAGCTGGTAACCTTGAGAAGGATTATCGATTTCTGGGTGCAACAATGGGAACAGATGTAGTGGTGACAAGCTACTCAGGCCGAAGTAGTGCTTTCCTAAGGAAAGTCACAAGAAAGAAATCATGTATGTTCTCCAACTCCTAGGGAAGCTCCAACCTATAAGCTAATGGACTGATCTTCTACAAAATAGTGTAGGGCCCCATGTACCGCAGGCTAAGGTTTTTCCTTCCACAAACACGTGATACCCCATGCGTTGGCCTAATCTTTAAAAATACCTTATCACCCACTTGAAATTCCACCATCTTATGCTACACATCATAATACTTTGACTGCCATCTCTGAGCCTCTGGCATGCGGTCTCAAATCAATCAAATCAAACCATCGGTGTCGTCGATGTACTCCACTCCCAATGCCCCGAGATTCTCATCCTAAACCCACGATAAAGGGTTCTACACCTCCTACCATAGAGTCTTCGTAAGGTTCCATTCTTATGATTGCTTGGTGGCTAATTATATGGAATTCCACTAATGATAAAAGTCTCTCCCACGACTCTCCCTATCCAAAACATATAGCCTCAACAAATCCTCCATTATTTTTATTATTCTCTCAGACTGGCTATCAGTGTTAGATCTTATGCCGCCCTTAGAAGGGTGGGGAGGGGGTGAATAATAGTTGACAATAATTTTTTTTTCCTAATCTTAATTTACTAGGTAAAATAATTAAAGAACTCAAAACTAATTTTCCATAGACAAACTAAACACTTAGTAATAAATAAGCTGAGAATACAATATAAGACAGCTCAAAATTTGTAAGACAGCTAAAAGTAGCGCTTATATTTTGGATAACCAACTATTCGGTCCTTCACAAAGATATGTCTTATATTCTGTTTGATCACTTATTTTGATACAGCATCCGCCACCCCAGCTGAGAAAAAGAGAGGGGGGCCGCTAGCAGCGACAACAGCAGACTTTGCCCACCGCGGCTTAAATTCCACTCTTGCGACAGGTTTTCCTTTGATTAATAGCGAGAGTTACAACTTGCTAATACACCTTTTCAAGGAAGCAGTAAAGGGTAAAAGAAGGAAGCTGGCGGCTAAGGAAGAAGTGCCAGAAGAGGCCGCGCGGACTGAAGAGCGTAGCTGGCAGGCCGCGCGGTTAAGGGAATCGGGAGACCGCACGGACTGCAGAACCAGAGGCCGACAGGCCGCGCTAGTAAAGGCGTAAAGGGGGTGCGGACTGAGAAACGGAGTCCGCAGGGGGAGGTCTTACTGGCTGACTTCGAGCATGAGCACCTTGGCAACGATCAGACCCCCATCATGAGGGGCATGGGGGTCTATTTATAGGCCCGAGGAGGTAACGGCTTGCGGTGACGTTACCCCCGATGAGACGGTAACTTGAGCGAGATGGAGACAGAGTCCGCCAAGTCCGCAATAGGCCGCGCGGACTAGGGCTAGGTACTGAAGTTGGTGCTGCTGACGACAAAATGGGAGAATTAGTGACGGACTGCGATGCGGGTTCGCGGAGTCCATCACTGCTGAGCTGGGACTGTCCGCCTACTGCTGGGGTGGCGGATGCTGGAGGACAAGTGGCGGACTGCAAGGAGAATCCGCTGAGTCCGCCGCTGCTGAACAGATCGAGATGTAAGGGACGCGAGCAGGAGAGTGCCCGCGGAGTCCGCCGAGTCCACATGAGGTTATGTGGACTGGGACTGTCTTCTGGAGGATCTGCTGTCTGGCGGGCTGGAAGGAGTTCGCTACTATTGACTGAGTCCGCGCCAAGGCCGCGGACTGAGGAGGAGTTGACCCTGCTGCTGTCGAGAGGCTGGCACTGGCCAAGAAAATGCGGACTGCAAAGAGAGTCCGCCAAGTCCGTCGAGTGCGTGGTTGCTGCAATGTTGAGTCTGCTTTCGTTGGAGATGGAGCCTGGCTATTGCTATTGGGGTTCAGCGGTGAAGGCAGACTGGAAGTCTCGACCGCACTTTGAGTCCGCCGAGCTCGCGATGAACGGGACATTGCTGCTGGTCTTGGCGAGTAGCCGGCTGGTAGCCAGGGGTAGGTAGGTAGTTGAGTCCGACTGAGAAAGTCCTGCGGAGACAACCTTATGATTAAGCTGAAAAGGGGGGTGGCCTACAGAGGCGGACTGCAGAAGCAGTCCGCGGCCGCTGCCGACCAAGGGAAGGCGCGCAGCCTGGTCTGTCAGACCACTGAGACCGCGCAAGACGCACATCCTGAGCGGATAGAGAATTCTGTCCGCCCTCCCTAGGGCATCACGGCCTCCAGGAGGAACCTAGGGCAGGCCGCGACGAGCGAGCTGGCTGCCTTGGTAAGGATCGCCGATTTCCGTGGTTAACATAATCCCCACACTTTTTTAAGTTCCAAATAGAACTTCGAAAAAGTTGGAGACCAACGAAAATCGTGATCCACCCCAATGGAAAGAAAACGGGGCAAGGAGAGATAGAACCTGAAGCCTCTCCTTAGGAGTTTGGTGCTTCCTGTCTATTTTCCTGCAAGAGGAATGTTAGGGTAGGCATCTATGGGTGGTACATCGCGTGCGTACCTGAGTTTGCCTTTGCAAAATGAAGAAGATGTGTCTTCCACTAAGTTCTACAAAATGAAAGTGAGAGGAAAACATAGAAGCATAATAACTTGCATGTACCTAATGGAGGCTTGCAAGCACCTATTATCCTCTACAAAAAAGGAAGGATGAAGAGTATACAAGAAGAAAAAATGAGCTGCAAGTACCTGGAAGGAACTTGCATATCTTTGCTGGTTTCTGCAAAAGTGAGGTTTAGAAACAAATTCGGGAGTAGAGAAAGCTACAAATACCTGAAGGAAACTTGCAGGTATCTGCTGGTCTCTACAAAAGAAGAGTTAAAAGTCGGCATAGTATATGAAAGTAACTTGCATGTACCTGTGAAGAAACTCACAAGTATCGGATAATCTCTACAAAATGAGAGTTAGGAACAAATATGATATATGTGAGTAGCTTACAAGTACCTGGGAAGAAACTTGCAAGGGTCTGCTAATCTCTGCAAGAAGAGAGTTAGGAGCAGGCAAAACATGAAAATAGCTTGAAGTACCTGTGAAGAAACTTGCAAGGATATGCTGTTTTCTGCAAAGTGAGAGTTAGAAGCAGGTATTGTATACAAAAAAAAGCTGCAAGTACCCGGATATGACTTAAAGATGTCTGCTAACTACTGTAAAGAAAAGAGTGAGCGGCAGTCATAGAATAATGAATTAACCTGCAAGTACCTGGATGAGGCTTGCAGGTGTCTGCTAACCACTGCAAAGAAAAGAGTGAGCAGCAAAAAATATACGAAAGAAGGTTGCAAGTACCTGGGAGAGGACTTGCAAGTGTTAACTATTGATAAGATAAGGTCGATATGACCAAATAGTATTGGAAATGCTTGATACATCCTGGTAGAGCTTTGAGCAGGCAATGCATATAAGATGAGCATAAGCAAATGCTGGAAATCCCTTTGGTAGGTCATATTAACATGTTCACCTGTGAAAGAAGGCAGTTGACAAAAAAGAGAGATCTATACTTGGAGATGACCAAGAAAGACTGGATGCTGCCACAGGAGATCACTCGTGGGCCTTATGCATCACTTGTTTGAGAAAAATCATCCCGAGTATAGTCCTACTCAAAGCGGGCTGGTCGCGCATCCTCTTGGAGGGCACAAAGGAGAAAAGCAAGGAAAATCCTGAGAAGGATTGCCAGAGGTACTGATCAAATGCTTCAGGTTACTACATCACTGATCAATGAGACTGGTTGTGCCAAGAGGCCTATAGCTTGTTTGTGGATTGATCAGTGGAGTAGAGGACCCCCCGAAAGCATGGATTGGGAGAACTAGAGAACGCTCGGCCATCACAGTCGTGAGATGATCGAAGAGACAAGGCTACGCTTGGTCGCCATTTCTTGTCAAGTAAAGATCACCGTAACTGTGATGTATCCTAATAGAGCATAGCAGAGCTAACACATGGGGCCTCCCTAGCACGCACTCTGTATTAGATGCCGGCTAGGATCTAAAGTCCAGTATTCCTCCGCATGAGAGTTGGATAGCCCCCACTACACACATATGTGAAATCTCCCCGCGATATGTGGTCTTACTCCGGAATCCAATCCCAAGGGGGCCTATAGCAAGACTCGGCGACATCTATTGGGCTCAGCGACCTCTTGGAGAAGAGATAATAGAGGAGGACGCAATATAAGAGGGGAACTATGTCAGTATGGGATCCCTGATAAAAGCTTTGTTGAAAAGCAAGAAAGAACACTAAGAAGTGTTTTGTAAAGAGAATGTTTGAAAAGGAAAGTGTAGAGATAACCCATCATGGTGGTGAGAGAATTTGGAGGACTATGAAGTCCATTGTTGGCTCAGAATAGCATTCCAAGCACACTCTCGTCATCGGCATCGAAGCATTTGACAGTTTTGTTAATAACGAGGAGAGGGGGTTCTTCGACTAGGTTCACTCCTTTTGAGGAGCAAGGAATATCTGCAACTTATATGCCCTTTAAGGTTGCTGGATCAGGGCGATCTTCTATGGGAAGTAGGTCATGCATCTTACCCTGCTAGAGCATCCTTTGCACAAGCTGGCGAAGTGCTCGGCAGTTCTCAATCAGGTGACCTGGCTCTTTGTGGAATTCGCAGTAAGGATCTAAATATCTAGACCTTTGATCGGCTGGTCGGTAAGGCTTTTTGTAGCTAGCCGTATCTTTCATGATCTGGCTTACTTCTAGCATGGCTTCATCTAGTTCAGACTCATGCAAGTCATCATCTTGTTGATGATAGACTGCAGCTGTTTGAGAAGAAGCTAGTGGTAACAATGAATCTTGAGCATTATCACGGCTCAGGAAAGGGTATCGATGGCGCTGAAACCTTTTTCCTTTCCTCGAATGAGTTGGGAAATCATTGTGAGGAGACCTTGGAGGCTGTTTGTGAAAAGGATCTTTCTCTGATATGATCTTGGAGATGAATCCTGGGTTGCTCTTTTCTCCTCGGATGTATGAGTTGGCCAAGGCAATAAACTCTTGGTATGTTCATGGTGCACGGACATTGGCTTCAAACTTGAGAGTCCCTTCATGGAGACCGTGGATAAGAGCCACTCGGTACATTTCCTGACTGACAATCTCGATGGCCAAAATTTCTCTTTGTAAACGATCAACGAACTGAGACCAAGTTTCATTGCTGCGCTGCTTGATCTCAAAGAGGGCTTCATGACCGCCCTTTCTCTTGGTTGAGGTAGAGAATCTGAGAAAGAACTCCCTTCGCAGATCAGCAAAGGAAGTGATGGAGTGAGGGCGAAGACCAAAGAACCAGTCCCTCACATGCCCATAAAAGGTTGTGACAAGAAGCTTGCACTTGGTTGCATATGAAAGGGTTTTGAGAGCAACGGCTGATTCGAAGGCTTGAGATGCTTCACCAGATCAGTCTCTCCGATGTAAATTGGTAATTGGGGTTCTCTGAAATTTTCTGGAGTTGGTTCATGACGAACATTCTCTGCAAATGGCGAAGGCTCTTCCTGCTCTCCTACAGCATACAGATAAAAAGGAGTATAAGCTGCAGCTGTAAAAGGAGCAGGAGGCTAAAAGGGAAAAGCTACTGCAGGAGCGAAAGCAGGAGCTGCAGGATAAGGGTGACTTCCCTGAAAGTTGAGAAATCTAGCGGGCCTTCCCCGGGCTGCTTCCCGGAAGAAGTTTTGGCGAGCAGCAAATTCTTCATCTTGAGGTCGCAGAGGAGTTGCAGGCCCTTGCGGGCAGGTTACTATGTAAGGAGGATAGACCGGCGGGCAAGCTAGAGGACAAGCTTGTTGGTGCTCCAAAGTTGGTGCTGGATTGATCGGAGCAGCTGGAGCAGCTGGAGCTGTTGCTGGTTGAGAGTTTAATCGCTGCGTGATCATAGCGAACATTTGGTTGATTGCTTGGAACTGCTGAGCATTCTCACGGCGCGATTGCTCAAAGGCCTCCCAGAGAGGATCATCTCTAGGACTTGGAGCAAAGTTCTCGGCTGGTTGACGATCTTCCATGGCTAACTGTCGCTGTTCACTGTCTGTTCGGATCTGAGGCTGCGTGTTAACTGTTGATGCGCGAAAGCGGCACCGGGCAGCTAACATGGAGGGAATGTTCGATCTCACAAGCTGAGTGGAGAGGAATAGGTTGAAGGTTGCGGGGGAAGAGGAAGGAAGGAAGCTTCTGAGTGCTCGGGAGTGGAGCAAACGCTTGTCAAGGAGTTGCGGGGATAAAGGAGAGGGTGATCAGAGCAGCCGGGAAGGCTGATGAGAAAAGGAGGTTGATTAGGAGCTGTCGAGCAGACAGATACTTGGACGGTTGTGCTTGCAGGTTGATGCCGAGTGGAGGATGAGCTGAGCTGAGAAAAAGAGAGGGGGCTGCTAGCAGCGGCAACAACAGACTTTGCCCGCCGTGGCTTAAATTCCACTCTTGCGACGGGCTTTCCTTTGATTAATAGCGAGAGTTACAACTTGCTAATACAACTTTGCAAGAAAGTAGTAAAGGGTACAAGAAGGAAGCTTGCGGCTAAGGAAGAAGTGCCAGAAGAGGCTGCGTGGACTGAAGAGCATAGCTGGCAGGCCGTGCGGTTAAGGGAATCGAGAGACCATGCAGATTGCAAAACAAGAGGCCGGCAGGCCGCGCGACTAAAGGCGTGAAGGGGGGTGGACTGAGAAACGGAGTCCTTAGGAGGAGAGCTTGTTGGCAGACTTCGAGCGTGAGCACCTTGGCGACGATCAGACCCCTTATCATGTGGGGCATGGGGGTCTATTTATAGGCTCGAGGAGGTAACGACTTGCGGTGATGTTACCCACGGTGAGACGGTAACTTGAGCGAGATGGAGACGAAGTCCACCGAGTCCGCAATAGGCCGCGCGGACTGGGGCTTGGTACTGAAGCCGGTGCTGCTGACGGCAAAATGGGAGACTTACTAACAAACTGCGATGCGGTTTCACGGAGTCCGTCACTGCTGAGCTGGGACTGTCCGCCTACTGCTGGGGTGGCGGATGCTGGAGGCCAAGGGGCGGACTGCAAGGAGAATCCGCTGAGTCCGCCGCTGCTGAACTGAAAGAGCTGTAAGGGGCGCGAGCAGGAGAGTGCCCGCGGAGTCCGCCCAGTCCACACGAGGTTATGCGGACTGGAACTATCTTCTGGAGGATCTACTGTCCGGCGGGCTGGAAGGAGTCCGCTACCATTGACTGAGTCCGCGCTAAGGCCGCGGACTGAGGAGGAGTTGACCCTGCTGCTGTCGAGAGGCTAGAGCTGGCTAAGAAATGGCGGATTGCAAAGAGAGTCCGCCAAGTCCGCCGAGTGTGCGGCTGCTGCAAAGCTGAGTCTGCTTGCATTGGAGATGGAGCCTGGCTGTTGCTGTTGGGGTTCATCGGTGAAGGTGGACTGGAAGTCTCGACCGCACTTCGAGTCCGTCGAGCTCGCGATAAACCGGACGTTGCTGCTGGTCTTGGTGGGTAGACGGCTGGCAGCCTGGGGTAGGTAGGTTGTTGAGTCCGGCAGAGAGAGTCCTGCGGAGACAACCTTGCGGTTAAGCTGAAAAGGGGGGAGGCCTGCAGATGCGGACTGCTGAAGCAGTCCGTGGCCGCTGCCAACCAAGGAAAGCCGCACTGCCTGGTCGGTCAGACCGCTGAGACCGCGCAAGCCGCGCGGCCTGAGCGGACAGAGAATTCTGTCCGCCCTCCCTAGGGCATCATGGCCTCTAGGAGGAACCTGGGGCACGTCGTGACGAGCGAGCTGACTGCCTTTGGAAGGATCGCCGATTTCCGGGGTTAACACCAAGAGTTGATTGTCTTAGCCAAATCATACATTTGAGGTGAAAAGAGAAACCCCGGCTTCGTCTCTGGCTTTTAGCAGAGAAAGATCATCCTATTCACAAGCAACCTCCGAGATCTCCTCAGAAAGACTTTCCACCCTACTCAAGGAAGGGAAAAATATTTCAGCGGCTTTGGAACTCCTTCCCGAATCAAGATTGTCCTCAAGATCAACTGCTACTGCTACCAACTCCATCTTCAAAAACAGTAAGAGGTTGATCAACAACAAGATGATGACTTGCCAGAATAATAACTAGAAGAGGCCATTAAAGAAGTGAGCAAGTTATAAGAGATAGGGCTAATTACAAAAGTCCTTATCGCCCAGCTCAGGAAAGATTTAAAGACTTAGATCCATATTACGAATTCCACAACGAGTTAGGCCACCTAACTGAGAACTATCGAGCACTCCGCCAACTACTTCAAAAGATGTTGTGGCAGTGTAAAATGCGTGACCTGCTTCCCAAAGATGATTGCCCTGATCAAACAACCTCAAAGGGCAAAGAAGTTGCAGACATTCCTTGTTGCCCAAGAGGATTGAGCCTAGTCGAAGAACACCCTCTCCTTATTGTTAACAATACTATTGAATGCTTCGATGCCGATGACGAGGGCTCGCTTGGAAGACTATTCTAAGCCGACAAAGGATTTCACAGTTCTTCAAAGTTTTTTCACAACCATGATGGGTTATCTCTACTTTCAATCTTTGAACATTTTCATCTCGAAACACTTCTAAGTGTTCCTTCATGCTTTTCAACAAAGTTTTCATCAGGGATCCTGTACAGACACATTTTCCTTTTTGGAGTGCTTCCTCCTCTATTTTCTCTTTGCCAAAGAGATCACTGAACCACCGATATATCGTCGAGTCTTACTATAGGTCCCCTAGAGATTGGATTCTGGCGTAAGTCCACAACGACCACATATTGCGGGGAGTGTTCGCATATGTTTAGTGGGAGCTATCTAACTCTCATGCGGTGGAATACATGACTTCGGATCCTGGCCGGTATCTAACACAGAGTGTGCACCCTGAGGTCCCATGTGTTAGCTCTATTGTGCTTCGTTTAAGATACGTCACAGTTACTATGATCTTTGCTTGGCAAGCAATGACGATCAAGCGTAGCCTTGCATCTTCGATCATCTCACAATTATGACGGTTGAATACTCTTTGGTACTCTCAATTCGTACTTTCATGTGGCCCACAACTTCGCTGATCCTTCCACGGACAAGCAATATTATAGGCCACTTGGCGCAACTAGTCTCATTGATCAGCGATGTTGTAACCCGAGGCAAGAGAGCAGTGCATCTAGTGATTCTTCTCAGGATTTTCTGTGCTTTTTTCTTTTGTGTCCTTCTACAGGATGCACAGCCAGCCCACTCTTGGTAGGATTATGCTTGGAAGTACCTCTCAAAGATAAGTGACGCCTAAGGCCCACGGGGAACACCTGTGGCAGCATCCAGCCTTCCTTGGTCACTTCCGAGTATAGACCTTTTTTCATTAATCGCCGCTTTCACAGGTTAACAGGTTAAACCCGACCTCTCAAATGGATTAACAAACATTCATTCTACTTATGTTCATCTTATATGCATTACTTGCATGATGCTTTATCAGATGACGACATACAAGCTCCTCATTACTCTTATCAAATATTAATGGCATCAATCATTGATCAATGAATTTGGTTCTCCTTGATTGACAAAGCAATGCTATGAAAGTCTATTTCAGATGATTTCTTTTTACTGATTTGGACTTCATAAAAGAGATATCATATCTGATTTGCATAAATACCCCTATCACGGTCTGATCTTTATTCGGTTATCAGCAAATTTAGCAGGCATTTCTTTTGGTAACTAATTATATCTATCCAATCTCATCAATATTTGATACTCGTAAGTTCCCATTCGGGTACTTGCGGATTAACTAATATATTTCATATTTGCTGCTCACCCTTCTCTTTGTAGTGATTGGCAGATATTCGCAAGCCTTATCCAGGTACTTGCAACTCACTTTCATACATCATATCTACTTCTAACTCTTCCCTTGTAGAGATCAATAGTTAGTGATACAGTGACCCAGAGCCGACCCGCTCTGTCGACCAGGCCTCGCACCTGGACTAGCCAGAGGCCCACGTCTGGCAGTCCACTGCCGGGCCCACCAAGGCGTCACACCATGGTGTCCCTTTTATCAGGCCCGCGGGATGTACACCCCAACCCATCTCCGGGCCCAACCACAGGCGCACGATAGGTTGTTGAGCCCAGGTCTCGATCCCCTGACCTCCTTGATAAAGAGCTTTCAGGCAAGCTCTCATCAACCAACTGATCCGCAGATCAGTTGGTTGATGAGAGCTTGCCTGAAAGCTATTTATTAAGGAGGTCAGGGGATCGAGACCTGGCCTCAACAACCTACCGTGCACCTGTGGTTGGGCCCGAAGATGGGTTGGGGTGTACGGCCCGCGGGCCTGATAAAAGGGACGCCATGGTGTGACGCCTTGGTGGGCCCAGCAGTGGGCTGCCCGACGTGGGCCTCTGTCTAGTCCAGCTGCGAGGCCTGGTCGACAGAGCGGGTCGGTTTTTGGTATACCGCTTACTCTTCCGTTTTGCAGAGGATAACAGATGCTTGCAAGCCTCCGTCAGGTACATGCAAGGCATTATTCTCCTATGCTTTCCTCTCATCATTATTTTATAAAACTCGGTATAAGACACGTCTTCTTCATTTTGCAAAGGCAAAATGAGGTACACTTGAGATGTACCCTCCATATTCGCCTACACTAACTTCTCCTTTGCAGGAAAATGATAGACATTTACATACTCCTAAGGAGAGACTTCAGGTTCTATCTCTCCTTACTCCACTCCTCTTTCTTTGGGGTGGATCGCGATTTTCGTGGGTATCATACATTTTCGAAGTTACCTTCGGAACTTAAAAAGTACGGGGATTATGTTGCACCCAGAAATCGGCGATCCTTCTCAAGTTAGCCATCTCGCAAGTTGGCCTGCTCCAGGTTCTCCCTAGAATTCGCGACAAGTGTAAGAGGCAATTTAAAGTTACAGGGGATGATCTTCGCGATCAATTCCTTCAGTCCTCCAGGTCACCCAGCTGGCGTCAACCCTATGGACCAACTCAACCGTCGCGGGCTCGGCGGATTAACTCTCCTACTCGCTATTAGGGATTCCCCCCCCCCCTCAAGTGGGTGGCCTTCTCCTCAGGCCCCACCGTCAAGTGGGTGGCCTGCTCCTCAGGCTGTCCCCACCAAGAGGGCGGCCTTCTCCCCAGGCCGCCAGCTCTGCTTGACCAAGAGTGCGGCCTGCTCCCCAGGCTGCCAGCTGATGCTATAGATCACAGCAGTGAACCAGTCGCACAAGTAATATAAAATGGGGGTTTTCCCAAGTATCGATCTCACAAGGAACACAATAAGGTGGAGTTAATTTCGAGGAGGACTTGAGATTGAAGTCCTCAGGTCGGAGCTAACTAAGGGGAGGTTTTGATGTTGCGGAAATAGAAAATAAAAGGCTAACAACTACTCCTATGCAACGCCGCTATGCGATGCTTCGCCAGACGGGATGGAAGACTAGTCGGGCCGCTATGCACCGAATCACTAGGCGGATGGACGAGAATGCTAGCGGATGAGGTGGTGAGAATGGCAGAATGAGGGCCGTAAACACCTCTTCGCTACACACGCCACTAGAAACTGCTAGTGCGGAAAGGGTGGATGGATGGTGGATGGAATATGGCACAACTCAAGTAAATATAACGAAAACATACAATAACATTGACATAATTGTACACAACGTTTACACACTAAGCATACTTCATCAATATAAAGAAAGTTAAACACCAATATTCAACAAGAAAGCAAGTACAAGTCAAGAGATCGACCGAATCCGAAGTCTTGCTGAGGATTCACGGTTGGAATCATCGGGTTGTCATTCCGCGTCCAAGCTCGGTCCTCAACTGCTTCCGGGATAGAGAAGGGCTGTCACCACCTTCCAATAGCCCGTCTTCTTCGTATCACATTAGCGGACGAAGTTTGCTATCTTTCCTTTGCTTGATGGCTATGGCGTCAAACCCTACTTGAACCTCACGGATGAAGGAGAAGGCCGAGAGGAAGCTCCGGCTCGGATTTGGCGGTGAAAGCTTGCCCGGAGCACCTCCGTAGGGTGGCAGATGAAGGGGAGCGGTGGAGAAGGCGGAAAACAGCGGAGGAAAACGAGCGATCTACAGATCTCTGGATTAGGGCGAGACCTGCACTATTTATACAAAAGAAGAAATGAACAATGCGCACGATCAGAGGCGCACGACCAGTGGTCGTTCGCACTATGTCCTATGCTCGTGCGCACTGGCATGGAATATCAGGAAGAAGAATTAGGATAACGCGCACGAGAAGTGGCGCACGACCAGTGGTCGTGCGCACTAAGTCCAATGATCGTGCGATTACCCAGACAGGACTCCAGAAAAGAAGAATCAATGCACACGATCAGTGGCGCACAACCGGTGGTCGTGCGCAGTATGTCCAGTGGTCGTGCGCTTACCCCAGGCTGATTCTAGAAAACGTAGAGTAGTGCGCACGGTCAGGGGCGCACGACCATTGGTCGTGCGCATTATATCCCATGATCTTGCGCAGTATTCCTGTTTCACAGCCATCCAGGAACACGCACACGACCCCTGTATCGAAAGGAAAAACCAATCACTAATCTGTGCAGACATTCCAGACAATAACAAAAAGGAGTACAAACAATAAAAGTAACAAAATACACAACCACAGACATAAATGTGCACTTCCTATGGAAATAGAGATCTGATGAAATAGGAACGATAAAGAACTAAAAGTGAAGTGCAACCATGTGAAAACTAGCCCAGATGAGTCCGAAAATAGGTATATAAAGTGGACTCATCACACCCCCATACTTAACTATTTGCGCGTCCCGAGCAAACAAAATCTAAGCAGATAGGGAAAAATACTAGTTAACAAAGAAATTGCGATACGAAGTACCATGCGAAGTCGCATGCTCGCGCGCATAAAAATATAATAGAAGAAATTTCTAAGTATACAAAATAGTTTATACTTTTCACAATGCGTATCAAAATTTTATTATTACTCAAAAATGTAATCACGGTGAATCATTCAGTCACGCGTAGGGAGAAAGTAGACTAATCGCTAGGCGAGCATTGCCGAAGATCGGGGCTCCAGATAACCTCCAAAGGAATCCACCAATGTCGGTGACCATATACTTGCCCTTTCGCATTCTCTCCACGGCACTGGTTTGGTTCACACACGAATCAGTAGGACTTTAGGTGAAGAGATGGGGCTTGGGTTTTGGTAAGGTAAACAAGGATAAACAAGAAGGCTATGCACCTAACCCAAAGGAGCTAGTATGAAGGGAATCCATCAGCTAACCAAAATATATGCGGGTACACCACACCCCCAAACTTAACTTTTAACATATGGGTGTGTGCACCGCCTACTCCAAATGTTATCACATTTCCCAAAAAGATTTTCAATTTAAACTTTTTCTTTTCACTTTTTTTTTCTTTACAAATATTTTTCTCTCTTTTTTTTTCTTTTTTTTCAAATCATCTTTTTATTTTTGCAATTCAGCAGATATAAACTTGGGAGCACTTCCACATTTTCACAAATAATAACACCACATCACATCCCAACATTAAAATGTAAAACTCTGAAGCTCAACTTGGGTGTGTGACTAGGATTGGATATGAGGCTTTGGTGAAATCATGGTGGAGCTGAATCAAAAGGAGGGGTAGGCACAACGGGGCTAGCGAGGATAAGATGTCAGGAATGGTACAAAGCTCAACCGGGCCAAAATGATGGCCTACATCACGCTCATAAATGACTAACCTATACTCATGCTTCAAGAATAGCTTGGGGCAAGTTCTTAGCCAACAAGAAAGACTATCCATCCTCCCGACTCGAGCAATACAAAACTAACGACCGTCAACACACATCCCTAAGCTACCGTCAGATTCACACCGGATTCAACAACTTTTGAGTAGAATAAAAAGTATTTACGTAATTAGAAAAATATAAAACTAAAAGCATACAGAAAAATTAAATTTACTCGAATTTCTACACGAGACGAGAGCAGTTGACTAGAAACACAACAAGGGCCAACATTTTACTCCGTCTCACAATCCTATGTCAGCACCATAATTTTCCCAAATCTAACGAAGAAATGAGTTTAACTCGCAGCACGCAAAAAGCTAAGCACGCGCTCATGTGGGTGCAGTGGTGTGTGATGCAATGAACTAATCAAAATAAAACAATAAAGGCTTCTAGTATGCACATGAGATGTGCACGTGCAAACGGTAACAAAACTAGCTCTCCCCCATACTTAAACTAAGCAATACAGCAGATGATATAGAAATTAAAATAATAAGGAGCTAAGGGAAGAGGTTACCCAATGCTCAGCCAGTGAGCATACCAGAAGGCGCGTGGAAACCTGAAGCAGGCCCGCCATACGAAGAATCAGAACCCCGCCAATGCGATTTGCTATGAATACCTGCAGGGGTAAGCTCCGCAAAACAAAACAAAAATATACAAACTACAAAGAAATACTAAAACTAAATAGACATGAAAAAGAAAATGCAGAAAATGAAAGATAAGTACTGGGGTTATTGTCATCCCAGCACAACTTATTAAATTCTAAACAGTTTTAGTTAATGGGCCTATGAAATAAAAAGTGCACAGGTAACTGTTCCAATATCCGTTTCGGTAACGGGTACCGATACGGTGATAGAGCAGTTACCCCTCTACCTAAATAGTAATACCTGCCCAACACAGGTAGAGGAAATAAGAAATAATAAGAGGAGGAGCACTGGTCCTCGCTCATATTATCACAAAAGAAATCCTTGCCTAGCAAGGTATCATCTACAGGTAGTCTGCAAGAGGAGAAAGCGATGAATGGAGCTTCCTCAACAGAGGAGGAATCAACCTCCTCGCAAAAGAGGTTGCTATCATCCATGACTCGAGCTGAAAGCTCCAAGTCCTCCTGAAGAACCTGCGAAGACTCAACCCGCATAGGCTCAGATACAGAAATGGGATCAAGAAATAAAGGAGATGAATAACTAAAATAATCAGAAAATGGGAGAGTGATCCCGGTGTCACTCTCAGCAGGATCCAAGCAGAGATCACTGTCGGTATCATACGAGTCGTACTGAGGGGAATCCGAGAACTCAAGGTCCGCGGTGGTAAGAGGAATGGCCTCATCCAATAAGGAGGTGCAAACCTCCGCTTTGGAAAGAGGGTATTCCTCATCCCACCGGGGTGCGTAAAAGTGTTCCGAAGATCCACTTTCTCCGTCGGAGATAGAGGAATCATCATCCCACTTCGGCGCAATCTCAGGCACCGAATCATCAACAAGTACGGCATCATCAACCAACTTATAAGAAAATGGAGTAGCACAATCCGGCAAAAATTGCGGAGGGGCAAGGCTGCTCTCAAAATCAAGCACTGAATGAGCAGGCCCCATCACAAAATCATTCGCTGACGCCACCCCGTCGACGACCGGAACAATCTCATCGTCCCATGCAGAAGTGTCCATGAGTTCCTGCTCCTCTTTTTGTTGGCTAACACCAGAGTGATCATCATCACTCGAGGGAAGCTCGTAAAAAGGGATCGAGGGACCCATGAAAGAGCTGTATACGGCCAGAGATTCTTCAGTAATCTCAACGGGTAAAGAATGAGCAAAGTGCGTTATGTCAGTGTGTGGGCCAGGCAACACCCTGGTAGGCCTGTCCACAACAGTCTTCTGCAAACGGGAGGTTGTTGTGCACACACCCTCAGAGGGAGAAGGCTTGAACAAACGAGGGCAACCCTTCAACATGTGGCCCTCACCTTGACATAACATACACCGAATGCAATGCTCGGCATTCATAATAGCAATGACATCGATGGATCGGCGCAAAGTGTCAAGGATACGGCACTCAGCATCAGAATCCATCATGAACAAAAATAATTGCTGAAAAAGTGCTACACAGCTAAAATGAAAATAGCACGGATCTGCTATCTAAATCAAAAATCAGAAAAGGGGAAAAATAAATAAGCAAAATAAAAATTCTAATAACAAAAGCAAATAAAAAAAATGATATGCACAAATGGAAAAGGGCTTCAATCTATTATCTCCCTCTCCACAAACTCACACGACTGTGTTCCCCGGCAACGACGCCAAAAACTTGATGCTAAGGATCACGGCAGTGAACCGGTCGCACAAGTAATATAAAATGGGGGTTTTCCCAAGTATCGATCTCACAAGGAACACAGTAAGGTGGAGTTAATTTCGAGGAGGACTTGAGATTGAAGTCCTCAGGTCGGAGCTAACTAAGGGGAGGTTTTGATGTTGCGGAAACAGAAAATAAAAGGCTAACAACTACTCCTATGCAACGCCGCTATGCGATGCTTCGCCAGGCGGGATGGAATACTAGTCGGGCCGCTATGCACCGAATCACTAGGCGGATGGACGAGAAGGCTAGCGGATGAGGTGGTGAGAATGGCGGAATGAGGGTCGTAAGCACCTCTTCGCTACGCACGCCACTAGAAACTGCTAGTGCGGTAAGGGTGGATGGATGGTGGATGGAATATGACGCAACTCAAGTAAATATAACAAAAACATACAATCACATAGACATAATTGTACACAATGTTTACACACTAAGCATACTTCATCAATATAAAGAAAGTTAAACACCAATATTCAACAAGAAAGAAAGTACAAGTCAAGAGATCGACCGAATCCGAAGTCTTGCTGAGGATTCACGGTTGGAATCATCGGGTTGTCATTCCACGTCCAAGCTCGATCCTCAACTGCTTCCGGGATAGAGAAGGGCTGTCACCACCTTCCAATGGCCCGCCTTCTTCATCTCACGATAGCGGACGAAGTTTGCTAGCTTTCCTTTGCTTGATGGCTATGGCGTCAAACCCTACTTGAAGCTCACGGATGAAGGAGAAGGCCGAGAGGAAGCTCCGGCTCGGATTTGGCGGTGAAAGCTTGCCCGGAGCACCTCCCTAGGGTGGAAGATGAAGGGGAACGGTGGATAAGGTGGAAAACGGCGGAGGAAAACGAGCGATCTGCGGATCTCTGGATTAGGGCGAGACCTGCACTATTTATACAAAAGCAGAAATGAACAATGCGCACGATCACAGGCGCACAACCAGTGGTCGTGCGCACTATGTCCTATGCTCGTGCGCACTGGCATGGAATATTAGGTAGAAGAACTGGGATAACGCACACGAGAAGTGGCGCACGACCAGTGGTCGTGCGCACTAAGTCCAATGATCGTGCGATTACCCAGACAGGACTCCAGAAAAGAAGAATCAATGCACACGATCAGTGGAGCAGGACCGGAGGTCGTGCGTAGTATGTCCAGTGGTCGTGCGCTTACCCTAGGCTGACTCTAAAAAACGTAGAGTAGTGCGCACGATCAGGGGCGCACGACCAGTGGTCGTGCGCATTATATCCCATGATCGTGCGCAGTATTCCTGTTTCACAACCATCCCGGAACACGCACACGACCCCTGTACCGAAAGGAAAAATCAATCACTAATCTGTGCAGACATTCCAGACAATAACAAAAAGGAGTACAAACAATAAAAGTAACAAAATACACAACCACAAGCATAAATGTGCACTTCCTATGGAAATAAAGATCTGATGAAATAGGAACGATAAAGAACTAAAAGTGAAGTGCAACCATGTGAAAACTAGCCCAGATGAGTCCGAAAATAGGTATATAAAGTGGACTCATCACCAGCTCTGCTTGACAAAGAGGGCGGCCTGCTCCCCTGGCCGCCAGCTCTACTTGACCAAGAGGCCGGCGTACTCCCCAGGCCACCAGCACTGCTTGACCAAGAGGGCAGCCTGCTCCCTAGGCTGTCAGCTCTGCTTTACTAAGAGGGCGGCCTGCTCCCCAGGCCGCCAGCTCTGCTTGACTAAGAGTGAGGCCTACTCCCCTGGCCGCCAGCTCTGCTTGACCAAGAGGGCAGCCTGCTCCCCAGGCCGCTAGCTCTACTAGACTAAGAGGGCGGCCTGCTCCCCAGGCCGCCACCTTTGCTTGCCCAGGGGCATCCTGCTCCTTAGGCCGCCTCCTCTTCCTGCCAAGTGGGCGGCTTGCTCCTCAGGCTGCCTCCTCTGCCTTCCAAGGGGGTGGCTTGCTCCTCAAGCCGCCTTCTCTGCCCACCAAGGGGGACAGCCTGCTCCTCAGGCCGCCTCCTCTGCCTGCCAAGGGGGAGGCCCGCTCCTCAGGCCGCCTCCTCTGCCTGCCAAGGTGGCTTCCTACTCCTCAAGCTGCCTCCTCTGTTTGCCAAGGGGGAGGCCTGCT
This sequence comes from Platanthera guangdongensis, assembly GCA_039583875.1. NCBI lineage: Eukaryota > Viridiplantae > Streptophyta > Magnoliopsida > Asparagales > Orchidaceae > Platanthera > Platanthera guangdongensis. The sequence goes on from CM077159.1 coordinate 82,527,517, forward strand.
CCTCAGGCCGCCTCCTCTGCCTGCCAAGGTGGCATCCTGCTTCTCAGGCCGCCTCCTCTGCCTGCCAAGGGGGGCAGCCTGCTCCTCAGGCCGCATCCTCTGCCTGCCAAGGGGGCAGCCCGCTCCTCAGGCCGCCTCCTCTGCCTGCCCAGGGTCAGCCTGCTCCTCAGGCAGCCCTCCTCTGCTTGCCTCAGCCACCAATGGTTAGCCTGCTCCTCAGGCTGGCCCCTCTGCTCGCCATGTCCGCTCAAGCCTCCATGATGATGTCACTGGGCCCTACTTCTATAAGATCTTCCTCGGGACTATAAATAGCCCCTAATACCTCTCATTTGAGGGAGGACAACGATGGGCAGGAGGAAAAGTGCTGATCATCAAGGTATGCAGACTCAGTTTTCCAGTCCTCCACAGTTGATCATCAAGACTTGCGGACTCAGTTTCGCAATCCGACGCCGCTGCCAGCAAGCTGATCAAGTTCTATAGTCTGCTTGCAGCCTCTTTTGCTTAGCCTTTTCTTCCTTAGCCTCCAGCTTCCCCCTTTGTACCCTTTATGTCTTTCTCATGTAAAGGTGCAATAGCAGGCTGTAATTGTGTTTCTTAATTAAAGGTAAAGCCCGTCACATGAGTGAAATTTAAGTCGCGGCATGCAAAGTCTGTTGTTGCCGCTGCTAGCGGCACCCTCTCTTCTTCTCAGCTTAACTCTCTCGGCGTCAACCTGCAAGCACAACCGTTAAAGTAACCGTCTGCTCGACATCCCCTGATCAACCTCCTCCGTTGATCATCAAGCTTCTCTGCTGATCATCAGGTTCTCTGCTGATCATCAACCTTCTCTGCTGATCATCAAGCTTCTCCGATGATCATCAGCTTCTCTACTGATCATTAACCTCCTCCGCTGATCATCAAGCTTCTCTGCTGATCATCAGCTTCTCTGTTGATCATCAACCTTATCTGCTGATCATCAAGTTTCTCTGTTGATCATCAGCTTCTATGCTGATCATCAATCTTCTCCGCTGATCATCAAGCTTCTCTGTTGATCATCAACCTTCTCTGCTGATCATCAACCTTCTCCGCTGATCATCATGCTTCTCCACTGATCATCAAGCTTCTCCCCTGATCATCAAGCTTCTCTGCTGATCATCAAGCTTCTCCCCTGATCATCAAGCTTCTCTGCTGATCATCAAGCTACTCTGTTAATCATCAAGCTTCTCCATGGATCATCAACCTTCTTCGCTGATTATCAAGCTTCTCCGCTTATCATCAAGCTTCTTCGCCGATCATCAAGCTTCTCCGCTGATCATCAAGCTTCTCCGATGATCATCAAGCTTCTCCGCTGATCATCAAGCTTGTCCGTTGATCATCAAGCATCTCCGCTGATCATCAAGCTTCTCCGCTGATCATTAAGCTTCTCCGCTAATCATCAAGCTTCTTAGCTGATCATCAAGCTTCTCTGCTAATCATCAAGCTTCTCCGCTGATCCTCAAGCTTCTCCACTGATCATCAAGCTTCTCCACTGATCATCAAGCTTTTCTGCTGATCATCAACCTCTCCGCTATCTCCACAACCCTCTTCTTCACCTAGCTTGTAAGATCGAACAACCCGTTAACTAGGCGGTGCCGTTTTCGCGCATCAAAACCCATGGTATACGATACATCTATTCAACTAGAACTTGTGCGGATAGTAGATTCTGAAATACGAATGCTTAGGATAAAAAGTGTTCCACTTACGAATGTCTTGTGGTCTAACAAAAGAAATGAGGAGTACATGCCGGAGCCAATTAACCTTATGCAGCAACAGTAACCGGAGTTTTTCCACCAAGGTAAATTTAAACGCATACCTTGTATATTTCGTACTTTGTTTTTCCATAGACCTAGCTCGATTCGGGGAGAAAAATATTTTGTTTTTATAGGGTTTGTAACATCCCATTTTGAGCTAGAACACTCGTGTGTGCTGTTATGTCACTATGATGATATGAGATGGTAGATAGATAAAGTCTGGAGTGATGTAGTTGGGAAGACATTTAAATTCATTGAGAGGCTTGGAGGGTATTTGTCAATATGACTCGAGAAATAGTCTAAAGGACTCGTGAAATCTTTGAGAGGACAAATGAATTCATCGAGTGGACACAACAAATTCTTCGAGTGATGTCGAGTGGACATATAGAATCTGTCGGGATGATTTGTCGAAGGGACTCATGGAATCATTGAGAGGACATGTGAATTCGTCGAGTGGACTCGAGTAATTCTTCATGTGAAGTCGAGTGGACTTGCAAAATCTATAGAAATGATTGGACGAAAGGACTTGACAATTCGCCGAGTGGACTAGACGAATTTATCGAGAGAACTCGTGAAATTCGCTCAGAGATTCTTCGAGTGGACTCGTGTTTTCATTGAGATAACTCGTGTAATGGACTTAATGCACTCGATGATTTGTAGAGCGATTCCAACGATTTGTTGAGTATATTAGACGGATGGACTTTGTGTTTTCTGATTACTTAAGGCCTGAGAGAAAAATACGGGTTGAACCGATATTTCTTTTTCAGAGACTTATTTTATATTATAAAGTGCGGTCCTATGGGCGAGTGACACATGGAATGGAGAATTTTAACCCAAAATCACCAGCCACTGCATTATAAGGATAATCGAACCCTAAAAAGGCTTCCTCATCAGCCAACTTTTCTCCTTTTCTTGAAGAACGATGAACTGACTACGACACTGCCGGAATACTGAATACAACAATGCCGCCAAGGAGAAGGACCCGATCCATGGCCGGAAACTAAGTGAGCTTCCTATCCTCTCCCTTGGCGCTAGATCTTTAGATAAAAAGTGTAGGAGAGACATCGACTCAGGAGAGATTGATTTGGGAGTTTAATGGAGATTTCCTTGGAAGGAACCATGCTAGAACTACTTTCTAGGGTGCCGATAGCCATATGAAAATCTTCAGTTATCTCATCTCTTCATTACAAAGATGGCGGACTTGATTTCATGAAGATCCATGGTCCAATGAGTGAGATTGGGGAAGAGAGAAGTTAGATGTGCTTTGTGTGATGGGTGGAGGAAGGAGATGAACTGATGTTGTTCGTCCATCTTTATGATGTGTGCAAAAGTGTTATTCAAAAATCTATTTTTTGTGCCCACTAGACTTTAAGGCCAATTTTAGGTATGATCTGGTCTGATTCACGTCTTGTGCTAAACACAAAAGTTGTACCCCTCAGAAAGAACTTTCCAATGGATGGTTGCACAATTTCTAAGGAGATATGTAGCTCCCTAGAAGTGCATTTGAATTTGCTATATTGAAGTTATGTTGCACAGATTTTTATAATTATCTATTAATACTATTTATCAGATGCCTAAGAATTGTGGGACGTGCAATTGATGATTTTTGCTAACTCTATTGAGTTTCTTATGATTTGGAGTAAACATGTTGAGGTTTTGGCAAATCACTTCTTATAATTAACATGTATGAATAAGGGTATTGGAACCTGATTGGGGTTAAAGATTTGTGAACATGATTGAAATGCTAGATCTAAGCTATAATGGAATACATGCCGATTGATATAATGAATGTAAAGATAAATAAAATTTTGGGATTTTACTTGGGATCAATATTGTTTCATTAAGATTAATCTAATGTTAATAATGATAGATCCAAATGTTGAGGCATTCTATGTTGAGGTAAAAAAGGGACTTTGGGTGATGACCTTGCATGCTCAAGGGCTCTGGTAGGACGTATTATGAAGAGACTCGGTAAGAGCGCATGGGTGTTTTGGAACAAGTTGTTGGATATTATATGAAGGGACTCGGTTGGATCCCTTGAAATGCATGATGGCATGGTAAATGTGAATTGCATTGGTTGGGTGTGTGTTGACACGCGGTATATGATCCTGCTTTGAGGATTTGGTGTCAAGTCTACAGTCTCGCCAGCCATCACACCAATGGGAGCTGGTAGTTAGACCTTCGACGGTTGGGCTTGGTACTTTGGTCTTCACTCCCAAAGCCTCCTTCTGTATAAGTGGCGGTTGGGCCTGGTTCTTCAGTGAAACGCTCCCAAAAACTCCTTTCATGCTAGTTATAGGCCAGTTGGGCTGGGCTCATGTTTCACATCTACCCAAGTCCTCTTCTGGGCTATAGTAAGCAAGGGCTCCACTAATATGTTCTTAGCAATAAGGCGTACGGAGGCCTTGTCCTGGAAGTGTATATGCCCGCTTAGTAGTGGAGATGCATGCTTTATTGTCACTGTTTGGCCATCATGGTTGATGCCTGAGAGGTTAGCTACCTGATCGAAAAGGGGGAACTAAAGATTTATGCCGACATAGCACGAGAGTGTGTGTGTGAATGAGTGAGTTAACATACCGCATTCATTTCATATCTGTAAAAAAGAGCTAAATAAAGAAAAAATTTATTGCTCCAAAATGATAAACAATACATATGTATGCCCCCTTATCTATAAAAAAGGGCGAGATGAGAAAATACAACAAGTAATGTGGGACTAAATTCAAGTCGTGTTGGCTGAGAGGTTTGACTTTGTCAAACCTCCAAACTATACGACATATGCAACCTCTTGAGAAGCCTCTGAACACTTACATCAACTAACCTCCTGACCACTACTACAGATAACCATCAGATTGCTGTTGCGGCTAAGCACCAGACCGTTGATGCAGCTAACGAACAGACTACTGTTGCGGCTAACCTCCAGAACACTACTGTTGCTAATGACCAGACTGCTACTGTGGCTTACCTCCATACTGATATTATGGTTAACCTCCAGACCATTGTTGTGGCTAACGACCAGACCGCTGCTGTGGCTAACCTCCAGACCGTGGCTGCGGCTAATCACCAGACCGCAGATGCGGCTAACCTCTCAGCCATTGTTGCATATAGCCACTAGGTCGGTACTATGGATAGCCACCAGACTATACTGCAGTAGCCACCAGGCCATTACTGTGGATAGTCATCAGGAGGCTACTGCGTATAGCCAACAAACCGCAGTACGGATAGCCACCAGGCCGCTAGCCAAACATCCTGACCAACCAAACCATCAGACCATTTCTATTAAAAAGGCTAACCTCCCGATCTGAAGTTCCAACACTGCCCTCAAGTTGGAGCATACAGGTCAACCATGCCCAACTTGCTACAAACTTTCGAGAAAGAGGTAACTGAATTTGTGAAGAAATCAGCTAACTCTTTATCAGAGGTAACCAACGGAGTACATATTTGATTATTCAATATCTCTCCTCTGATAAAATGACAATCCACTCCAATATGCTTCGTTCTCTCATGAAAGAAAGTATTTCTTCAAATGTATATAGCCACCTTATTGTCACAAAACATCGATAGGGGATGATCATAAACATCCCCTAGATCCAATAAGATTGTTCGTAGCCACTTCAGATCGCAAGCAGTCAGTGCCATGCTTCTATATTCACATTCTTGCCTCTACCTGACAAATACATCATGTTTCTTCCTCTACCAACTAAACAGATTACCTCCAATGAAGGTACAAAAACCAGATGTAGACCTCCTATCTTCCTTATTATCTGCGTAACTAGAATCTGAATAAGCCTTAACCTTCAAATGTCCCCTTCTTTGAAATGCGATCCCTTTTCCTATAGATCCTTTTACATACTCTAGGATCTTTATAGTTGACTACAAATGACACTCGTTGGGGGCTTGCATAAATTTTCTTACTATCCCCATTGCATAACAAATATCTGGTCTTGCTACTATCAGATAAATGAGCTTTCCGACAAGATGTTTGTATCTGGTGACATCTTCAAGAAGAGGAGAAGTCTCACTCCAACATTTGTCATTTGCAACAAACGTAGGAAACCGAGCAAGTTTATCTCCAAGAAGACCCATCTCTTTCTATATATCCGAGGTATACTTCTGCTATGAAAGAACAATAGAACTAGGTTTTCAAGATATCTCACTCCCCAAAATGTATTTAGGAGAACCCATATCCTTAATAACAAAATGCTGAAGAAGATGCTTCTTTGTATTATCAATACCTTTTCTATCATCCCCTGTAAGAATAATGTCATCCATATAGACAGCATGAACAACAAAGATAGTTGAGGTTTTGCGAATGAATTAAGAGTGATCTGCAGAGCTCCGAACAAATCCAAAAATAGAAAAAACTTCGTTAAATTTGTCAAACCCTGCCCTCGAGATTTGCTTAAGCCCGTAGATAGCCTTCCTCAATTTATACAACTGAGACTCCCCCTGGAAAACGTACCCTGTAGGCTGCTCCATATAGACTATCTCATTTAAATCACCATAAAGAAAGCATTCTTTATATATAATGGTGACATCTCTCAACCCTTGTTTACTACCACAGAGAAGACAACATGGATTGTAGTAATCTGAGCAACATTAGAGAACGTGTCAAATAAATCCACAGCATTGGTTTGCGTAAACTCTTTGGCAACAAGCTGAGCTTTGTACCGATCAATAGTACCATCAAGAAGTAATTTGATATTAAAGACCTAACGACAACCAACCACATTAGCTCCTGGAGGGGTAGGAACAAGAGTCCAAGTACCAAGTTCAGTAAGAGTTTTCATTTCTTCATCCATAATAGCTTCCCAATGAGTAATAACCAGAGCATCAATATTGAGGCTTATGTTGAAGGGTTGCAACACAATCTTATAAGCATAAGCCAGCTTTCTGATCTTGGCTATGTTATTGTCTTCCATAAGGATGAGTGCCTAATTAGGAGGTCAAGTGACCATGAGGTCATCTTGATAGGCACTAGGAGTAAGAATGTTTATTTCTTAAACTTTCTATGTCTCGATATAGATTCTCCATCTATCTAGTGGCAAATGAGAAAGTCTCCTACTATTTCCAGTGGCACCGGAGGCTTGCCCATTTGAATTACAAGACTATTGGTAAGTTTTTTAGTCAAGAGCTAGTTAGGAATGGTCCCAATATGAAGTGCTCCAAAGAGGGCATTTGCTTAACTTGCTAAAAGGACAAATAGACAAAAGCCTCCTTCAAGAGCATTGGGGTCAAAGATTCTGTAAGTTGCCTATACCACCTGCATATGGACTTGTTTTGTCCTATGCAAGTTCATAGTCTTGGTAGGAAGGTCTACATCCTTGTGGTGGTTGATGACTTTTCAAGGTTTGCTTGGGTATTCTTCCTAAAGAGAAAGAATGAAACCAATGACAACTTCACTAAGTTTGTCAAGAAAATAAAAATGAGTTAAACAGCTGTGTGGTCAAGATCAGAAGTGACCATGGGACTGAATTCTAGTCTGATAGCATGATAAGTTTTTATGAAGAACATGAGATTCATCAAGAATTCTATTCACCAAGGACACCCCAGCAAAATGGGATTGTTGAGAGAAAAAATAGGACTCTCATAAAGGTTGGTAGAACACTGTTGAGTGACACATCCCTTCCAGAATATTTTTGGGATGAGGCTGTAAATACTACATATCATGTCCTCAATATATCCTCTATCACCAAAAGCCACAAGAAGAGTCCCTATGAGATCTTGAAAGGTAGAAAACCAAACCTGAGATATCTCAGAATCTTTTGTAGTAAGTGCTATGTACATCACAATGGAAAGTCCTATGTGACTAAGTTTGATGCCAAATCCTTTGATGAATTTTTTGTTAGGTTCAACAATCATAGCAAATCCTAAAGGATCTGCAATTTGAAAAGCCAAGTTGTAGAAGAATCAGTTCATGTAATCTTTAATAAGTCTACTATGATTAATAGGGTGCTACCAAGCTCCTCTTATAGTTATGCAGGTACAGAACAGTTGATGGACAAACTTACCATCAAGGAAGTGTCACTAGTTATACAAAATTAAGTTGATACTCCAGAGATCTACCAGGTAGACTGGATGTGGATGAAGATCAATTAGAGGCTGCACCTGAAGTTGAGCTTGTTGCTGAAAGAAGATTGCCACCAGCAGTCAGATACATAATAGATCATTCGGCACAACAGATAATTGGTGAGGCAAGCCAAAGAGTAACAATAAGAAGCATAAGTCGGAATACTTCCATGTCTTCAAGTTTTCTATCCCAACTGGAGCCCAAGAAATTTGAAGAAGCCAACATAGACCAGCATTGGATTGAAGCTATGTAGGAGGAACTTAACCAGTTCAAGAGCTGCATGGTCTGGAAATTGATTCCCCGACCACAAGAACATAATGTCATTGGATTTAAGTGGATATACAGAAACAAGCATGATGAAAATGACATTATAATCAAGAACAAAGCCAGACTAGTGGCTAAGGGGTGTATGCAAGAAGAAGGCATTGACTTTGATCAAATTATTTCCCCTGTAGCATGATTGGAAGCCATCAGACTCTTCCTTGCATATGCTACACAGAAGAGATTCAAGGTCTACAGAAGTATGTGAAGTCAGCTTCCTGAATGGTGACATAAAAGAGGAAGTCTATGTTGAGAAGCCTCCAGGTTTTGTAGTTCTTAACTCACCTGATTATTTTTATAGACTTAGTAAAGCTCTATATGGGCTGAAGCAAGCCCCTAGATCATGGTATGAGACTTTGTCTGGCTTCCTTATTGAGAACAAATTCTCAATGGGGAATATAGACAAGACCCTATTCCTAAGGGAATCTAAGGGTAAGATCATCCTAGTTCTAATCTATGTAGATGACATCATCTTTGGATCTACTGATGACAACCTCTGAAAAAAGTTTGCTAAACTTATGCAAGGGAAGTTTGGGATGAGCAGCATGGGTGAAATTAAGTTCTTCTTAGGCCTCCAAGTAATACAGGATGATGATGGCTTATCCATATCCCAGTCTAAGCTCACTAGGAAGTTGATAAAGAAATTTGGCATGGAGAACTCCTCCACCATAAGAACTCCCATGGGGTCAAGTATGACTGTTGGCAAAAATAAGGCTGGGAAACCTGTTAATAAAACTTTGTATAGAGGTATAATTGGCTCCCTTCTATATCTGACTGTAAGTAGGCCAGACATCATGTATGTTACATATGTTTGTGCTCAGTACCAGGCTTTCCCTAAAGAATCTCACTACTCTGCTATTAAAAGAATCTTGAGGTATCTTAAGGGCACTCCAGATCTTGGCCTATGGTACCCTAGGAATGAGGTGTTGGGTCTATTGATACCAATGTCCAAGATTTGTAATAAGTCATACTGGTCAATGACATACACACATAATGTATTTGATGTGTGCTTAAGTTCATTCATACAGGTCGTCCTTGATTGGACAGGTGAACAAAAAGAGTATGTTTGAAGTTCAGAGTTTGTTGAGCTCAGCTCACAATTCTTCGAGCTAATTTCAGAAGTTTGGGATTCAAAGTTCGTCGAGCTCAGCTCACCGATCGTCGAACTCAGTTCAACATTTGTCGAACTAAAGCCAGACAATTTGACTAAGGCAAAACCGCTGAGACAGCTGAGACAGCTGAGAAGAATGACTCAGCATAACCGCTGAAACAAAGCAAGCATGAATTTTCTAAGTCTAGAAGCGTTGATTAAAGCAGGTTCACTCAACGCTTCTAAAGAAGAAGAAAGCTTTGAAAGCATTGAGACAGTTGAGAGAAACTGCTGAGATAGGAGATAGTCTCAGCTGTGAAGAAGAAAGCGTTGACATCGTTGAGACAGTTGAGAAGAAACCGTAGAGACAGGAGATAGTCTCAGCTGTGAAGATGATACCGCTGAGATAGCTAAGAAGGAACCACTGAGATAGAACCAGTGCAAGAGTCTCGAAGTCCAAAAGCATTGAGTGAGGTAGGTTCACCCAATGCTTCTAATGAAGAGACATGACTGATGGCATTGAGTGACTTAACATTACTCAATGCTTAATGAAGTTCTGGAATTTTTCTAAGACCTGAAGGTGATGACGATTGCTGATGTCATCAAAAGTCAACAAGTCAAAGTATCTCATGCCATTACAGGAAATCTATAACAGCACAGGATGACCAGTACTGACGTCACCAGAAGTCAACCATATCAAAATAGTTAATGCCATTGCTTGAAAGCTGCAGTAGCATCGGAAGCCAATATTTGTCCTTTTTTGATGGAGGTGGAGCTCACCATCCTTTGATGGCCCCACACTCAAATTGTGTGGTTGATTCAAATCAACAAATATAAAAGGAAGAGAGAAACGGGTAATTAGGGTTAACAACTACAAACGAAGAACACACGAAGAATATACAAAAAATAGAGGCGGCTGGACTTCATCTTCTCCAACAAGCTTGAAAGCAAAGTCTAGCAGAGCAAGCCTGCAAGATAGAGAAAGATAGCTGAAGCTCATTTCAGTTCAGCAAAATTGTTCTTTGAAGAACAAGGTTGCTGATTCATTGAATCAGCAAAGAGATAGCTGTGTGAAGGGCCATCAACCTTCAACAACAGTTAGCTACTCTTTAGTGCTTCAAAGAAGCAGCAGCTGTAGAAGAAGACTCATTCTTTCTACAGTAAGAGGGCTGGAGTGATATCTGCTCAGTCCAGCATGGTAGACTCAGAGATTTATCTCTTAGTCAGTTGTTTCAAATTTACTTAACTTCTTGTATTAATTCCTGTAGGATTCAGGTTACCTGAAACTGAGCTGTAGGTCCTTTTAGCTTGGTTTGTAGGTGACTAATTAGTCATTAATGTAGGTGCCCTGTTGGGGTACTGAGGTACGATCCAAATGTGGATGTGAGAGTAGGACTATCCTCCAAGCCCGAGTAGTAGGCCTTAGAGATAAGGTTGAGGTAGGTGACTGTTGAGTCACTGAGCTGTAAGTGACAAGTGTATCACTAAGTTGTAGGCCTTGGAGGATGTTGAGCTGTAGGTTCTTGGAAGGTCACTGAGGTAGGTACCTGAAAAGGTACTGAGTTGTAGAAGTGCTGCAGCACTCTGAGATTAGGGCCTTGTGCCTGAAGTTATAGGGCTGAGAAGCCTGAGATGTAGGCCTTAGAGATAAGGCTGAGGTAGGTGGTCAGTGAACTGCTGAGTTGTAGGAGCTCTATAGTGCTCTAAGGTAGGAAATTTTGTGGTTCTCATGTTGGGTTTTGAAGAGAACCTGTGTGTAAGGTTGAGGGCCTGAGGTGTAAGCTCTAAGGAGCATTTGGGTGGAGTTTGTGCCTAGTCCAACAGGATAGTTGGATTGGTGGAGGGAAAGTTGATTTACCCAATTGGGGAACCACTATAAATAACTGTGCGTGGCTTTGTTGCTTGTTTTTTTTAATATTGGAGGTTCTGAGAACAATCACTAGATCACATAAAAAGAAAACAACAAAAAGAATTAAGAAATTTTAGAGACATATTCACCCCCTCTAGTTGATTAGCTATCCTTAAGTTAATAACTTTCAAGTGGCATCAGAGGGAGGTTCCTCAAAAAGGATTTGACAATATTAGTATACCTACAAGGTTAGCTATTAGACATAAGAATGAGGTCTGGTGTAAACTATAAGGAACTAGGGGCCATGAAACTACCAATCTGCAGAAAGGAAGGCTTTGGCCTCTAGAAGGAAAGGGTTAGACTATTCATGGAAGTTGCTGACCCTAGGATATACATCATAGTTAAAGTGAGACCCTTCATCCCTATGAAGACCTCAGTTCTAGATGCCAACATCCAGACACCTAAATCTTATGATGAAATGAACAAAGATGAGCTCCTACTTGCCTCGATGGACAAGAGAGCTCAAAATATTATTGCCAGTGCAATAGATGATTCAACCTTCTAGAATCTAGTGCACTGCAAGACCTCTAAGGAGATGTGGGGCACCCTAGTTGTGTTCAGGAATGGTTTAGAGGAGGTGAGGGATCACAGAAAATCCATGCTCAATTAGGAGTATGAGGCATTCAGACAAGGAAAGTCTGATGGCATTGCTGACTGCTTTGAGAAGTTTTCAAAATAGTGAATGAACTGAGAACATATGGAAGAATCTTCAGCGCCTATGAACTGAATATCAAATTTCTCAGGTCCCTCACAAAGGATTGGGATACAAAGATTTGTGTTACTAGGTAAATGGACAAGTTAGCTGACATTCCTCCTCCAACCCTGTTTGGAAAGCTACTATCATATGAGATGCAGCTAGCTACAAGAAAGGAAGAAGAGAAGAGCAGTAAGTCATAGACCAAGGTGAAATCTATGGCCTTCATAGTTGATGTCCCAACCAGGAGCAGAAGAAAGAACTCTCCAGTCTGAAGAACTATTGAGTCAGATTCTGAGAGCTTAAGGACCAGCACCTCATACAGTTTTTTGTCTGATGAGGACTCTGCTGCATTTTCTAGGTAGATTCAGAAATTCATGAATAAGGGTCATTCAAAGAACAACAGGGCTTCCTCTTCCACACATCATAGAAGGAAATCCTCTAAGGAGGACATGTATGATCCTAACTCTAGCAAACAAAGTTCTTCTAATGTTATTTGTTTCTGCTACAACAAACCTAGGCATATAGTTGCTGACTGCCCAGTGAAGAGGAAAGAAGGAGTGAAGAAGCACCAATAGGGAAAGAAGAAAGAGAAGTCCCTTGTGGCCAAGACGGATAAGACTTTGTCTGACTCATCCTCTGGGTCAGACAGTGAAGAAGAAGAAGCCTACTTTGGGCTAATGGCTGTTACTGAAGGAGAACCTAAAGAATACCCTGCTGCTAGGATAGGGATCAGGGCCCCTCTATTACATTTTGATAGTGACTCAGAGGTGGATAAAGATGAAGAAGAAGATGTTCAATGCCATGGATTGATGACAATAACTAATGAAGAGCAGCCAGGATCAGCCTAGATAAGATCAGGTATATTCTAAACCTCTGCCTTCTATTTCAAGTCAAGAGGCTAGCTCAGATTCTGAAGCTCAATCATCAAGAGATGAAGGGGATTCAGATTTTGAGGATGATGTAAAATCTATAATTGATAAGTATGGAGAACTTCTTGAATCATTCAAGAGGTGCAAGCTCATTGCTAAGAGATAGGCAAACGAGCTTCTTAGTCTTAAAAGCAAGTTTGAAGGCCAAGAAAAAGCTATCACGATATGGCTGCACAATCAGGCCAGCTTAAGGAGATCATTGACAGGCGGTCTTTGGTAAGAGTTTCAAATGAGAAAGTTATCCAAAAACTTGAAAATTATCACCTAAATGAGAAATTGCTGGTGACCAAGTTTTCTAAGCCAAGCACTATGCTTTCCTTAATTGACACCCACCTTACCCAAGTGGGTAATAAAGCGTTAGGATTTAAGGGAATTGCTAGACCTCCCAATACAAAAGGAAAGGGAAAGGGGAAGGCACCAGTATTGTCTATAGCCTCATTGCCTCAAATTCCATTTCAGAAAGTCTTATTGCCTTCTAACAGGTATAACCATGAAAGCTGTTATGGTCACTGGGAGAATTACAGATGCACTAGTATGGACCAATATGGCCCTAGCCAAGGTGGAAGATATGGCCATGTGGGGCCTTTAAGGTTGCCCATGAGAAAATTAAAATGGCCCATCCTGGACCATTTGTTTTAGGTGTTCTAGCCACAGAACTCAAGGATAATGCTGCTGCAGGAAATCTGAGTCATCCTGCAAAAGTGGTGACTCAAGGTGAGTCTTCTGGGAAGGCTGGAATGCTAGTTTCTGATGCTATCAAATGCATGTTAGCTGAAAAGTGACATGCAGCTGGTGGTTCTCAGAAAAGACCAAAACAGTCAGCTGAAAGACTTTCTTTCATTCAAATGGCAACTGGAAGAAAACAGAAATATATAGCAGCACATCTTCCCATTATTCAGGGAACAGTCAAGCCAAGTGCTGGTCCTAAATAGAAAAGAAGATATAATATCCATGAGTGTTGGTACTGTGGCAAAGTAGGCCACTATGATGTAGATTGCTGGCACAATCCTTCATTGTTTAGAGGTAGCCAACCTGTCAGGAATACTGTAGGAAGGCATGGTTATTTTCAGGCTAATGTCAACCTAGGACCCATAGTTATTGGGGTCCTAAGGTGAGATGAATTTTGCTTTTCAGGTTAGTTCAAGTACCAATTCCCCTAAATGGTACTTGGACAGTGGATGTTGCAGGAACATGACTGGAGCAAAGGAGCTGTTGAGGGAGTTCACTCCAGTAAAGATGGACCTAAGGTCATTTTTGGAGGCTCTGACAAGGGAATAACCAGAGGTTATGGTAAGATCTCAAATGGCATAATCACCATCACAAAGGTAACTTATGCGGAGGGGTTGAAGCACAACCTCATAAGCATAAGCCAACTATGTGACCTTGGTTATGATATTTTCTTCCACGAGGATAAGTTCCACATTGAGAGGTTAATTGACCAAAGTGTCATCTTAAAAGGCACTAGGAGTGAGAATGTTTATTATTTAAACTTTTATTGCTTAGATAGTAGTTCCCCTGTATACCTAGTTACAAATGACAATATCTCATATTGTGTCCAATGGCACAAGAGACTGGTTCATTTGAATTATAAGACCATTGGTCACCTCTTCAGAGATGAGCTAGCTAAAAATGGACCCGAAATAAAATGCTGCAAGGAGAGTATCTGTGCTGCTTTCCAAAAGGGTAAGCAGACTAAGATATCCTTCAAGGGCTTTGGATCCAAGGACTCTGCGAGATGCTTATATTTCCTGCATATGAATGTGTTTGGTCCTATTCCTATTCATAGTGTAGGTTGGAAGGTCTACACCCTTGTGGTGGTTGATGACTATTCCAGATTTGCTTGGGTGTTCTTCCTTAGAAGAAAGGATGACCCTTGATGTCTTCTTGAATTTTGTCAGACAGATTTAGAATGAACTTGCATGCTCTGTGGTCAAAATAAGAAGTGACCATGGACCTAAATTTCAGTCTGCTGCCATAACTACTTTCAGTGAAGAGCAAGGAATTCATCAAGTATTCTCCTCTCCAAGAACACCCCAGCAAAATGGGTTGGCTGAGAGGAAAAACAGGACTCTTGATGATTTCGTTTGTTAACAAGTAATAACTCAATGCAATTTCATTCTACATTCTAGTATAACTATGTAGATGGGCATAAGCTAGATTAAATTAACTTTCAGGCAAGTGCACCTATCAATCATAGTATAGGAGAAATCTACATCTCGTGTCGTATTTCACAGGGTCGTTTCAAGTACTCGTACTCACCCTCACACTATTATCATACCTATAAGTAAAATTGATATCTAAACTAGATTGACCTAACTATAGCTATTTGGATAATTCAATATTGGAGAAGTAAATATGGTAAAAAGAAGGAATCTTATGAGTTTTTACATGAACAAATTCATTTATTAACTCAATTCTAAGTAATCATGAAAAAATAAGAACATCAAATTCGTTGTGATGTAAAGGTTAACGTTCATCAAATTCTCTCTCGAGCAATTCCAATCGTAAACCTAAGTTAGTAAATTTTCTCTCGAACAATTTACAACACTCAAGTTCGCATTAAGTAAAGCACCCTAATTACTACATAAATTCATGAAACCTTATCTCTAAAATACCAGGAATCCATTTACTCGTATTCCAATTTTCCAAACAACATATCTCTCGATCATGGAGTTTGATTCACAAATAAAGTTAACACCACAATTTGGACATACAAATATCATCACTAACAACCAATTTCTCAATCTATAAATTTGCAAATTATGTAAAGCAAAGAAGCAATCCATAATGGAAATGAAACCCTTTGTTTGTAAGCCTAAATACGAATAAAATACCACGAATTTGATGTAAACAAAGCGATACATGATTACTAAATCGTTCAAATATAAGTTCATGCAAATTAAAAAATAAACAAAGTTGAATCACCAAGAGAAAGGAAAGATTAAAAGGGATTAATTAAAAATTAAATGCATACAAAATACCCTTCAAATCCTCCTTCTCTTGGATGCTCCACTTCGTGCTCTAGATGTTCTCCAATTCCAAAATGATCCAAAAGTTCCCCTCTAATTTCTCTACAGGAATTATATAGTCCCTTTGCAAACAGGTCGGACACGGGTTCCAACACGGCCGTGTGTCAGGCTGTGTTGACGGTTCCTAGGAGGTACCACACGAACAAGCGTGTCTGGTAGTGGGCCATGTCAGATTACACGAGTACTAACACAGCCGTGTTGTTCTTCACGTTCTTCAGACACGGGTTGGTCGACAGTCGTGTTCAAATTTGACACAGGTAAGCATACGAGCGTGTTCCTACCTGTGTGAGTCTCTGTTTCCTGCGTCCAATTTCTTCAGCTCCAGGGTACATGGGACACGGACATTAACATGTTCATGTGTCCACCTGTGTGTGAAAAAGTTTTGTCCTGTCATCAGCCATGTTGACTCCGTGAACTCCTCTGTTTGCTCTAAGACTTTTAGTTCCATTGGTTGGCACTACCTGCATTAGAAAAATGAAAGGATAAATATATAGCTTAATACAAGGAGTAACCAAAAATCCTAACTGTTCTCTCCTATTCATGATAAGTCAATTTCTCAACTAATCTTGCGAAATTACTAAACAAAGAGGCAGAAAATAGTGGACATGATTACAATTATGATAGTAAAAGGCCTATCATAATCACACTCATCAACTCTTATAGAAGCTGAGAGAACATTATTGAGTGACACTTCTCTCCCTGAATATTTCTGGCTGAGGCAGTTAACACTACATGTTATGTTCTCAATAGGGCTTCTATCTCCAAAGGACACAAGAAGACTCCCTATGAGTTCTTGAAGGGCAGAAAATGAAACAAATCCTATTTCAGGATCGTTGGTTGCAAGTGTTTCATGTTGAACAATGGTAAGTCAAAAGTTGCTAAGTCTGCTGCCAAATCCCATGAGTGAATCTTTGTTGGGTACAACAATAATAGTAAGACATATATAGTCGATTAGTTGACAAATCAAGTTGTAAAAGAATCTGTCCATGTAGTGTTTGATGAGTCATGCATGATTGACAGTGAGCTGTCAAGCTCTTTGCCTAGTTCTGTAGGTACAAAAGTTATGATGGAAAAGCTCTCCATCAAAAGTAAAGACCCGACTGTGCAACAAGAATGCGGAGAGGGATGCTGTCTAGAGCAAGTACAGGATAATCTAGCTGAAGATGAAGACCAACCAGCTGAAGAAAATGGTGCTCAGCAAGAAGCAGTCAGGCTGCCCCCAGCAATCATATATCTGAGAGACCATCCTCCCGATCAAATAATAGGTGATGGCAGCTAACGTGTACAGACCAGAAGCAGGAGTTTCAACACAGCTCTTTATTCCAGCTTCCTGTCACAAGAAGAGCCCAAGAAATTTGAAGAAGCAAATTAGGATCAATTCTAGATTGGTGCAATGCAAGAAGAATTGAACCAGTTCAAAAGGTGCAAGGTCTGGAAGTTGTTTCACAGAGAAAATGGACATAATGTTATTGGACTCAAGTGGATTTTCAGAAATAAACTTGATGAAAATGACATTATAATAAGGAATAAAAATAGACTTGTGGCCAAGGGGCACAGACAAGAAGAGGGAATTAATTATGATCAGACGTTTGCAAAGTTGCAAGGTTGGAAGCCATCAGACTATTCATTGTTTTTGCAGCCTTCCAGGGATTAAAGGTCTTCCAGATGGTTGTCATGTCTGCCTTCCTGAATGGAGACTTGAAAGAAGAAGTTTATGTAGAGCAGCCTCCAGGTTTTGTAGAATCTAACTCTCCTACTGTTGTGTATAGACTTAGGAAATCTCTATATGGGCTCAAGCAAGCCCCTAGAGCATGGTATGAGACATTGTATACCTTCCTTATTGAGAACAAATTTTCAAGTGGGAAGATAAACAAGACCCTATTTCTAAGGGAATCTAAGGGCAAGGTCATCCTAGTCAAGATTTATGTTGATGACATAATATTTGGCTCTACTGATGATAGCCTCTGTATGAAGTTTGCAAAACTAATGCAGGGGGAAGTTTGAGATGAGTAGTATGGGTGAACTGAAGTTCTTCTAGAGACTCTAAGTAAGACAAACTGATGATGGTCTATCAATATCCCAGTTAAAGTTCACTAGGGAGCTAATCAAGAAATATGGTATGGAGAATTCTTCCACCATAAGAACTCCTATGAGCTCAAGTATGCCTATAGGCAAAGATGATCTAGGAGACCTGTTGATACAAATCTGTATAGAGGTATAGTTGGATAACTCATGAGAAATGTGGCTGGCAGTATGTCAAGGGGAGTAAGTAATTCTCCACAGGCTGGGGAAATGTGATAACATTTCCAATCTCTAATAATGTTACAGAAGTTGTAGTTTTTAGGTTGAATATGTTGTGTATGTCATTGACATGTATTATTTATCAAGAAAAGTTTTGACTTTTTCAAATAGGGGGAGATTGTTGGGTCTATTAATCCCAATGTCTCAGATTTGTAAGAAGTCAAACTGGTCAATGACATACACATATAATGTATTTGATGCGTGCTTAAGTTCATGCATGCAGGTTGTCCTTGATTGGACAGGTGAACAAAAAATATAAGCTGGAAGTTCAGAGTTCGTCGAGCTCAGCTCACCATTCGTCGAGTAGAACTCACCATTCGTCGAGTGGAACTCACCATTTGTCGAGCTAAATTTAGAAGTTTGGGATTCAGAGTTCATCGAGCTTAGCTCACTAATCGTCAAACTTAGTTCAACATTTGTCGAACTAATTCCAGATAATTTTACTAATGCAAAACCACTAAGACAGCTGAGATAACTGAGAAGAATGTCTCAGCATAACCACTAAAATAAAGAAAGCAGGAATTTTTTAAGTTCAGAACTATTGAGTGAAGCAGGTTCACTCAACGCTTCTAAAGAAGAAGAAAGCATTGAAAGCGTTGAGATAGTTGAGAACAAACCGCTGAGACATGAGATAGTCTTAGCTGTGAAGAAGAAAGCGTTGACAACGTTGAGATAGTTGAGAAGAAACAGTTGAGATAGGTGACAACCTCAGCTATGAAGATGAAACCGTTGAGACTGCTAAGAAGGAACCACTGAGGCAGAACCAGTGCAATATTCTCTATGTCCAGAAGCATTGAGTGAGGTAGATTCACTCAATGCTTCTAATGAAGAGCCAAGACATAAGGCATTGAGTGTCTTAACATCACTCAACGCTTAATAAAGTTCTGGAATATTTCTATGTCCTGAAGGTGATGACCATTGCTGACATCATCAAAAATCAACAATTCAAAGTGTCTCATGCCGTTGCGGGAAAGCTACAGCAGCACAGGATGACCACTACTAATGTCACCAGAAGTCAATAAAGTCAAAGTAGTTCATGCTGTTGCGGGAATGCTGCAGTATAGTCGAAAGCAAATATTTGTCCTTTTCTGAGGGAGGTGGCGCTCATCGTCCTTGGCTAGGCCCACACACAAATTGTGTCATTGATTTAAACTAACAGATATAAAAGGAAGAGAGAAACGGGGAATTAGGGTTAACAACTACAAATGAAAAACACACGAAGAATATACAAAAAATAGTGGCGGTTGGACTTCATCTTCTCCGACAAGCTTGGAAGCAAAGTCCAACAGAGCAAGCCAGCAAGGTAGAGAAAGATAGCTGAAGCTCCTTTCAGTTCAGCAAAATTGTTCTTTGAAGAACAAGGCAGCTCATTCATTGAATCAACAACGACATAGCTGTGTGAAGGGCCATCAACCTTCAACAGCAATTAGTTGTTTTTCAGTGCAGCAAAGAAGCAGTAGATGTAGAAGAAGATTCATTCCTTCTACAACAAGAGGGCTAGACTGATATTTTCTCAGTCCAGCAAGGTAGAATCAGAAATTTATCTCTGAGTCAGTTGTTTCAAATTTACATAACTTCTTGCATAAATTCCTGTAGGACTTAGGGCACCTGAATCTGAGCTGTAGGCCCTTTTGGCTGAGTTGTAGGTGACTAATTAGTCACTGAGGTAGGTGCCCTACTGGGGTACTGAGGTAGGATTCATGTGTGGATCTAAGAGTAGGGCTATTCTCCTAGCCCGAGTAGTAGGACATAGAGATAAGGCTGAGGAAGGTGACTGTTGAGTCAGTGAGCTATAGGTGAGAAGTGTATAACTGAGTTGTAGGCCTTAAAGGATGCTGAGTTGTAGGTGCCTGGAAGGGTACTGTGGTAGTACCTAGAAAGGTACTGAGTTGTAGGAGTGCTGCAGTACTCTGAGAGTAGGGCCTTGTGCCTAAAGTTGTAGTGCTGAGAAGCCTGAGCTGTAGGACTTAGAGATAAGGGTGAGGTAGGTGGTCAGTGTTCCACTGAACTGTAGGAGCTCTGCAGGGCTCTGAGGTAGGAACCTTTGTGGTTCTGAGGTTGGCTTCTAAAGAGAACCTATATGTAAGGCTGAGGGACTAAGGTGTAAGCTCTTAGGAGCATTTTGGTGGTGTTAATGACAAGTCCAATAAAATAGTTGGATAGGTGGGAGGGAAAGTGGATGTACACAATTAGGGAACCACTATAAACAACTATATGCTTGGCTGTGTTGCTTGTTTTTCTTTCATATTGTAGGTTCTAAGGAAAGCTCTAGATCACATAAAAAGAAAATAACAAAAAGAGTTAAGAAATTTTAAAGGCCTATTCACCCCCTCTATTTGATTAGATAACTTTAAGTTAATAACTTTCATTGGGAGTTTGAACTAACAGGCTATTCAGATGCAAATTTTACAGGCTGCAAAGAGGACAGGAAGAGCACATCTGGCACTTGTCAGTTTTTAGGAGGGAGACTAGTAACTTGGAGCTGCAAGAAACATACCAGTGTTGCAATATCAACTGCAGAGTTAGAGTACATCTCAGCAGGTAGCTGTTGTGCTCAGTTGTTATGGATCCAGCACCAGCTTCAAGACTATAACCTCCAGATAAGTAGAACTCCTCTATTCTATGATTCTACTCGTACAATCTCAATTGCTAGGAATCCTGTCTCGAATAACAGGACTAAGCATATAGATATTAGATATCATTTCATTAGGGAGCATGTGGAATGTGAAGACATCACCCTTGAGTTTGTTCCAACAGACAAGCAAGTTGTTGACATATTCACTAAGCCACTTGATGAAGCTAAGTTTAACACCTTCAAATTTGTGTTGGGCATGTTAAACTTAGTATAGCTTCAGTTTCTCCTTATCTATTTGCAAGCTATTTGATATTCTTTAGATGAAGTTGTTCTTTAAAGAAATGAATGTTCTCTAGTTGATGGGGAGCATGTTCAGCACAACTCCAACAATTCTCTGCTGTCTAATTTAGGTGGAGCAGATGATAAGATGATTAGATGAATCCTAGCATCTATTTGCTGAAGTCAAAAAGGTGGAGTAAAAGATGATCAGATGATCAGAGAAATGTTCTAGTATGCTAGCAGCAATTCAGGGGAAGCAGGTGTAGTGATGTTTGACTCTGCAGGTTGGGAAGTATGGTAACTATAGATCACTTTCAATTATATAGTTTTTATGCTTATTATTGCATGGTTCTGTGTACCATTGACTCACTTGCTTAAGAGTTTTGACTTCCTTAAATAGGAGGATATTGTTTGATCCATTGCCCACAATGTCTTAGATTTGAGGAAGTAAATCTTGTCAAAAATATACATATATCAGTAGATGAGAGTGATGAGACAGATAGCCTATGTGGCTAAGTCAGAAAATTGTTACCTAAGATTTTGTTTGAGAAATTTGGCTAAGTCCGAATTCATCGAACTTAGTTCAGAGTTCATCGACCTGAGCTAATCATTCCTCGAACTAAGCAAAGAGTTCGAAATTTAGCCAAGACTAAATTTGTCAAGCTGAGCTAATCGTTCATCAAACTAATCTCAGACTTTGAAATTTGTCCAAGTCTAAATTCATAGAACGGAGTTCAGAGTTCATCGAGCTGAGCTAACTATTTGTCAAACTCAGGTCAACATTAGTTGAACTCAGTTCTGAGTTGAGTTAGGCTGGCTGAGAAAATCAATGCCTAAGGTTTAAGAGGCAAAAATGTGGCTAAGTCCAAAAGCATTGAGTGATGGTCATTCACTCCACACCATAGCCTCTTAAGTGTTGAGTAACACTCAGTCTGTCAAAGTCAGTACTTTTAAAGAATACAGAAATTTGGCTAAGCCAGAAAGCATTGAGGGAGGCGTGGTCACTCAACGCTCTCAACACCATGACACAGAATTTGTTAAAGTAAAAAAGCGTTGAGTGAGGCATTCTCACTCAATGTTGTCAATGCTTAAGATGCTGAAGAAGCAAAAATGGCTAAGGTAGAAAGCGTTGAGTGAGACATAATCACTAAATGCCCTCTATGCCATACATACAGGAGAGGATGAAGAAATTGTTAAGGCAAAAAGTGTTGAGTGTGTATTACTCACTTAACATTGTCAATGCCTAGTAAAGACAGAATTTTGTCTAAGTAGTTTGGCATTGAGTGAAGCTCACTCACTCAATGCCACGCAGTAGAAAGAGGAGAAAGCAAGTTGGCATTGAGTGAAGCTGAATCACTCAACACCTAGATATAGATTTATAATTTAAGTAGTTTGGCATTGAGAGAAGGTAACTCACTCAACTCCAAGTGACAGTAAATTTGTCTAAGTGATTTGGTGTTGACTGAATCTCATTCACTCAACTCCTATACTACTAATGCTTGAATTTTGACTAATTCTCCAGGTACTGAGGTTAGCAAGTCGGAAAGTCAACCATATTCAAATTGTTAGCGGCAAAACCACACTACATGATAAAAGGGGTCGCAGGCCTATGGTATGATGGATAGGAATTAAAGCAAGATGCAACTGGACACTGTAAGTTGGGCCCACTGATCTCTAAGAGTCGTTGATTAGCGGACTACAAAAGGACGAGATGGGCCAATAAAAAAAAACTTTTAGGGCTTCATCAACAGAAATTGTTAGCAACCAACTTCATCTTACTCGCCATGGCTACATGTAAAAAGCTTGAAGCACTACAGAAAGAAAAGTTCAGATAGCTGTGTCATCTCAATCTGACACATCAGTATCAGATATTGTTCTGAAGAAAGAAGAACCTTCAGTCTAAGGCAGGTTCAGTTAGCTTCTTGAAGACTCAAGATCAACAGATCTTTTTTCTTCTACATCAAGTTAAAGAGTAAGCTTTAGAGTTCCTCCAGCAAAGTTTTCTCTACTGTGGTGAGAGATAGAGTAGAAATTATCAGTTGTAGTTGTTGAAACATAGAAATTTCTCCGTGACAAAGTTAACTAAATTATTTCTTGTTGTAGGATCCTTCTGGATCTGAGCTGTAGGGACTTGACACAGAAGTAGGGCAAATTTGCCTGAGCTATAGGAGAGCTGCAACACTCTGAGAGTAGGGCCTTATGCCTGAAGTTGTAGGGCTTAAAAGCTTGAGCTGTATTCCGTAGAGATAAGGCTGAGGTATGTGGTTTGAGGACCTCTGAGTTGTAGGAGCACTGCAGGGCTCTGAGGAAGGAACCTTTATGGTTCTAAAGTAGGCTTTTGAAGAGAACCTGAGTGTAAGACTGAGGGCCTGGGGTGTAAGCTCTGAGAAGCATTTTGGAGGAGTTTGGGCCTTGACTAACATGAAGTTAGCAAGGTGAGAGGAGAGTCGATGTGCCCATAATTTTGGAGAACCACTATAAAATACTTGTGTGCTTTTTTGTGTGTGTTTTTTGTTTGAAGGTAAATAAAAAGCTCTAAATCACATAGTAACTCAAGAAGAATCAAAAAGAGAAAACAAAAGACATAGACAAACATATTCACCACACCCCCTCTAGGTTGCTCGCTACCTTGTAAATAAGAACTTTCATTTCCTAAGGGATGGCCAAAAGTACCTAAAAGACTATGTTTTCAAGGTCAGCTGACACTACAAGGGGGGGGGGTGAATAGGTTTTAGGTTTCTTTTTACTTATCTAGACCTACACCTTATTTGTTGTGCTTAGTGATTTATTAGGTTTAGCTTTTAAGAACATTAACCAGACGAGCCATATATTTTACTCGTGCATTTATAATTATGAAACCGCGCGGTCTTACCTTTCACTTCTTTTGCAGGCGATGTACGACTCGACCAACCCGACCTTCCAAGATAATGTCTTCCCGCAAGTCATCCAGGGGATCGATGGAGCGGTTAACCGCCTTCATGACCTTGGCGGCTTAGAGACCGGCTTCACCAACTTTACCTGTGCCGACATATACCCCACCTTGAAAAAGGAGGTGGCCGCTGTCTACAGGAAGATCAAAGGCAAGGGCAAGGTCAGCGAGGAAGATGACGAAGAGGAGGAAGACGACGAGGAAGAGGGTGGCCTGGGAAGCCGGAGCGAAGGAGCTTCATCTGGGACCGGCGGTCAGGCTTCGGAGACCGCGTGGACAGATCCGGCGACTTCTGGCGGCTCGGGAGCTAGCAGCAGCGGGCACTCTGAATCTTCCGTCGACATCGAGTTTGGCGATGATTCGAGTTCTCCTACGGCTAAAAAACTCGAGCCGACCGATTAGGAACTTTTTATTTTTTACTTGTATTTGGAGGTATTTTTTGAAACCGGCGGTATGTTTATGTAAACCGTGCGGTTAACATTTTGTAACATTTTATGAAATAGAAATGAAGGAAAAACTTTACCTTTGATGTGTAGCTTACTTTATTTCTAATTTTTCTTACTTGTATAAGTCTGCGCGGTCTCAGTGTAACTTCTGATTTAATAGATAGCTAACATATAAACCGGTCTGAGGCCATACTGCGACTTCAATGAAATTACCCGCAAGAGAGAGATACCTACGGCTTATTTAAGAACACACATCGAATATAAGCCGCGCGGCTAACAGTTTAAATGGCCAGTAGCCTTAATGAAGAAATCGAGTTATCTACTGTGAAGACAGAAATCCTCGTAGCTTATATGTAAATAAATTATGACCAGTAAGCCGCGCGGCTAATAACCTTAGCCGCCGAAAAGCCCAAACAATGAATTATAAGTTTGCGGCTAGGGCGAACTCTGATATAGACCGCGCTTTTGATGAAAGAGAAGGATAGAGAAATAGTCTGTGGCTTCTAATATGATCATACAAGCCAGTAATCAAAATACTAAACATGCTTAGTCGGCAAACAAGTTGCATGTTGAAACCGAATAAGATAAACCTAGCAAATTATTAATTGACTGAAATAAGTCGGCCGGGTTCCCGAATATATAAATAATAAGCCGGCAGATAGGCACATAGAAGCCAAATAATTTAAGCCGGAAAGAGTAACCGGGCGGTCTGTGTATTGAATGATATAAATTGGCACAGGCCGCTTAATAAAAACCGTAAGATAGCGGATAGGCTCGTGTTGTCCTGCAAGAATAGATGGAGCTATGGGCTTATGTGTCGATGTGGGCAGCTGCGTGTGGCAGTACTTTCCACACAAAGAACACATAAGTGGGATTAAAGTTCTTAATATTCGCGACCGATGTCAAGCGGGACGAGTACGCAATGTCTGCGAGGAAGGTCAATCGGGACAAGTACGTAATGTTTGCGACTGATGTCAAGCGAAATTTCCACTACACATCTGCCACTAATGTCAAGTGGGATTTGGAGGGCTTAAGAATTTAAAGGGCCATCTCGAAGTCCATTTATGAAGGCATGTAAGTAATAATCTTGATGGACGCTACAAACATCCAGAAATTCCTTTTGGAACCGGTCAACGAAATCCGGATTAGACTCGTCAATTCATTGTTTGATTCGGAAGAAAGCTCCAACGTCTCTTCTCCGCTTCCTGTAAGTAGTGAACCTTGAAATGAATTGACTTCGAAGATCTTTAAAACTGGTTACCGATCGATGTGGCAGACTATAATACCATTCCCTTGCAATATCTCCAAAAGATATAATAAGAAGTTTACATTTTATTCCGTTTGACACCATTCTTAATGAAATAGCCGATTCAAAGGCTTGCAAATGAGAAAACAGATCATCACATCCGGAATACTCCGGGAGATGCGGTACTCTAAAATCATCAGAGACAGTATCCCAATGAATCCAGTCAATAAACGGAGATGGGACTTCTTCTTCTTCTTCTTTATAAGGAGGTTCTCTTGCAACAGATTTTTGCGTATATTCAACCCAACTCCGAGAGAATTTGCTATCATTGCCAAGGGCCCCATCATTAAAATATGAACAATCTTGCACTTCCGAGAGATCAACAGTAGTTGACATGAAATTAGATTCACTCTGTCCCTTTGCAGGATTATTTTTAAAAGGAAGAAAATAACCAAACTTTTCTCAGAGGCTGCCGACTAGTTGCGGCTTGAACTGGAGGTTAGACAATGGGACAAGCTGATAGGAAGACCGGAAGGAAAGCTGGCGGGTAGAACGACTGGTTCTACAGTGCTGGAGGCGGGCTGAAAACATTAGCGGGCGAAGTCGCGGCCTGCTTGACAGGCCATCGAGCTATACAAGATAGAGCGGTCTGACCAGGCTAGATAGCTGATTTCATCGACTAATCGAGATCTGAAGGTCGCATGTTAACTGTTGATACACGAAAACGGACAGGGAGTCAGGAAACAACAGTTAACGGTCCGAGCACTGGGGGAATGAAGGGAAAAGAGGATACTGTCGAATAGTCGATTACTAGCGGTCGTAGCTAACGGACAGAAAAAGAGGCCACTGGTAGCGGCAATAGCAGAATTCGCCCGTCGCGGCTTAAATGCCCTTCCTTGCATGGGCTATCCTTTTATTTAAAGAGAAGCGGTTACAAGAAGGAGAAAAAGATGAATCCGGCTGGACTGCAAGCCGCAAAGCACTATACTTGAGACAGCAGCTCTTAACAAGCAAGCTCCTGGATGCAAGTAAGTGTGCCTTGGGGAGTGCGCCCTCCACCAATTTATAGGCTCGGGGGCCTGCCCAAGTGGGCCGGGCTAAAGTTACCGGCTGCTCGGGGTACAAGAGAACCGGGCAGAGGTGAGGGGAAACAAATGAGCAGAAAAGTAGAAAAGAGGGTAGCCGCGTGGCCTGGCAGATTCCTCCTGGCGAGGTGACGGACTGGGTCCTGGACCTTGGCATTGAGCAGGGCCGGAGATGGCAGCGGCATGATATGGAGACCGCCCGATGTCGATGACGACCAGTTGACTTGAACTGCGTGGTGGCTAGAAGGAACAGGCCGCCCGGTATCTGACGACCGGTCGACTTGACATGCTTGGCGGCTAGAAGAACCAGGCCGCCCGGTCTGGAAAGCTGTCGAACTGGTCGCGAATTCCGGGCTTAACACCCATTGGATGTCATTATAACACTAGGGCTGAGTCAGGTTAATGCTCAACACCCACTGTCAGGCTCTAACCTAGCTGATTGGGCTGGTGGTAGCGCCTAGAGGAATATGGATGGTAAGTTTTTCTCGCTCTAGGGTTTGGTCCCGAGATGATCCCGCTGCCAGACTTCCACCTTGCTGACAGGGCTGGGATCCTAAGATGACGTCGTAATGAGACCAGTTGATGCTCATCATCTACCGTCAGGCTCTCACTTAGCTGATTGGGATGGTGGTGGCACCCAAAGGAAGACAGATGGCAAGTTTTTCTCGCTCTGGGTTTAGGTCCTGAGATGATCACACTGTCAGGCTTCCACCTAGCTGACAGGGCCAATATCCTCAGGTGACGTCATTATGACCCTAGAGGGCTGAGATCGGTTGATGCTTAATACCCGCTGTCAGGCTCTCACCTAGCTGATTGGGCCAGTGGTAGCGCCCGAGGGTTGATGGATGAAAAGTTTTTCTCGCTCTAGTGTTAGGTCCTGGGATGCTGACGCTGTCAGGCTTCTACCTAGCTGGCAGGGTCGGGATCCCCGTTAGACATCGTTATTACCCTGAGGCTGAGTTGGAGATATTTTTATCCATAAGGATTCCACCTAGCTGACAGATACGGGATTCTCGATAAATGTGGCAGTATCTAAAAGCTGAGATCTAAGTATTTGAACTTCGGGGGCAAAGGTCACGGGGACAATAAGGGGTTGAGCTCGGAAATCTCCAAGCGAACCGGGAAGGGCAAGCTGAGACCCTGGCAGGACTACGAGCCGGGACTATCATCGTCAGCTACACTCTAGCCTGCTGTAGTTTTAGTTTGAGGAATCTCAGCTTTTCACCAGGTCTCAAAGAACGAAGGGCCGCCACAAGCGAGCATAGCCTTCGCAGATCCAGCTCTGCAAGTGACTAGGCTTACTGCTATGATGTGCATATCTGAATACAGAGCAAAGGGTATTGCAAGCTTAGTTCTCAACATCTACTGAGGAATGCAAGAGGAGGCGATCCTCGGCGGTATATTTCTGCCCTCCTAAAATTTTACTTGTGAATTTCTGAAGATTTCAGCTTGGCATTGGCAAGAAAGAAGGGAGCTCGCAGGCGAGCTGGATAGTTGCAAGCCTAGCACGGCGAGTATTCCTCCTGTTGACTATCCCGGTGTAGCGAGCTATCAAGGCCTCTCTACGAGCATGAATCCTAACCCAAATACATTCTAGCGGCTCGCTCCACCTTGGTGAGGTCGCCCTATGGAGGAGGGAATCTCTCAGGCGAGCACATCATAGTTAGTAAGGTCAAAAAAGAGAAATTGAGATCCGAGTCATTCTTTTTCATTAATATATCAATTTACAAAAGGGGGTGCTCGCCTCGACGAGATTACAAAAGAAGGGGGAAGTATTTATAGCAAAAAAAGGCACGGGTGTGATTCAGCTCTCGCATTCCCCTCCTGATGCATGATCCTCACTCTCCTCGCATCCAGATGTGTGGCCGTCCTTGTAGCCTTCGACTTCGTTGAAGAGCCACTCCAAGCTTTCCTCCTTCTCGCAGGGAGGAGTGGCTGGTGGAAATAAGTTTGACATGAGGTCCCTTGTTGTGATCTCGTCACATCCCTCCACCAGCAAGTCCATGTCCTTCATCATCTGGAGGGTGTAGTCGGCGGTGCTGATGGAGTTGATCTGCAGGTTCTCGGCAACCTCGGCCTAGTCGTAGACCTTCAGCAACTTAGGGGGGATTACCGGGTCTCTGCCGTACAGGGGAAAGAAGATATCCATAAGGAGGATGAGATCACCATGGAGACAATAATTTTACCCCTTCAATTTCTGATTCTCCTTCTCTAGCTCGGCGGCACAAGCCTGCATCTTACACGTGGCTTTGGCATCCGGGAATGAACGGTAAGGTACGATTTATATTCATAAAAAATCTAATGGAAAAAGGAATGGGCGGGCCGGCGATTACCATCCCGCTGGCGGCCTTTGTAAGGAGATTTTCTGCGACCTGCATTCTTCTTACCTGGTCGTAGCGTTGTCCTTGGTGAGGTTGCGGTCCTTCTCGGCCTTTAGTATTTGGTGGTTGAGGTTGAAGCCTCGGCTGACCACCATGTGGTGCAGCAACAGGGCCCGCATCTTGTGCTGCAGGCCCTCGCGACCGAGCTGCCGGAGGGTCATCCCCTTTTAGGCCTCGACGTCCTCGCGCCTATACACGCCGAAGCCTAGAGCATAGGCGGACCTCAACGCAGGTTGACCTCCCGACCAGGAGGGATGGAGCGATGAGATAGATATGTGGTGGGCACACTCATAAAATTTCACCATCGGCTAGCCGACCGGGTCTTTCGATTTTCCCCCAAATCCAAAGAGGGGGTGGCTCTTCAACAGGCCCAGATCGCGGACCACAGTCGCTGCTGCAAAGGAGGAGGGCTCTCCGCCCTCCAGGACTTTCTCTTGCAAACCCTTTTGTGTGCTCTTTGGCGACCACTCGGGCGTGGTCTCCAGCGAGCTGATGTAGATTTGTTTTTATTATTATTGTTTTGTCTCCACTGAACTTGTTGTTGTTGTTGTAGTTTCCCCCAGGAGACCACCGTCGCCTTCCTCTTTTGCGGCGGGGAACGGCGAAGCGAGCTGGACCCTTCGAGGCTATGTCATTTCCTGCTGGAGGAGGATCCGCCTGACCCCAATTCACCTCGACAGGCCACTGCCGATGCCCGCTTCTGTGCGAGCGGGTCCGAACCGAGTCCCGAGCCCGTATGATGCGGATGCTCGGGAATTGTTCTCTCCCCGATAAGAGATGACTGGGATTTATAAAAGCAATTGTCGTAAGCGAGCCCATCAAAAATAGAGGGTGAAAATGTACCTTCGCCAGGGAGAACGAGGAGGAGCGAGTCGAGGCCCCTTCGAAGGAAGGCGACCTCGAAGTCCTTCTCCAAGAAGAACTTGTGAAACTTGGCGACGTCGCCAGATAGTGTTGGAGGCCGTTATATCTCCTCGCTCTTCTACTGGGGGGAGAAGGGTATGTTGCCCAGGTCTCCATTGATGAAGACGATCTTGGATACCCAGTTTGGGTTTTTGTTGGCGGTCTCGCTAACCTTGATGTGCGAGCCCAGCAGGGAAGCGGCCCCATCGTTGGTCGCATGGTTGGTGAAGAGTTTATAAAAGATGGCGAGGTTGAACTCAATCCGCTCGTGGCAGAGGTGACAGATGAATGCGACCATCATAACGATCGTGTTCGGGTTCAACTGCACGGGCACTACGCCGAAGTACTTGAGAATTTGGCAGATTTTCGGCCAGTGGGGGAGGCGCAGCCCCTCCTCGAAATACGGGATAGGGAATGAAATATCATCCCTGTAGAATGTTTTGATGTCCTCGCCCTCTGCGGGCCGGCGCGCCTCAAAGCCTGGGGGACGTACTAGCCCCTGAAGCTAATGAGCTCGCGCTCAGTGGAGTTCACGTCAAAGAAGAGGTACTCAGTAAATTGCTGAGCACACTCAGAGTGCCCGTCGGCATCAGGCAGAGTTTTGCCCATGATTCGTAGAGTGGGGGGGTTTGCACGAGTGGGTAGCGAGGAGAGCTGTAGATGGGGGTATGAATGCAATAAAGGTGATGGGCCAGTGGGTCGGTGAGTGTGCCTATTTATAAAAAACAGAATTTATGGACGAGCTAACTGGGCAGTCCAACTCGCCAACACCCGCTCGCCGTCCACAACTTGCCTGCCCAGCTTACCAATCTGGCGACATGACCTATCCTAGTGCAAGCAGAGATCTAGTTGGCACATCCTATTATTTCCAATATCATACAAAATTATAAAAATTATTTGAAGTTATTAAAGACAGGGACTATCGTAGCCCCAAAAATTAAAAAGTTCTTAGAAAGCAGAAGTAGTTTGGTCAGCCCACACGAGATGGGGTGCTGGGGGAGAGGGCCTCTAAGGTCAGCTAGGGAGCCATTTCCATTTAACCTGACCTCTCGTAGCCATCCCCGCAGATCGGTGCGGGGCGAGCAACTCATGGACTAGGCCCAGGTCCCGGCTGAAGGCCTGCAGGTTCTCATTGATCCTCTCCAAGACTGGGGTGGGCGATGTAACATCGCAAAAAGGAGCAGGAAGGTGAAACGTCGATGGGGAGTTCGAGGAACATCGAACAGGAGTTCGATGAACGTCGAACAGGAGGTCGACGAATGTCGAACAGGAGGTCGACGGACGTCGAACGGCATTCGACAAATGTTGAACCGGAGTTCGACGAACGTCGAACCGGAGTTTGACGAACGTCGAAACAGAGTTCGACGAATATGGTGCTGTGCTGTTGCTTGTCTTCTTTCGGAGAAAGTCGACCAATGTTCTCACGTAACAACAGCACATTCTTTTGACCAGCATGCTGCCTTTTCGAGTAAGACGAAAGTCAAATAGAGTTTGGAGTAACAGCGGCCAATGAGGAGTGGGTTGACTTTTCAACTCAAATCATGGTTGTTGTTTTAGGGTGAGATGAGATCATGTGGGTGGGGTTAAACCCGGGGATACTTATGTAGAGGGATATGGAATGAGGAATTCATTATTTCCTTCTCCACTCTCTCTCTCTCTTCCATTCATCTCCTTTAAGTGTTCTTGGGCGAAGGAACTAAGGAGTGCAGTACTTGGTGCTGAAGGAGATTCCATTATATGAAGCAGGATCCGACGATAGATCTGTGAAGGGTAAAGTGAGGCGCTCACTTCCATCCGCGTAGAAAAGCTTTGCCATGGCTCTGAAGAGAACGTCAAGGGTAACAATTTTCCTTCTCGGACATGTGAAGTCCTTATTTTGGCATGTGCATGGAATCCCCCACCAACAGGTTGAGAATCGAAGGATTTTCATTGGGTTGATTCATGTTATCCCCAATTACGTTTGCATATAGATCCGAAAATGTGTGGTACAGAATAGCCATGCTGTGCGAAGCCCATCCAAACAGGTTGGTCTGTATTGGTGATGCTTTATTTTGCACATCGGAGAAGACTCCGCGTATAAATGAGTATTTTGTGGAGTAGGTTGGTTGTGCCTGTGAGTGGAGTAACAGGAAGTATTGGAGTGGAGTTTTAGGAAAATACCCTAGAAATTCATGTGTTGTATGTGATAATACGTTTTGTAGTGTAAACTATTAGGGTATTTTAAGGTTTTTAATCTGCAAATCATGTCTTGTAAGCTTATATTTTGACCTCCTTTTATATATATTATTGCCACTAATGTCTTTCTCTCTTTTTTTTGCAGATTTTCTTAGTTTCGGCCAAAATGACCCTGACACGCCATCCGTGGGCATGTCACCGGGCGTGTAGCCTTCCCGAGGAAGATTACTGACAGAAGCCATTTCGTCGAGCTAAGATTATTTCGTCGAGCTCGACATTTTCGTCGAACTCAGCATTTTCGTCGATCTCAGCTTATTTAGTCGAGCTCATCTCATTTCTTTGAACGTGCCTTCAGCAAAATTCGTTGACCCAGCCTTTAGCCATTTTGTCGAACTCACTTTCAACATTCGACAATCGTCAATCTCCCCATTCTTTCTGAATTCGACAATCGTGGATCTTTCCCCTTCTTGCTTCAGTTAACGATCATCGATCTCCCGCCTTCTTTTTCCATTCGACGTTCGTCGAACTCACTTTCAGTGATCGACGTGTAACACCTCCCCTGTAATGGACGTATAATATGGGTCCGGCCGGGGCCCCACAACATACGAACACCACAACTTTAGTATTAAAAGTTGATATAGCTACCCAAACTCAAAACACTTGCACAACACAGCGGAAAACCAAGCACAACTAGAAGTTATCCACTAATCCAAAAGAGTAAACAAATGGCCTTAAGGCCTTACATCAAATGTCCAAAAGGGTATACAGTACAATCAAACATGAATGTGCTCAGCACTCCTAGTCTACCTCGGCATGCAAGCCGGACAAAAATAGTCTCAAACATACATCATCAAAAGTAGTGCTACAAAAGAGAAAAACACTTCATGGGCTTAGGCCTTTTTGGCCGGCGTGCTAGCTCCTGCGTGCGATCCTTGCCCTGTAAAAATTATTAGTAACGTGGGTCAGCAAAGGCTGACCTCAAACTGTGTAACAACACATCTCCTCCCGGCCGCCCCTAACGGACCCCGGGGAACCCTCCAACCTGCAAGTCAGCACTTCATATGCAATATAAATTTCTATAAATAGAAAAACATTAAAACAGGCTTGGATGTCTCAATCAACAAACATGTTCTCTACTGGTTGAGCATATAAAGAAAGGGCCTACTATGCAACATGAATGCAACACCCGGGCTTCACCCAAGGTACCCTAAACCGTATGCATCTATCACAACATCACAACATTTGGGTACTCACATTTCCCCAATTGGCATAAAGCCGCAAACATTGAGGGAGATACAACTCCCTCACACGGCGCACAGGCCGCCACATGGAAATCTTGCCAAGGCCCCACCCGCTCGTGAGCTTAGCCCCGGGCTTGCCTGCAAGCTCTGACGTCTCATGTCAGGATTCCAACAACCACAGACTGACCGATTCTAAGAAGCCTTGCTGGACCCCACCCGCTCATGGCCTCTTTGCCCGGGCTTGCCCCAAGCTTGGCATTCTCGTCAGTCTCACAGAAGGGGACTAGTCTCGCCGGGACACTCTCCACACATGACGCACGTGTCACGGGATAGCCAGCCGACCACGGAGATATAGCCACGCCTTGGCACAACACAACCAAGACTAAACACATCGCAATCCCTCTTTGTACCGCAGCGTTCCCGCGCTCCAAGGAAAACATCTCCAACTCGTGCGGAGCTAACCTTGTCCACCAAGGAAACCATCTCCATTCTCATTTGGAGCTAACCTTGTCAAGGAAACCATCTACCACCACGAGGAGCTAACCTTGTCCGGGTTCGACTACATGTACTCTTTTCAAGCAAACGGGACAATCACCACCACAACACAAACGGCAACTTGCCGCATCGGAAATCTCTATGAATCCCTAGTTCGTATGCAACATCACCGAGTCGGACTAACGGTCGCGACTACGGCTTCACCCACCATGCCTAATCCACTAGCGAAGCGGATCTCTAATGCAAAGATATGCCGGGGACGGACTCAATCGACCCGGAAGTTCCTCTTGAAACTTGGCAAGCCAAAACCCCTCTCATTTGAGAGTTTGGTGCCCAAAAAATAGAGAAAAGAAAACTAGATGATGCTAAAACGTGCATCCTAAAGACCGAGAGGAGAGATGTCGTTACCTTCCGACTCCTCTTCCTTGCCATGGCAAAATAGCTGGATGGAACACTTCGCAATGCTCCAAGCTTCACGGATCCGGACTCGGCTCGCGATTCGGAGCTCCGAAACCCTTCCTACAGCCCAAAAGTTCTTCTTCTTCCTCCTTGCTCTAGTTTCTCTCAAGAACTAAGAAAGAGAGGACTTGAAAAAGAATGAGGATCTGTAACCCTAAGTTCGGACTTAACTGTCCAGGAGATGGCCTGAACAGTTAGATCCCAAAACCAGAAAAAGACTGGCTGCGATTCGCCTGGAAAATAACAGACCTGGGCCGAACACGGCCTGGCACACGCCCGTGTCCAGGGCCGTGTGCCTCATTCGCCGTCTCAAATCGACGCGCCTGGAATCAGACACGGGCATTCGACACGCCCGTGTTCAATCCGACACGCCCGTGTCCCAAGTGACACGGCCGTGTGGCCTGCCGTGTATCTCCAACGACACGGCCCCAACACCAACCCGAGAGGTGACACGGCCTGGGACACGCCCGTGTCCCAAGCCGTGTGCCCCAGTCTCGACACACTGTCGAGCAAAAGTGTCGACACTTGGGCCGAGTGTCGACACGGCCTCGACACGCCCTGCGACACGCCCGTGTCGCAGGCCGTGTGCCTCACTCTCGACACTTTGTCGAGCACAAAGTGTCGACACTTGGGCCGAGTGTCGACACGGCCTCGACACGCCCTGCGACACGCCCGTGTCGCAGGCCGTGTGCCTCACTCTCGACACTTTGTCGAGCACAAAGTGTCGACACTTGGGCCGAGTGTCGACACGGCCTCGACACGCCCTGCGACACGCCCGTGTCGCAGGCCGTGTGCCTCCTGCCAGAACCCAAAAATTTTCCAGAACAGCAGACTGAACCTCTTGCAAAAACTGGGGTGTTACAACTCTCCCCCACTTAACTGAATTTCGTCCCGAAATTACAAAACAAAAGGGTACAAAACTTAAATTGTACCTGACAACAATAGTTCTGGATAGTCTTCTAGCATGGCCTGTTCTCGCTCCCACGAGAACTCCTCACGACCGCAGTTGTCCCAACGAACTTTCACAAGTTTAACTTCTTTATTCCGCAACTGCCGAATCTCCGAATCTTCTATAGCGATTGGAAGGACTCGCGACCTCAAGTCTTCCTCAATCGGCACCGATGCCGGCTCAATCACCACGCTAGCCTCCACCAAGGCTTTCCTCAACACGGAGACGTGGAAACGTCATGTAATCCACTCAAATCTGCGGACAATGCCAACCGATAGGCTGCTTCTCCTATCCGCTCAACAATTTCAAAAGGCCCCAAAAACCTTGGACTCAACTTCTTGAGTCGGCGAATCCGCGAGACGCCTTTGAACGGCTTGACCTTCAGATAAACCCAATCACCAACTTCAAATTCTAACTTCCGGTGACGAGCATTAAAATATTTCGCTTGCCTGTCTTGTGCCACCTTCATACGCTCTTGGATGGTCCGTACCATCTCACAAGCGTCAACTACCGCATCCTTTCCCAGAAGTTTGGTGTCTCCCGCCTCTGCCCAAGACATTGGCGTTCGACACCGCCTCCCATACAAAGCTTCGTATGGCGCCATCTTTATACTAGCTTGAAAACTGTTGTTGTACGCAAATTCTACCATGAAGAGGTGATCCTCCCACCTCTTGCCAAAATCATGAACGCACATCCTCAACATATCCTCCATAGTACGGTTCGTTCTCTCCGTTTTCCCATCAGTTTGAGGATGGAACGCCGTACTAAACTTTAGCTTCGTGCCCAAGCTCTTCTGAACCAGTCTCCAGTCCTTGGACGTAAACCGTCCATCGCGATCACTGACTATGCTCTTAGGAATTCCGTGCAGTCGCACAATGTTGCGAACATACAACTCCACCAGCTTCTCCACGCTGTCCTCTTTCCGGTTCGGGATGAAGTGAGCCACCTTGGTTAGGCGATCCACGATCACCCAAATAGCATCATTCCCATGCTGCGATCTAGGCAAACCATGCACAAAGTCCATGGAGATGTCCTCAAATTTCCATTCAGGAATTGGAAGGGGCTTCAGGAACCCGCCCGGTTTCTGACATTCGGCCTTCACCAAGGCACATGTTTGGCAACGACTCACATACAAAGCCACATCTCGCTTCAACCCCGGCCACCAAAAGGATTTCTTCATATCCAAGTACATCTTTGTACTGCCCGGGTGAATGGAGTACTTTGAGAAGTGAGCCTCAAACATCAACTCCTCACAGAGATTGCCAAACTGCGGTACACAAACCCTTCCGCCCTTTCTCAAGATTCCCCCGATCATCTCCCAGGTGCTGCTCTCGCCCGTTTGAGCCTCCAACACAAAAGGTTGAAACTCCACATCTAATCGGGTCGCTTCCCGAATACGATCGGACAAGTCGCTTTGCACTTCAATCCAGTTCAACCGAGCCACGCTAGACTCGCCTCTCGCAACACATTCCAATCCAAGGGACTCCCATTCCCGTACCAACCGCTCATCATGAGCTTCGATCCAATTTCCTAGCCCCGAGTACTTTCTACTCAACGCATCTGCCACCACATTGGCTTTACCCGGCGTGTACTGAATCGCCACTTCGTAGTCTCCAAGAAACTCAACCCATCTGCGTTGCCGCATGTTCAAGTCCTTTTGATCCAAGAGATACTTCAGGCTTTTATGGCCCGTGAAGATCTCCACTCTTGCGCCATAAACATAATGCCGCCAAACTTTCAGCGCGAAGATTACCGCCGCCAACTCCAAGTCATGGACGGGGTAATTCCTCTCATGAGGTTTCAGCTGTCTAGACCCAAAAGCTATCACCTTCCCATGTTGCACCAAAACGCAACCCAAACCGCATCCCGATGCGTCACTGAAAATTTGAAATCCATCTGTCCCTTGCGGTAAACTCAAGATCGGAGCCATCATAAGCCTCTCCTTTAGCGCCTCGAATGCTTGACCGCACTCTTGGGTCCACACAAATTTATGGTCTTTGCGAGTGAGAGAGGTGAGGGGTAGAGCTATCTTCGACAAATTCTCCACGAATCTCCTATAATACCCGGCTAGTCCAAGAAAACTTCGGACTTCCGCCACGGTCCTCAACACCGGCCAATCTCTGATGGCCTCCACTTTCGCTGGATCCACTGCCACCCCATCACCACTAATCACGTGGCCCAAAATGCCACCTTCTCCAACCAGAACTCGCATTTGGAGAATTTTGCATACAACTCATTCTCCCTCAACACTTGCAAAACTATTCTCAAGTGGGTCTCATGCTCCACTTCCGACTTGGAGTACACCAGGATGTCATCGATGAAGACAACCACAAACGAATCCAAGTAATCCCGAAATACTCGATTCATCAGATCCATGAACACCGATGGTGCGTTCGTCAGCCCGAACGGCATCACCGTAAACTCAAAGTGCCCGTACCTTGTACCAAAGGCAGTTTTGGGTATGTCCTCATCCCGAATTCGTAGCTGATAGTATCCTGACTTCAAGTCCAACTTCGAATATACCACTGACCCCACCAATTGGTCAAACAGGTCGTCTATCCGAGGGATCGGATACTTATTCTTGACGGTCAACTTATTAAGCTCTCGGTAGTCTATGCACAGGCGCATGCTACCGTCTTTCTTCTTTACAAACAACACCGGTGCGCTCCACGGTGAAGAACTGGGTCTAATATACCCTTGCTCCAACAGTTCCTGTAACTGAACCTTAAGTTCCGCTAACTCCTTTGGTGCCATCCTAAATGGAGGACGTGACACCGGTCTAGCCTCCGGCACTAACTCGATCGAGAAGTCGATCTCCCGCCGAGGAGGCTCTCCAGGAAGTTCATCCGGAAACACATCCTTGAACTCTGCCACCACAGGCACTTCCTCAATCGACAGTTGGGAGAGACGAACCTCCAAAAACGCTACAAGCGCTACACCACCCTGGTTAACCGCCCGCACCAACTGCATGGCCGATATCAGGGAACAGGCCACTCCACCAAGGCCCTCAAACTTGACTTCTGTTTGCCCTTTACTCCTTAAGGTCACCACCTTAGAAAGGCAGTCAATACTGGCGCGCTGCTCTGCAAGCCAGTCCAAGGACTGGAGACTGGTTCAGAAGAGCTTGGGCACGAAGCTAAAGTTTAGTACGGCGTTCCATCCTCAAACTGATGGGCAAACGGAGAGAACGAACCGTACTATGGAGGATATGTTGAGGATGTGCGTTCTTGATTTTGGCAAGAGGTGGGAGGATCACCTCTTCATGGTAGAATTTGCGTACAACAACAGTTTTCAAGCTAGTATAAAGATGGCGCCATACGAAGCTTTGTATGGGAGGCGGTGTCGAACGCCAATGTCTTGGGCAGAGGCGGGAGACACCAAACTTCTGGGAAAGGATGCGGTAGTTGACGCTTGTGAGATGGTACGGACCATCCAAGAGCGTATGAAGGTGGCACAAGACAGGCAAGCGAAATACTTTAATGGCCCAAGCTCTTCTTATCCTAGTTTGGGTACTCCTTTTGTATTAGTTTTTGTAACTTCTTTAGTAGCGTATTGTTAATGCTAGCTTAAATTTCATTTCCTGGAAGTGTAATATCTTTTATTTCAAGTTGTAAGCTCCTTGTTTGAGTTAATATAAAGCTTGTTTTCTTTTACTTGTTTCTATTTTGTTTGAATACAATCCTACTCATCTCTCTTCCTTCATTTCTCCATGATTAACTAATCCTCCTTATACTCGATCTTCATGATCAGAGGTTCAATTTGATTAAGGTATGATTCTCTAGTTTGCTCTTTCTTTGTAAGACTTAGACATTTGATTTACTCTTGATTAATCATGTTTGGAGATATATTATCGATGTATATTTTCCTTCTTTGTTTCCACTCCTAGTTAACTGAGAGGCTCGTAGTTTGGAGTGAACGCTCAAGAGTAAAGAGAGTTGCATGCGACCCTCGAGAGAGGTAGACGTTAAATCTCCTAGATTGGAGTGAAAACCAATAGCAGGGTTCACAGCATAAAGCGAGCTTTAGGCCACCAATTTGGACGAGAGTTCGGTCGGGCCTTCCTAAAATCAGGTCGACATGAATTCAAGAGAAGCGTGTTCATGCTTTTGAAACCTCCACGGTCAATGTCCTTTGCAATATTAAGTTAGAGTTTATTATCGCATGTTTTGATCAACTTTAGCCGAGGTGATTCTCGATCGAGTGCTTTTCTTTATCATTGTTCAACCCCTCGTTGTAATCGCCTTTAGTAGCTCTCTTTTTAACTGCAAGTAGTTCTCTTTTTAGTGCAATATTTCTTTTTTGCTTATAAATTAGTTCTTGTTTTTAGTTTATTAAATTAATCGAAAAAATCATTATGATAAAATAATAGCGATCTCCTCGAAGTAGAAGTAGTCATTACGCCCCAGGGAAAATACGACCTTGGTATTAATCTTTAGTATCCTATACTATAAACGATAAGGTACACTTTCCTTTATCGGATATAGAATCAGAGAATATTATCAACTTCCCCAATCAACCTTCTCTTTTCTTTAACCCCACTTCTCCAACTTTTGCGATCACAAGTATCAAGTTTTTGGCACAATTGCCGGGGATAGTTTTGAAATTTTGAAAAATTGACAGCTATTATTTTTATCATTTTTTTCTCTCTCTTTTTTCTCTTACCCATCTTTCGCGGTTGATTTTTTTTATGGATAGTTTTTTTCTTGTGGACAGTTCGGTAACTCTCATGAGGAATGTTAGGTTGGATATCCTTCATCCATCCATGATTTTATTGCTTCCGGATCAGACCAATTTGGCCAATTGATCCATCCGCGAATTTTTTTTCAAGTGGTTACTATGATTTTCAAATTCCTTCCTACCCTTCTCCTCCGAAATTTTCTGAATTTA
Source organism: Platanthera guangdongensis (assembly GCA_039583875.1). Taxonomy (NCBI): domain Eukaryota; kingdom Viridiplantae; phylum Streptophyta; class Magnoliopsida; order Asparagales; family Orchidaceae; genus Platanthera; species Platanthera guangdongensis. The sequence goes on from CM077159.1 coordinate 82,567,679, forward strand.
ATTTTTTCGGAGATTTCTTGAATGGTCATTTTGATCCTAGCCCTGCTTTGAACTACTCTGGGTGGCAACACCCTGATCATTCTTGGGGCCATGGTGATCATCAACCCATTCCATCTCAAAATTTCTCCGCTTTTTCTCCGCAAGGTTGCATGCCTCCTGTTTGTGATTTTAGCGAGAATGAAAACATTTTTGATTTTGCAGCATTTAATGCAAGCATCAATGCTCATTATAAAATAATTTCTAACAATTTAGCTTCTCAGGCCGCAATTCTTTCTTTTCTTCGTCCTCCTCCTCCTACTTATCTTTCGAATGATGAATCTTTGGACTTTCCGCCGTGCCTTAATAACTCGCGAAAGATGATTATTCAAAATTCCATTGTGCTTACAACCTCTCGAGGAGGAGATTTCCCGCGATATCCCGATTTTTTCCAATTTTCCGAGGAAGACGAACTTTCCTGTGTTCGATCTTTTGAGGATTTGATTTTTCGGATATCCCGTTTTTCTCCCAATCTATGAAAATGATTGATATCCAAGTGGAGCAACCAGATCTTTTTATCCAAAAAATTCCTTGTGATCAACCACCGCCTTTTTCTTTTTCTTCTCTTCCCCCCTCCTTGCAAAAATTTCTCTTCTTTTTCTTCTTTTATTTTTCCATCTAATTTAGTTTATAGTTCTCCTTCCTTTCCCCCTTCTAATAGTTTATTTTATTTTACTAAAAAAAATTCTTTTTCTAAATCTTTTTCCTTTTTGTTTTATTTAAAATTTAAAAATTACAAAAAAATATTTTTTTTTCTTAAAAAATGTTTGGGCACTTACGCCGCAACGCATATCACGCGAGTTGCCATCACATTTCTCTTTCTATTTTCCATTTTTCTAACCAATAACGTCGAGCTCAACGGCGTTTTAAACAAAGGGCTCTCTTGGGAGGCACCCCTTGCTTATCTTTTTTGTTGTTGTCTTTTTTTTGTTTTGTTTTGTGCAGGAATAAGCTCCCGTGTGTTTGTGTCACTTCTCACCTCTCAACTTAGACTCGAGCCGGTCTTTAGCTCAAGTTTGGGGGGACGCATTTTTCAATGTATGGGCATCAAGCGCTATGGAAACATCTTTTCCTTTTCTTTGTATTTCTTTTTTCAATTATGTACTTTCATTTATGTTTTGTTTTCTCTCTCTCCTTCCCCTCTTTTCTCCATTGAGGACAATGTCCATTTTATGCTTGGGGGAGGATTTCCTCCTTCTCTTTTCTTTATTTTGTTTCCTTGAAAAAAAAGAGAATATCTTAAAAATCCAAAAAAAGAGAATATCTTAAAAATCCAAAAAAAGAGAATATTTCAAAATAAAAAAGGAGAATATCTTAAAAATCCAAAAAATAGAAAATATTTCAAAATCATATATATATTTATATTTATATACTATTTGTTTTTTACTTTAATAATTTAAACAAATTTTGGTATTTCAATAGTACCCCTTGCTTTTATTTTGTTTATTTTCAAAATTCCTTATAACAACTTAGCTAATTATGATTTTTCTAATCGTTTTTAAATTATGTTTCACAACTAAAATGTTGGTCATGCTGTGTTTCTAATTCACGGTAGCATGTTAACGTGAAACGTTTTTCTAAAACTCGCATTTCTATTTTGGTTTTTCGTTCTTTATTTTCTTTACTTTCTTAAAAATCTTTCATCCACTATTTTTCTTTTTCTTTTTTGGATGATTTTTGTAATGTCAACTTTCGATTAGAGTAGTAGATGTGAACGATCCAAGCCGCCTATTATTTCTATTTTCAAGATAATTTCATTAATCTTCATTTATTATCTAGGATTTTCTTTTTGAAATTTTTCAAGGCTTATGCTTTAGATAAATTTGGTAACATGTAAATGATTTCTGCCATTTTTGTTTTCGTTTGACCCTTCTTTTCAACCTAAAAATTTTTATCCCTAGTTAGCCGCTTTTGACCCTTTTTCCGATTTCAATTGATAGCTCCACTTATCATCTCATTTTCACCAAAGCTAAAATTTTCAACCTTTCTAATCACACTAACCTTTCGAGTTTCATTACAATTTTCATGATTATGATATGGTTGTTTTAAGATATGATTGGAGAACTTTTTGAAAAATGCATGCTTAAAAGAAGTGTTTACTTTTGTTTGGCCAATCTCAAAATGAAAAGAATATTATTTATGGCCTTTATTTGTTTTTGTTAAAAAAGAGAAAGGAAAGAAAATGGAAAAAAAAGTAATGAAAATATTGTATTTATGATTAAAATTTTTGAAACTCTTTATTTTGGTTTACTGTGATTTTAAAGCCTTCATGTTAATCTTTGAATTCCACTACTAATCATAATCCTAAACCAAACATTTCGGTCCTAATAAGTCGTTTTGATTCATGTTTTTGAATTTTTTTAGCTAAGTAAAGAATAGAAGTAAAATAGTAATGTTTTGGATTTAAATTTAGAATTTTGTTATTTGAATGATTTAGTTATATTGTGTCTCTTGGATCTAGTAACAACTCAATGTGCTTTTTCATTTTTTTTGCTTTGCTTAAATTTATTTATAGAATTTTGTTAAAATTTTGGATGATTTATTTTCGTTAGTAAAGCTTATAAATTGTTAAACAATATTTATGTAATTATTTTAGGTTTATGTTTCACTTTCTCCCTACTTAGAATTGCACATTGTAGTTGTGTTAGCATAGTTAGAATTTTCCTAATTAGTCACTTTTATGTTAGCTAGTTTTTATATTTTTGCTTGAGGACAAGAAAAGCTTAATCTTGGAGGAATTTGATAATACATTTTGTAGTCTAAAATATTAGGGTATTTTAAGGTTTTTAATGTGCAAATCATGACTTTTAAGCTTATATTTTGAGCTCCTTTTGTATATATTATTGCCACTAATGTCTTTTTCTCTTCTTTTGCAGATTTTCTCAGTTTCGGCCAAAATGACCCTGACATGCCCCCTGACATACCCTCCCTGGGCAAGCCACCTGTCGTGTAGTCTTCCCGAGGAAGATTGCTGCCAGAAGCCATTTCGTCGAGCTCAGCTTATTTGGTCGAGCTCAGCATTTTCGTAGAGCTCATCATTTTCGTCGATCTCAGCCTATATCGTCGAGCTCAGCTTATTTCGTCGAACTCGCCTTCAGCAAAATTCATCGACCCGGCCTTCAGCCATTTCATCGAACTCACTTTTTGTGTTCAATGATCGTCGATATCCCCCTTCTTTCTGCATTTGACGATCGTCGATCTCCCCACTTCTTTCTTCATTTAACAATCGTCGATCTCCCGCCTTATTTGTTTATTTGATGTTCGTCAAACTCACTTTCTTCGATCGATGAACTCCTCCAATTTCATTGAGCTCTCCCTCCTTCTCCTCTGAATTCGCCAAACTCCTCCTGCTCCTTCTCCTCTGATTTTTTCGAGCTCTGTCCTCCTTTCACAAAAGCTTGTTGCCGCATTTAAAGATTTTTGGTTGCTGCATGTCAACAGTACTGACATGCCCCCTATATGGGCGTGTCGTAGGGCGTGTACCACCTTTTTCGACAATTGACGGATTTCCAACAACTGCTTGAAGCATGATGTTTCTTACATGCCCACCCTACATGGGCGTGTCTTAGGGCGTATCCACCAACTTACAAAAGAAACATCATTTCTATCAGATTTCAATTTTCGAGGTCAACCTCGTACCTGTCACGCCCCTCTGACACGCCCCCTCTGCCGTGACGGGGGGGGGGGGGGGGGGGGGGGCGTGACCTTCCCGAAAAATATCTATTAATTCAGACCTCCCCTTATGAAAAAAAAGACAGTTTTGGAGTGAGAGGGGAGGTGCTACCCCTTTGTTTTCTTGGAGTTTTTTCATGCTTCTCCTCTCCCTCTTTCTCATTTTAAGTTTTTCTTATCCTAGTTTGTATACTCCTTTTGTATTAGTTTTTGTAACTTCTTTATAGCTTAATGTTAATGCTAGCTTAGTTTTCATTTCCTACAAGTGTAATATCTTTTATTTCAAGTTGTGAGCTCCTTGTTTGAGTTAATATAAAGCTTGTTTACTATTACTTGTTTCTATTTTATTTCAATGCACTCCTGCTCATCTCTCTTCCTCCATTTCTCCATGATTAACTAATCCTCGTTATATTCGATCTTGATCATCCGAGGTTCGAGTTAATTAAGTTATGATGCTCTAGTTTGCTCTTTCTTTGTAAGGCTTAAAGCTTTGATTTACTCTTGATTAATCATGTTTGGAGATATATTATCGATGTATATTTTCCATCTTTGTTTCCACTCTTAGTTAGTCGAGTGGCTTGTAGTTTGAAGTGAATGATTAGGAGTAAAGAGAGTTGCACGCAACCCTCGAGAGAGGCAGACGTTAAATCTCCTGGATTGGAGTGAAATCCAATAGCGGGGTTCACAGCGTAAAGCAAGCTTTAGGCCTCTGATTTGGACGAGAGTTCGGTCAGACCTTCCTAAACTCATGTGGGCACGACTTCGAGAGAAGCATGTTCATGATTTTGAAACCTCCACGGTCAAGGTCCTTTGCCTTATTATGTTAGAGTTTATTATCGCATGTTTTGATCAACTTTAGCCGAGGTGATTCCCAATCGAGTGCTTTTCTTTATCATTGTTAAACCCCTCATTGTAATCGCTTTTAGTGGCTCTCTTTTTAACTGCATGTAGTTCTCTTTTTAGCGCAATATTTCTTTTTAGTTTTCTTTTTAGCTTAGAAATATAGTTCCTGTTTTTAGTTTATTAAATTAATCGAAAAAATCATTTTTATAAAATAATAGAGATCTCCTCTAAGTAGAAATAGTCATTACGCCCCAGGGAAAATACGACCTTGCTATTAATCTTTAGTATCCTATACTATAAACGATAAGGTACACTTACCTTTATTGGATATAGAATCAGAGAATATTATCAACTTCCACAATCCACCTTCTCTTTTCTTTAACCCCCCCCCCCCCCCCCACTTCTCCACCTTCACGATCACGAGTATCAGTATGTTATGGAAAGACCATTTTTTCTGACACTGCAGGAAGCTGCAGGGTTTGGGTTGAGTTTGGGTGTACAAAGAGACCTTCTATTGGCCCCACCAAGTGATCGTGACGAATGGTGGCACCAACTCCCTTTTTTATTATGAAGCCAGTCATTAGAGGACAGTGTGGCTATTGTGAGCTATGCTCTCTTAAAGGCCAGTGAGCTAAATAGACAAGGGGAGGTCGACCCGCGTCAGTCTAGATGTTGAACTAGAGATTTGAGCAACGGCCAAGGGCTGAACTGTATCCACATTATGGTTGTCTAACTTGAGTGCCTAATTTATTGGCGTTCGTTAGGATCACATAATGAGAGCCTTGGAATATACGCCTTCAAGACTAAAGTCTCCGGCCGTGGGCCGTGGAGCATGAATGTTCAATGTTTACCATTGGGTCTGGGTACTTTGAATGTGCCCTGAGTGCACGGAGCGTCAGGTCATGCGGTCGACATTTGTGATATCTTGAATTGTGCATGATTGCATGTTTTATGATATACCTACTTGTGAAAATGCTATGCCTATAGTGAAGGAATACCACTACAACAGGAAAGGGGCAGTGTCGTTATAAATTGGTCAGTTGAATGCTGACCGTTGCCTTATTTGCCACCGTTATGTTGGGCTGTCCTTGTGCAGCTACAGGAGAGCTGAGCGAGATATAGCGAGCTGAAGCCCTTGCTGCTGCTATGCTGGCCATTAAAGGCCGATGAAGAATTTTACTGCTTTCATCTGTGGTCGGCCTGCGTTCCGATGTTTGTAATCCACACTGGTAAAATGTAGCTATAAGGCCTTAAGGCCATAACCTTTGTGTATTTGTAAGTGACATTCCTAAGCTTTGAAATATAAATGGTGGTTTATATATTGTGGACATTCAAATGAGTTTGAGTTAAAGTAACCTTGATGTTTCCGTTAGAATGCTCTGACTTAAGATGCGAGTAGTCTTGGTATTAACCTGTAACCCTGCCACCTATTTGTAAACTACGGTGTGGGGCCCCGACCGGACCCTCTATTATATATCATGTAAAGGATGGATGTGTTACATTTTGGTATCAGCTTATCTTGGTCTTCCTTCTTCAAATTCGTGGTCAAATTCTTTTGAGGCCTGGCGAGCACATTTAAGTGTGACCCGTTATAATATAAATGAACTTAAGAATGTCCACTAATGAATGCAAATAAAGATGTTTGAGGAACCTACGTGTTACTACAAAGTTGTTGTTACTTGTGCAAAGTCACTAAAGTGTGTCTTTTACACGTATAGGTGACTCGAAGTGGTGTGGGGCAGTTTGAACACCAGCATTTTGATGAGATAATGACACCAGTTGAGGTCTCTACACCTCCTCAGTCTACAGAGACAATACACTTAGTTACAGAGGCATTTTTTGCTATGATCCAAGCACAGCCTATTGGGCAGGCACAGCTTGCAGTGGTACCCGTACAGGTTGATGTGAGGGCAGAACCTGTGGAGGTTGTGGTAGATGTACGAGCAGAGTTACGACAACTGAAGCAGCTTATGAGCTTCAATCCTCCTACTTTCGCAGGGGCAGGATCCCCGACGCAGGCATAACATTGTCTTGCATGAGTCAAGAGGATTTTGACGGCTATAATAACTTAGGAGGAACAGAAATTCACCATGGGCCCTTTCCTCTTGGAAGGAGAGGCTCGTTTATGGTGGGAAGAAGTAGAGTTGAACCACTTAGCGGGCAGACAACTAACAGAAGTCTCGATAGAGGAGTTTGTGTTGGGTACATTGGAAATTGTGTACCTGATTTGGAGAAGCCTCACTAAACTCAATAATATACATCATTGTGAATTTGATGGGTTGTCGAGTTTCAATATGCATGTTAAGGAAATGTAGAAAAGGTTTCTAAGTACAAGTGTCGATACTTGAGAAGAATGGTGTCGGCACCAGGAGTCAGATTGTGTCGACACACAGAACATGTGTCGACACACAGAAATTCTGTCAATAGTTATTGTGTCGACACAAAGGACATGTGTCGACACACACCAGAATTCTGTCGACAATAATTGTGTCAACACACAGGACTTATGTCAACAGACACCAAAATTCTGTCGACAACAATTGTGTCGACACACAGGACTTGTGTCGACACACACCAGAATTCTATCAACACCAACTTTGTAGAGACTACGAGCTATTGTGTCGACACACAAGACTTGTGTAGATACATTCCACAGAAGCTGTGTTGAGAAGATAAAGAAGGGTTGTGTCGACATTATGAGAGTTGTGTCGACATCATCAAGAATTGTGTCGGCACATGGTCTATTAGTGTTGACACATTTGAATTATTGTCTCGACGCTTTTCTGCTAAGATAGAATACAATGAGGTATCAGGTGTCATGACTGAAGACTTGACAGCTATCATAACTAACAAAGCTGTTGCATCTGTCAGAGTTGTCAGAAGGCCGTTATAAACCAGATCAGCCGGTATCCTATAAGTGTCTATATAAAGACCTGTTCTATCATCAAACAGTGAGAGATCGAAGAAGAAAGGAATTGACATTTTTGCTAACAGTTGAAATCTTCAAGTCATCAAGAGAAGTCAGATTCTGAAGAAGTCTCCAAGAAGATTTCAGATCAAATTCTGAAAGAAGCTGGATTGAGGTACATCTCCAGCTTCACAAAAAGATCAACCTTACTTTGTTCAGATTTAAGAAGCTTTGAAGAAGCTAAGACAGGTTGAATCGTAAGCAGTCAGATCTATCAAGAACTGATCAAGAAGTCTTCAACCCTTTCTCTCTTTACCTGGGTGAAGGATTAATATGTTTTATAATCAATTTTTTATAAGATCTGTTATAGATCTGAGTGTAAGAGAGTTATCTCTCTGAGTTGTAAGCATAAGTTTATAAAGGCTTAGGTAGGGCTGAGTTCCTGAGGTAGGAGATTGATTTCTCTGAGCTGTCGGCCTGGTAAAAGAGGCTGAGATAGGGCTGGATTGCCTGAGTTGTAGGAGTGTGGACACACTCTGAGGTAGGGTTCTCTGAAAGAATCTGAGTTGTAGCACTCAGTGACGTGTGAGCTGTAGAAATCATTATGGGTTCTGAGTTGTAAGTTCAGAGGATATGAGAAGGAAGAAGGGAGTTAGGCCGAATCTAGTATACTGCTATATAGGAGAAGGGGGAAGTGGATGTACCCATCTCTTGGGGAACTACTATAAATCTGTGTGTATACTGTGTTGACTGTGTTTGTTTTAATCTGTGTTGTGATAGATATTGCATAAGTGTTTAACAGTGATATAATTGAACTGTCTTAATAAAAAGGAATTGAACCTATTCACCCCCCCCCCCTCTAGGTGTTTAGGATATCTTGAAACCAATTCTTTCAAGTGGTATCAAAGCGAGGTTGCTCAAGAATAGACTTAACAGTCTGAGTTGATCTATAAGGCAGTTATCAGTTAGACAAAATGGGTTCATGTGAAAATCACAAGGAACTTGGATCTATTAAACTACCTATATGTAGAAAGGAAATTTTTGGCATATGGAAAGAGAGAGTCAGATTGTTCACGGAAGCTTCTGACCCAAGAATCTACATTACAGTTAAAGAAGGGCCATTCATTCCTATGAACATCTCAGTTCTTGATGCCAACCTAAGGACTCCAAAAATTTATTCTGAAATGTCAAAGGATGAGATCATCTTAGCCACTATGGATAAGATAACACAGAACATAATAGTTAGTGCTATAGATTACTCAACTTTCCAAAACTTGGTTCACTGCAAAACCTCTAAGGAGATGTGGGACACTTTGATTGTCTACATGGATGGATCAGAAGAAGTAAGAGAGAACAGAAAGTCTACGCTAAATCAAGAATATGAAAGTTTTAGACAAACCAAAACAGACAGCATAACTGAGTGCTACAAGAAGTTTTATAGAATAGTAAATAAGCTAATGTAATATGGAAGAGTCTGTAGCACTTATGAGCTTAATGATAAGTTTCTCAAATCACTAACCAAGTACTGGGATACCAAGATATGTGCCATCAGGGAAGTGGCCAAACTAGCAGACACCTCTCATCCAACTCTATTTGGAAAACTGTTATCATATGAGATGCAGCTTATGGCCAGAAAGGAGGAGGAGAAAAGCAATAGGTCTGAGTACAAAGAGAAATCTGTGGCCTTCAAGGTTGAAGCCACAAAGAAGGATAGGAGGATGTCTCCATCCCCTCCTAGGAAAGCTGTTGAGGTTATCACAGAAAATTCTGAAAACACATCTGACAGTCCTAATTATAATGAAGATTTTGCTACCTTCACAAGGCAATTCCAAAGATTCTTGAAGAAAAAATAGTGGAGAACCAAGCCATCCTCCTCACAGTCCAAGGATGACTATTACTAGAAAAAGAAATCTTCTAAGAAAGACAGGTATGACACTAAACCTAGCAAAATAACTTCTTCTAAGATTGTTTGTTATTGTCGCAACAGGTATGGACATGTTGTAGCTAATTGCCCTGATAAAAGAAAGGAATCAAATGACAAGAAGAAGCATCAAAATAATGGTAAGAAGGAGAGATCCTTTGTTGCAAAGAAGCAGAAAAGTTGGACTGACTCCTCATCATCATGTTCAGGAGAAGAGGCTGATGCTGAAGCCTATATTGGATTGTTCACTACTAAAGAAGATTCAGTAGAATCTGAATTCTTGGAAATGCTGGACTCTTGATGAGTCCATGTTTTATACCTATTTTTGGACTCATCTAGGCTAGTTTTCACGCATTTGTACTTCACTTTTAGTTCTTTATCGTTCATATCTCATCTTATCTTTATTTCCATAGGAAGTGCACATTTATGCCCGTGGTTGTGTATTTTGTTATTTTTATAGTTTGTACTCCCTTTTGTGATTGTCTGGAATGTCTGCACAGATTAGTGATTGGTTTTTCCTTCCGGTACAGGGGTCGTGTGCATGTTCCGGGATGGTTGTGAAACAGGAATACTGCGCACGATCATGGGATATAATGCGCACGACCACTGGTCGTGCACCCCTGATCGTGCACACAACTCTACGTTTTCCAGAATCAGCCTGGGGTACGCGCACGACCACTAGACATACTACGCACAACCACCGGTCGTGCGCCACTGATCGTGTGTATTGATTCCTCTTTTCTGGAGTCCTGTCTGGGTAATCGCACGATCATTGGACTTAGTGCGCACGACCACTGGTCGTGCACCACTACTCGTGCACATTATCCCAGTTCTTCTTCCTGATATTCCATGCCAGTGCGCACGAGCACAAGACATAGTGCGCACGACCACTGGTCATGCACCTGTGATCGTGCGCTTTGTTCAGTTCTGCTTTTTTATAAATAGTGTAGGTTACGCCCTAATCCGGGATCGCTCATTTTCCTCCGCCGTTTTCCGCCTTCTCCGCCGTTCCCCTTCAATCTCCACCCTAGGGAGGTGCTCCGGGCAAGCTTTCACCGCCAAATCCGAGCCGAAGCTTCCTCTCGGCCTTCTCCTTCATCCGTGAGCTTCAAGTAGGGTTTGACGTCATAGCCATCAAGCAAAGGAAAGCTAGCAAACTTCGTCCGCTATCGTGAGACGAAGAAGGCAGGCCATTGGAAGGTGGTGACAGCCCTTCTCTACCCCGGACGCAGTTGAGGACCGAGCTTGGTCGCGGAATGACAACCCGACGATTCCAACCATGAATCCTCAGCAAGGCTTCGGATTCGGTCGATCTCTTGACTTGTTCTTGCTTTCTTGTTGAATATTGGTGTTTAACTTTAGTTATATTGATGAAGTATGCTTAGTTTGTAAAACGATTTTATACAACCATGTCTATGTGATTTTGTGTGTTTTCGTTATTTGCTTGAGTTGCGCCTATTATTCCATCCACCACCATCCACCCTTACCGCACTAGCAATTGCTAGTGGCGTGCGTTGCGAAGAGGTGCTCACGACCCTCATTCCGCCATTCTCACCACCTCATCCGCGAGCCTACTCTTCCATCCCTCTAGCGATTTGGTGCATATCGGCCCGAATAGTCTTCCATCCCGCCTGGCGAAGCATCGCATAGCGACGTTGCATAGGAGTAGTTGTCAGCCTTTTATTTTCTATTTCCACAATATCAAAACCCCCCCTTAGTTAGCTCCGACCTGAGGACTTCAATCTCAAGTCCTCCTCGAAATTAACTCCACCTTACTGTGTTCCTTGTGAGATCGATACTTGGGAAAACCCCCATTTTATATTACTCGTGCGACCGGTTCACTGCCGTGATCTTTAGCATCAAGTTTTTGGCGCCGTTGCCGGGGAACACAGTGGTGTGAGTTTGTAGAGAGGGAGATAATAGATTGAAGCCCTTTTCCATTTGTGCATATCAGTTTTTTTATTTGCTTTTGTTATTAGAATTTTTATTTTGCTTATTTCTTTTTGCCCTTTTCTGATTTTTGATTTAGATAGCAGATCCGTACTATTTTCATTTTAGCTGTGTAGCACTTTTTCAGCAATTATTTTTGTTCGTGATGGATTTTGATGCTGAGTGCCGTATCCTTGACACTTTGCGCTGATCCATCGATGCCATTGTTGTTATGAATGCCGAGCATTGCATTCGGTGTTTGTTATGTCAAGGTGTGGGCCACATGTTGAAGGATTGCCCTCGTTTGTGCAAGCCTTCTCCCTCTGAGGGCGTGTGCACAACAACCTCCCGTTCGCGGAAGACTGTTATGGACAGGCCTACCAGGGTGTTGCCTGGCCCATACACTGATATAACGCACTTTGCTCATTCTTTACCCGTCGAGATTACTGAAGAATCTCTGGCCGCATACAGCTCTTTCATGGGTCCCTCGATCCTTTTTTACGAGCTTTCCTCGAGTGATGATGATCACTCTGGTGTTAGCTAACAAAAAGAGGAGCAGGAACTCATGAACCCTCCTGTATGGGACGATGAGATTGTTCCGGTGGTCGACGGGGTGGCGTCTGCGAATGAATGTGCGAGGGGGCCTGCTCATTCAGTGCTTGATTTTGAGAGCAGCCTTGCCCCTCCGCAATTTTTGCCAGATTGTGCTATTCCTCTTTTTTGTGAGTCGGTTGATGATGCCGTGATTGTGGATGATTCGGTGCCCGAGGTTGCGCCAAAGTGGGATGATGATTCCTCTATCTCCGACGGAGAAGGTGGATCTTCGGAACATTTTTACGCACCCCGGTGGGATGAGGAATATCCCCTTTCTGATGTGGAGGTTTGCACCTCTTTATTAGACGAGGCCGTTCGTCTTACCACCGCAGACCTCGAGTTCTCGGATTCCCCTCGGTACGACTCGTATGATACTGACGATGATCTCTGCTTGGATCTTGCTGAGAGTGACACCGGGATCACTATCCCATTTTCTGATTATTTTAGTTATTCGTCTCCTTTATTTCTTGATCCCCCTTCCTTATCTGAGCCTGTGCAGGATGACTCTCCACAGGTACGTTGGGATGACGATGAGCTTTGTGCTCATGTCGTTGCCATCGCACCCTGCACACCTATGGTTGACAATGCCTTGCTAGGCGAGGATATTTTTTGTGTTGAGATGAGTGATGACCAGGCCTCCTCCTCATCCTACTTCCTATTTCCTCTACCTGTGTTGGGCAGGTATGATTATTTAGGTAGAAGGGTAACTGCTTTATCACCATATCGGTACCCGTTACCGAAACGGATATTGGAACAGTTACCTGTGCACTTTTTATTTCATAGGCCCATTAGCTAGAAATGTTTAGAATGTAATAAGTCGTGCTGGGATGACAATAACCCCAGTACTTATCTTTTATTTTCTGCAATTTTTATTTTTCATGTCTATTTTAGTTTTAGTATTTATTTGTATTTTGCATTATTTTTATTTTGTTTTTGCGGAGCTCACCCCTGCAGGTATTCATAGCAATTTGCATTGGCGTGGTGGTGATTCTTCGTATGGCGGACCTGCTTCATGTTTCCACGCGTCTTCCGGTATGCTCACTAGCTGAGCATGGGGTAAACTCTTCCCTTAGCTCTTTATGATTTTAATTTCTCTATCTTATGATTTGTTGCTTAGTTTAAGTCTGGGGGAGAGATCTGTTACCTATTGCACGTACATATCTCATGTGCATACTAGAAGCTTTTATAGTTTTATTTAGATTAGTTCATTGCACTGCACACCACTGCACCGACATGAGCGCGTGCTTAGCTTTTTGCGTGCTGCGAGTTAAACTCATTTCTTCGTTAGATTTGGGAAAATTATGGTGCTGATATAGGATTGTGAGATAGAGTAAAATGTTGACCTTGCTGTGCTCCTAGTCAACTGCTCTCGTCTCGTGTATAAATTCGAGTAGATTTAATTTTTTTGTATGCTTATAGTTTTATATTTTTCTATTTGCGTAAATACTTTTAATCTACTCAAAAGTTGGTGAATCCGGTGTGAATCCGACGGTAGCTTAGGGATGTGTGTAGATGGCCGTTAGTTTTGTATTGCTCGAGTCGGGAGGAGGGATAGTCTTTCTCATTGGCTAAGAACTTGCCCCAAGCTATTCTTGAAGCATGGGTATAGGTTAGTCATGCATTAGTGTGATGTAGGCCATCAATTTGGCCCGGTTGAGCTTTGTACCATTCCTAACGTCTTGTCCTCGCTAGCCCCGTTGTGCCTACCCTTCTTTTGATTCAGCTCCACCTTCATTCACCAAAGCCTCATAGTCAATCATAGTCGCACACCCAAGTTGAGCTTTAGTGTTTACATTTTAATGTTGGGGTGTGATGTGGTGATTTTACTTGTGATTATGTGGATGTACTCCAATGTTATATTTGCTGAATTGTGAAAATAAAATGACGAAAAAGAAAAAGAAAAATATTTGTAAAGAAAAAGAAAAAGAAAAAAAGTGAAAAGGAAAAGTAAAATTGAAAATCCTATTTGAGATGTGCTTATTTTTGGAGTAGGCGGTGCACACACCCATATGTTAAAAGTTAAGTCTGGGGGTGTGATGTACCCGCATTTATTTTGGTTAGCTGATGGATTCTTTCTTTGCTAGCTCCTTTGGGTTAGGTGCATAGCCTTCTTGTTTATCCTTGTTTACCTCACCGAAACCCAAGACCCATCTCTTCACCTAAAGTCCTACTGATTCGTGTGTGAACCAAACTAGTGTCATGGAGAGAATGCGAAAGTGCAAGCATATGGTCACCGACATTGGTGGATTCCTTTGGAGGTTATCCGGAGCCCCGATCTTTGGTAATGCTCGCCTAGCGATTAGTCTACTTTCTCCCTACGCGTGACCGAATGATTCACCGTGATTCCATTTTTGAGTAATAATAAAATTTTGATACGCATTGTGAAAAGTATAAACTATTTTGTATACTTAGAAATTTCTTCTATTATATTTTTACGTGCGCGAGCATGCGACTTCGCATGGTACTTCGTATCACAATTACTTTGTTAACTAGTATTTTTCCCTATCTGCTTAGATTTTGTTTGCTCGGGACGCGCAAACAGTTAGGTGTGGGGGTGTGATGAGTCCATGTTTTATACCTATTTTTGGACTCATCTGGGATAGTTTTCACGCATTTGCACTTCACTTTTAGTTCTTTATCGTTCATATCTCATCTTATCTTTATTTCCATAGGAAGTGCACATTTATGCCCGTGGTTGTGTATTTTGTTATTTTTATAGCTTGTACTCCCTTTTGTGATTGTCTGGAATGTCTGCACAGATTAGTGATTGGTTTTTCCTTTCGGTACAGGGGTCGTGTGCGTGTTCCGGGATGGTTGTGAAACAGGAATACTGCGCACGATCATGGGATACAATGCGCACGACCACTGATCGTGCGCCCCTGATCGTGCGCACTACTCTACGTTTTCCAGAATAAGCCTGGGGTACGCGTGTAACGCCCCGAAACTCAAAGGAGCAGAGGGGAATAATTTGGGCCAGTTTGAGTTCTGGCTGCAGGCACACGGCCTGGGACACGGGCGTGTCCCAGGCGTGTCAAGCCTGTGTCGACACTAAGGCGTGAAGTCGACACTTTGGTCTCGACATTGTGTCGAGACTAGGCACACGGCCTGCGACACGGGCGTGTCGCAGGGCGTGTCGACCCGTGTCGACACTTAGCCGTGAAGTCGACACAGTGCTGCGACGTTGCTGGGTTCTTGTTTTGCAACTTTTATAAACTGCTTCCGCTAGAATGCTCTGTGTAGGACGTTGAGATTGGTTGGATGGTTTCCATAAGTAACCACCCGGTCTGTCTGTGGCATATGGCGTCGGGCCCCGGCCGGACCTACTGTTATATGCTATGCGACGGATAGGGGGGGTGTTACAACGCGCACGACAACTGGACATACTGCGCATGACCACCGGTCATGCGCCACTGATCGTGTGCATTGATTCCTCTTTTTTGGAGTCCTGTCTGGGTAATCGCACGATCATTGGAATTAGTGCGCACGACCACTGGTCGTGCGCCACTACTCGTGCGCATTATCCCAGTTCTTCTTCCTGATATTCCATGTCAGTACGCACGAGCACAGGACATACTGCGCACGACCACTGGTCGTGCGCCTGTCATCGTGCGCATTGTTCATTTCTGCTTTTGTATAAATAGTGCAGGTTACGCCCTAATCCGGGATCGCTCATTTTCCTCTGCCATTTTCTGCCTTCTCCGCCGTTCCCCTTCAATCTCCACCCTAGGGAGGTGCTCCGGGCAAGCTTTCACCGCCAAATCCGAGCCGGAGCTTCCTCTCGGCCTTCTCCTTCATCCGTGAGCTTCAAGTAGGGTTTGACGTCATATCCATCAAGTAAAGGAAAGCTAGCAAACTTCGTCCGCTATCGTGAGACGAAGAAGACAGGCCATTAGAAGGTGGTGACAGCCCTTCTCTACCCCGAACGTAGTTGAGGACCGAGCATGGACGCGGAATGACAACCCGACGATTCCAACCGTGAATCCTCAGCAAGGCTTCGGATTCGGTCGATCTCTTGACTTGTTCTTGTTTTCTTGTTGAATATTGGTGTTTAAATTTATTTATATTGATGAAGTATGCTTATTTTGTAAAACATTTTTATACAATCATGTCTATGTGATTTTGTGTGTTTTCGTTATTTGCTTGAGTTGCGCCTATTATTCCATCCACCACCATCCACCCTTGCCGCACTAGCAATTGCTAGTGGCGTGCGTTGCGAAGAGGTGTGCACGACCCTCATTCCGTCGTTCTCACCACCTCATCCGCGAGCCTACTCTTCCATCCGCCTAGCGATTTGGTGCATAGCGGCCCGACTAGTCTTCCATTCTGCCTGGCGAAGCATCGCATAGCGGCGTTGCATAGGAGTAGTTGTTAGACTTTTATTTTCTGTTTCCGCAATATCAAAACCCCCCCTTAGTTAGCTCTGACCTGAGGACTTCAATCTCAAGTCCTCCTCAAAATTAACTCCACCTTACTGTGTTCCTTGTGAGATCGATACTTGGGAAAACCCCCATTTTATATTACTTGTGCGACCGATTGACTGCCGTGATCTTTAGCATCAACTCTATAAATTGGATTGAAGATCATCATTGCAGGGGGCTGATGGCTTTGTCTGAGGAAGATCAGTGCTCGAATCCGCCTGGTCCCAATAAGGTAAACAACCCATCTTCAGTTTTTGATTATTATACTACATCAAGAGATGGGTATGGTTCTGAATCAGAAGGGGATGTCCATCAACTAATTGTTGAGTATGGTGATCTATTGCAGGCTCTTAAGAGAAGCAGAATACTTATCAAAAAACAAGCAAAGGAAATTACATCTCTTAAATGGGCTGCATCAGATTCAGCAAAAATGCTGGATCTAAAGTTGAATGAAGTTGCCGAACTGAAAAACATAACTTTTATTCAGATGGGTACAATTACCTTCAAAAAAGATCACATCAATAGTCTAGAAGTCAGACTTCAAAGAGAGAAGGATCATGTGACACATAATACACAGACATAGAGATTTTCAGTCAGTCTGTCTCCAACAGCTTCTCTACTCCTTTCACAAAAGCTCTGATACAAAAAGAAGATCTGCTCTCAAAAGAAGAACAATCATACAAAATCAAGAGTCTTCTTACTTCAACACTAAAGGACTTCCAAGGACAACAACTATCAAATCTGTCAAGAAGATCCTGCAGATAAAGGCTAAAAGCTTGAAGGTCTATCACCCTACAGCAAGGATTACATATTTCCCTGAACCATTCAATATCTCAGGGGGAGCCATTTTCTACCATCAATAATCCACAAGTCTTCTCTCTGATTATTGACAGAGAAGACATAATCAACTCTCTCACCCCCCACTGTGTAAAAGGTTGTCATCTCCCTTCAAAAGTGATTCCTGGTTACAAGTTACCTGATCAAAAGACTTGGGGATTTGGTTTTTGAGCACCTGATCAAAAGCTCATTGTTGTCAGGAACCTGATCAAAAACCTGAGTGGATTCCTACCAGGGTGGTAGAAGAGTGGATGTACCCAGGTTGGGGAACCGCTATAAATTTCTTGTGTCGTCTGGTTGCCCTCTTTCTTTTGTTTTCTTGCTGTGGCTGTGGTAGTTAGTTTCTGTGCTTTTATATTTTGATTTATTTACTACTGCACTTAGACTAATCTGCATTATCCAGCAGAGAATTTTTATAAAACTCTAAATACTCTATTCACCCCCCCCCCTCTAGAGTATTCCAGATCTAACTGCTCACTTACAATTGGTATCAGAGGAGGTTCCTTTGGTTGTACAAGCTAACCCTTGAATCAAAGATCCTTTGTTAGGTTTAAATTTTATTTTAATTTCCATATTAAATTTATATACACAGCTATGGCACAAAACAAGGACTATACAAGCACCAGACCTCCAGTTTGCAACCTAAACAGGTTTTCCATCTAGAAGGCAAGAATTAAATTATACATGAATTCTATTGATGAGGATATATACAACTCTATTTTGACAGGTCCCCCTCAAACTTTAACTTCTGCAACATCTACAAGCACTACTGCAGTTCCACCACCTGAGTGGACTGAAGCCCAGAAGAAGGCAAAGATAGTTGATGTCAAGGATATGAACATACTGGAACAGACTATGTCAGATGATATTTTTCAAAAGGTGGCTGAATGCACCTCAGCCAAAGCCATCTGGGATTCACTAAATCAGATGGTGGCTGGTTCAGTTGATGAGAGAAAGGATAGGAGATCCAACCTTATATCCTCATATGAGAACTTCAAGAAAAAAGAAGCTGAATCAGTAGCTGATATGTATAACAGGTTAAGCTCAATCATCATTGAGCTAAAAACCTTGGACAAGGACATCACCTTCACAAAGGTGAATGACAAGATCCTTATATGCTTCCCAAGCTCATGGGATTCAAGGATCTGGCCCATCAAGGAGGCCAGAAGCCTAAATGAGATATCTACAGAATCTCTATTGGGCAAGTTAAAGTCTTATGAACAACTGATCAAGTCCAGGGAGGTAGCAGAGCAAAGGACACCTCCACCAGCTAGAAAAGAGCAAAGTATAGCTTTCAAGGCTACTGAGAAGACAGAGACATCAACATCAAATGAAGAGCTCATGAGTCTATTTGCCAGAAGATTCTACAAGATGACAAGAAAGGACTTCAGAAGAAAGTCATCTAGGCACGATGACAAACCCAGGTATGATAAAACACTAACTGAAGAAGTGGTGTGTTTTGGGTATAGGAAACCTGGGCACTTCCTCTCTGAGTGTCCAGAGAACCAGAAGAAAGAGAAGAGAAGAGAGAAAGACACAAGGAAATATCACAACAGCAAACCTTCTTCCAGTAAATACAAGAGGAAGGAAAAGGGTTTTGTGGCTGAAACCTGGAGTGAAACTGAAGATAAATCAACATCTTCCAACTCAAGTGAAGATGAGTAATAAGCAAGGGCTAAGGAGGTTTGCCTCATGTCAATTGATGCTTCCAGGAGCAATTCAGAAGAAGAGGAATCAGACAATGAAGAAGCTTCAGATTCAGAAGCTGATAAGGTACTATCTTCTTTTGATTATACTTCAAATTCTTTTAAAATTGAATTTAAATCAATGTGTATAGACTTAATAAATTCAGAAAAAGAGATTAAAACTCTTATCGAAAAATTAGGAAATTTAGAAAACATTACTCTGAAAATATTAGGTTAAAAGATGAATTATGCTTAGCAAATGAGCAAATAACATTGTTAAAAACTGAGCTTTGTTAGGCTAAACAACTTCAGGAAACTCTTAATGGAAGATGCCTCAAGCTGATCGACATCACAAGCACTTTGAATGCCAAACTTAATGACAAGCTAGGCTTGGGTGCTTCATCAGGTTTGCCCCCCATTCTCAGGAAGAACATCTTAACAACCCCCATAAAATTTGTCACTGCTAAGGGAAAAGTAAAAGTAATCAATAAACAAACAACAGAAAATGTTTCTAAATCAATAGGTCAAAAAACCAACAACCAAAAAACCATAGGTAACAAGGTTCAGCAGAATTCGTCGAACTTATACAGACGAAATCTTGTCAATTTGTCGAACCCAGATCGACGAACTCTGAACGCAAACTATAGTTATAGTTATTCGTCTAAATGCGATCGATGAACTCTGTATGGTTTGTAGAGCAGTGGTGGACGAACAAGGGGCACAGAAAATGAATATATTCATTCTTTGGGCAGAGATTGATGATCTCAACCCTATTCGTCGAACTCTGGTCGATGAACTCACAGAAATTCATCAAACCCAGAAAGACTTAACCAAAACTTTAATTATAACAGAAACTTAAATAATTCCAGGAAAGCCTTCAATCCACTAACTGATTGGGTTATACCACTAGGAGATATCACCCTCAAGGATATAAATCCCAACCTGAATTTTCTAGTAATTCTAGCTTTTCATACTAGGAAAACAAAGGACCCAAGGTAACCTGGGTCAAGAATATTCAACTGTTTTTCATTACAGGTAAAGAGCTGTCCAAGTGTGAATCAGACCTAGTACTTGGACAGTGGTTGCTCCAAACATATGACAGGCAGCAAGGATAATATAACTAATTATAAGTCCAAGTCAGGACCATCGGTGATCTTTGGGGATTCCAAATGTGGCAGTCAGAAAGTTTTGGAGAAGTGAAGATTGGAGCTGTTACTTTCAATAAAGTAAATTATGTCAGAGGACTCAAACATAACCTCATCTCCATAAGTTAGTTATGTGATGATGGTTATCAGGTACATTTCAATTCATCTTCTTGTATTATTTCTAATAAGGAAAATCAAATTATTTTAATTGGAAATAGACAAGGCAACATATATTTAGTTGATTTTCTATCTGCCAATTCTGATATCTGTTTACTTAACTTAATTAGTAACCAAAATGATTTATGACATAAAAGACTAGGTCATGTAATCCTGAAAAACATTGCTAGGTTATCAAAAGACAACCTTGTTAAAGGTTTACCTTCTGGTCCCTATAAGAAGGAAGGCCTTTGCAGGGATTGTCAATTAGGCAAGCAAACTAAATCTAGTTTCAAATCCATTAATAAAAGTGATTCACCTAGCATTTTGTATTTACTACACATGGATCTATTTGGACCTATTGTTGTACAAAGCCTAGGAAGGAAATCCTAAACTTTGGTTATTGTAGATGACTTCGCCAGGTTAACATGGGTATCCTTTCTGAGATCTAAGTCAGATACCTTCAAGGTTCTTACAGATTTTCTCAGGACCATACAGATTGAGTTCTCTACTCATGTTGCATTGATCAGAAGTGATCATGGCACAGAGTTTGAGTCTCTTCTTATGCATGAATTCTGTGAGAAGGAAGGTATCAGGCATTGCTTCTCAGCTCCTAGAACTCCTCAACAAAATGGGGAAGCTGAAAGGAAAAATAGGACACTCATTGAAGATGTAGGTACATTACTTGCAGATGCTTACATGCCACTATCCTTTTGGGCAGAGGCTGTGAACACTGCAAACTATGTCCTGAACAGAATCTTGATATATAAGCTAAAGAATAGGACTCCTTATGAATTACTAAAAGGGAAGAGACCTAAAATAAACTATTTTAAAGTCTTTGGTTGTATATGTTATATTCACACAAACAACAAAAGATATATTAGAAAGTTTGAGGCAAAGGCTGAAGAGGGAATTTTTCTAGGATATTCCCAAGTAAGCAAAGCCTATAGGGTTTATAACAAATCAACTTTAAAAATTGAGTAGTCTATCCATGTTACTTTTGATGAAGCTAACATGTCTTGCAAGGAGAAAGAAATTTCTACCAGAAGCAACTTGGAGGTACATCACTTGTGTGAGATTTTGGATGGACTAAACCTTACCCAAGAGTTTCCAACTCATCCTTCTCCACAAGTCATTGAAGACAGTGAAGATGAAGGCATTGAAGGGAGTGATATTCCCTCAACAGCAAACATAATTCCACAGGAGGAATTAATTCCAAATGCTGTTGCAGAACCAACTCCACCAGCTGATCTTGTCACACTTAGGGATCACCCCAGATCTCAAGTTATTGGAGACATATCAGCAGGTGTACAAACAAGGCATCAACTCAACCAAGATTTCATGCATGCCTGTTTTCTCTCTCAGATTGAACCTCTATCCATCCATGATGTAGAGAAAGATCCCCACTGGATCATTGCAATGCATGAGGAATTAGATTAGTTTGAGAGATGTAGAGTTTGGGATTTGGTTTCAAGGCCTCAAGACTACCCAGTCATTTGAACCAAATGGGTCTATAGAAACAAGCTGGAGGCACAAGGAGTAATAGTGAGAATAAAGCCAGGCTTGTTGCACAAGGATATATGCAAGAAGAAGGAATAGATTATGACCATACCTTTGTACCTGTTGCAAGGTTGGAAGCAATCAGAATATTCCTTGCCTATACAACTTACAAGAGATTCAAGGTCTATCAAATGGATGTGAAAAGTGCATTCTTGAATGGAGTACTCAAGGAAGAGGTGTATGTTGAAAAACCTCCAAGTTTTGTTTCTCCAACTCATCCCTCATATGTTTACAAATTGCATAAAACTCTCTATGGTCTAAAGCAAGCTCCAAGAGCTTGGTATGAGACTCTAGCCAGCTTTCTGTTAGAGCATAAATTCATTAGAGGCATTGTATATAGAACACTTTTCACTAGACATCATAAGGATCAAATACTGTTAATACAAATATATGTGGATGACATAATATTTGGGTCTACTGATTCAAAATTTTGCAAGAGATTCTCTGATCTCATGCATTCTAAATTTGAAATGAGTAGCATGGGTGAGCTTTCCTACTTGCTTGGTCTCCAAGTGAAGCAGATCCCTGATGGCATCTTCATCTCCCAAGCTAAGTATGTTAAAGAGCTTATCAAAAAGTTTTGGATGGTTGATGCCTCAGCAAAGAAGACACTTATGGCTACAAATGCTGTAATTGATTCAGATGCACATGGGAAACATGTGGATCAGAAACTATATAAGGCCATTGTTGGATCCCTGTTATATCTTACAGCCAGCAGACCTGATATCATGTTTTCCACATGCCTTTGTGCTAGTTTCTAAGTGAACCCAAAAGAATTTCACCTTATTTTCCTAAAAAGAATTTTGAGATATATAAAGGGTTGTCCTAGTGTAGGCCTATGGTATCCCACAGAATCAGAATTTGAGTTAACTAGATACTCAGATGTGGATTTTAGTGGATGCAGGATGGATAGAAAAAGTACTTCAGGAACTTGCCAGTTCTTGGGTATGAGATTAGTATCCTGGTTTTGTAAAAAACAGTCATTTGTATATACCTCAACTTCTGAGGCAGAATACATTGCAGCAGGTAGCTTTTGTTCCCAGATGCTGTGGATACAAAATCAATTACTAGACTATGGTATCAACTTAAATAATTCAACTCTACTTTGTGATAAAACAACTGCTATAGCCATAGCACAAAATCCAGTCCATCACAGTAGGATAAAGCATATAAGCATCATTTCATAAGAGAGTGTGTAGACAAAAACAAAATTAAGCTTGTCTATATCTACACTGATTTACAAAGGGCTAATATATTCACCAAACCTCTAGATGAGAGAAATCATCTCTTCTTTATAAATCGGCTGGGAATGATCAATGGAGAAGACTTAGTTTAGTTTAAGTCTACACTCGACGAATTTGCCAAAGTTCGTCGAACGGATCTCGACGAACTATGGAAAGTTTGTGAGATATTCGTCGAATGCAGGACGACAAACTCTCTGTGAATGAAGTTGTTTTCATCGAATGGAGATCGACGAATTCACTTCAGAAAACTTTCGTCAAACGGAGCTCGACGAAAAGTCTTCAAATCTTCAGACAGAGCTCGACGAATTATTTGACTATTAATTATTTCGTCGATCTCAGGTCGAAGAATTTCATAATTTTCGTGGAATGGAGTTTGTCGATTCATATTCTGGAAAACCTTATATCTAGGTTTTTCTTCGATCTCCATCCCGCGCTTTCTGTTCTCTTGCACTTGATCGCCGTTTGTCTCTCTTGCAGGTGATTCCAATGGCTATTCCAGCTGGTGCCCTAAATGGAATGAAGTTTGACATGGGCTTTGACGTCGACTTCGAATCCTTTCAACATTCAGATCCAATATTTCTGCATATACTAGAACTTCTGGAGGAACAAAAACTGAAAAATCTGATGTCAACATGGATAAAACTATCTGCAACTGAAATCAGAGAGTGGGTTTATACATCTACATCAGAGGAGAACACTATGATCGGAATAATTGCGGGTAACTCTATATCTTTATCTCCCGCTGTATTTATTGAGATTTTTGGATTGATTAATAGCGAAGAACAGTTAGAAATCGATTCAGAAGACTATGATATGATGTTGAGTTTAATAAAATATACTGGAGATAATCCCAATAAATTGTTAAAGAAACCTCTGTCTGCCAAATTTAAGTTCTTGGCAGATATTGTAGGAAAGGTTTTGCTGGGTAAGCATACTGCCGATGACTACATTACCAGACACCAGTTTCTGGTTATGTGTGCAGTGATTAATAAGAAGGAAGTGGATTCGGCTCAAATCATATTTGATTTGATAAAGAAAAAGAACAACAAGAAGGAAGTTTTTTTTGGCATGATCCTAGGGATTTTCTTAAAGAAAAAAGCTGATGAATCACTGGTCTCACCAACCATATTCATAAATGCCAGTAAAAGGCTAATATGTGCCTTATTTGGGAGGTGGGAGAGGACAATAGTCAAGCCCTCCAAGGCATCACCCTCTTCCACCATAGCTTCTAAAAGCACCAGGTCTGTAAGTGCCACTCCCCACCCTGATGAAGAGATCATTCCACCCGCATCATCTCATCCAGCTATTCCACCTACATCTCCATAAATTGATCTTATAGAGATCCCATCTTCCACCCTTTAGGAAAACCAACCACCAACATGATGTAGGCTAGCGGGGCGCAATGTCCGGCACTTTCTAGCGACTAAATGTACCCCCACACGATCTAATTTGGAAACACCACACGCGAGCGCAGCCACAATTTAAATTAACGTCTATCGTCACACAACGACGTGAGGATCGCGAACCCTCTTAGGATCAAATAGTGACTAGAGGCCACTATCCATTCCGGCGAAATGAACCCACACGGCTCGGTCGAGTGAAGTCGCACCAAGGAGATCCACCAAAGAAAATGATTCGGAAAAGTGGTTGATCTCCCCCGACTAAAGAAAACCAAAGGTCACCACCCTTCTTCGGTCGCGAGAAACTCGGAAAATCAAATGCGAAAATCAAGTGGAAGTACTTCGATGAATAAAATTTCAGATCTCACACCAAAACTTTCGCACAAGAAATATGCGGAGGATGTAGAAGAAGCACACAGATAGAGAAGAGGAATCGTTACCCCAACTCGTGGATAATTGCACGTGGAGAATCGCTCAACCACGGTTCCGCCGGAGTCACACCGGATGGAGCTTGCACGTCCACCTTCAACGGAGTCACACCGCGAAGCTCCCACGCCGGAAGAGAGAGGTGGCCTGCACTTGGCCGAAATCCTCAAAGGGCGGACTAGGGATAGGGGGCGGCAGAAATGAGAGGGGCTCTCAAAAGCTGAAATCCTTTTTTAGGTTATTATCTTCATACCAAACCAAGGGAGTGGATGCCTTATATATATGGCCCACTCTAAATAAACGTTGACATAAAATATTGCAGAAATTAAAAGCATTTTGGAGGCTAAATGCAGGCCACCAAATAACAAAACATAGCATAAACTTGTTATCCGCAGCCCGGCAGTTTTTATGACAACAACGTCATTTAATGATGATATCTCGCGAGCGAAGATGGTAGCGGGAAGGGGTGCGGCGCCGCGCTCCCACGCCATTATTTCGCCGTAGATCTTTCCTTTGTAATGGCGGCGTGTCATCCGTAAGCGCTTCAACATCAACGGCCGCGGGTTGGAGAGGGTCGGCTCCGTCAATCCTCCCCGTCTCAAAAGGACTCATCACCGAGGAGTTGGCGTCTTTGTAGTGGCGAAGGAGAGCATCATCCAAGCGAGCCACTACAACTTCGGGAACCCAAGAATCATCGGAGGATGGGCGATCACGCCAGTGAACCAAATAGTGGCGAGAGGTACCAAGTGGAGATGGGAGAACTTCATCAGCAAGGATCCTGTCTGGTAAGAAAGAGGTCTTGGGAAAACTAGGAAAAGCATTAGTCGAAAAAGGTAAGACTGAAGCAAAAGCATCCACCAACGTACCTCCAACGGAATCCGAAGGAAGAGGCGATTCATGAGACCTTTCCCCCCCAAACCCAAGAGAAGAGCGAGAGGAAGAAGAGAAAGGGGAGTTGCATATTTCAAGTGGCGGAGAAGTATAAGGTGTTAAATCGGAAACATTAAAAATAGGGGATATACCCCAATCGGATGGTAAATCCAAAAGATACGCATTGTCGCCTAATTTCTTCGCAACTCGAAAGGGGCCGGCTCGCCGATTGGCTAACTTTTTGACGGTACCCGAAGGCATCCGCTCGGGAATGAGACGAACCAAGACCAAATCATCCACATTAAAATGGACGGCTCGGCGGTGCAAATTCGCGTGTAACTGATCGGACGTATATTGCGTGGCTAACACTTCTTGTATGTGTTTATGCAAATTTTGAATGTGTTGGGCAAATTCCTGTGCGAAGTGACTTGATTTATAAGTGGGCGGGAGGGGAATCAAGTCAAGCGGCACGGGCGCCTTGTAACCGTGCACAATCTCATTCGGCGACAACCCGGTAGACCTATTCTTAGAATTGTTATAAGCGAGTTGTGCGTGCGGGAGAATGAGATCCCAAGTGCCTTTGTGCTCTCCAACAAGACAACGTAAAAGATTGCCCACGCTTCGATTTACGACTTCCGTTTGGCCATCCGATTGCGGATGATAGGCGGACAAAAACAAAAGTTTGGTTCCCATAAGTTTCCAAAGCGTCTTCCAAAAGTAACTAGTAAATTTGACGTCCCGATCACTAACGATAGTTTTCGGAACGCCGCGGTGCCCGACAACTTCCTTAAAATAAATTTTAGCCATGTGCGAGGCGTCACTAGTTTTGCTACACGGAATAAAGTACGTCATCTTCGAAAATCGGTCTACGACTACCAAAATAGAGTCATGTCGGCGGAAGGTGGGCGGGAGGCCTAAGATGAAGTCCATACTCACATCCTCCCAAGGGATAGAAGGGATGGGTAGAGGGGTGTAGAGACCGGCGTTTGTTTTACTACCCTTAGCTAGTTGACAAGTACGACAACTACTAACGATTTTACCAATGAGAGACTTCAAACCCGGCCAATAAAATTTTTCCTCTACCAAAGCTAGCGTCTTATCCCGGCCAAAATGGCCACCAAGGCCCCCACCATGAAGTTCCCAAATGATATGATGGCGGAGGGAAGTTTGCGGGATGCACAACTTCGTGTGCTTAAATAAGTAACCATCCCGAATGTAGAATGCCGAAATAGTGGAGGGGGACTCCTCTTGGGTGGCAAAATAGATGTCCTTAAAGTCCGGACATGTCGCGTACTCGTCCTTAATGCGTTCAAAACCAATCACCTTAACGTGCATGGTGGACAATAGTAACGAGAGTCGGCTAAGGGCGTCGGCCACACGGTTGTTGGACCCCTTAAGATGCTTAAGAGTGAACGTGTACTCTTGGAGGAACGACACCCACTTAGCATGTCGGGGGCTGATTTTATGTTGGGAGTTAATAAAACGCAAAGCTTCATGATCCGAAAGTAGCACGAATTCTTTGGAAAGGAGATAGTGTCTCCAATAGTGTAAACTTCGGACCACCGCATAAAATTCCCGATCGTAATTGGAGTAGTTTAATTTAGCCCCGGACAACTTCTCACTAAAATAACAAATGGGGTGACCCTCTTGACTTAATACTCCTCCAATCCCAACCCCGGACGCATCGCACGCTAATTCAAACACCTTAGAGAAATCCGGTAAGCGTAGGAGGGGTGCTTCCGTCATGAGAGTTTTGATCGTTTGGAAGGCATGAGTGGCGGACTTAGTCCATTGGAAATCCCCTTTCTTCATGCACTCCGTCAAAGGAGCCATGATGCTACTAAAATTTTTAATAAAACGCCGATAAAAAGTAGCGAGTCCATGGAAACTTCTAACGTCACGGATGGACTTGGGCTCCGGCCACTCGTTAATAACTTGCACCTTTTTTGGGTCTACTCTAATGCCGTCCGCTCCCACAAGATATCCTAAGAACTCAACCTCACGGACAAGGAAAGTGCATTTCTTCAGATTTAAGAATAGTTTCTCTTTCCTCAAAGTAGTTAAGACTGCCCTCAAGTGATTTGTATGTTCAGTGGGCGTCAAGCTAAACACCAAGATGTCGTCAAAATACACTACGACGAATTTTCCCATGAGGGGTTGGAATATTTGAGTCATCATCCGAGAAAATGTGCTTGGGGCATTAGAAAGCCCGAAGGGCATGACAATCCACTCATATAAACCATCCTTAGTTTTGAACGCCGTTTTCCATTCATCCCCCTCTCGAATTCTAATTTGATGGTAGCCACTTTTGAGATCCAGCTTGGAAATGATCGTGGCTCCGGCAAGCATATCCAAGAGATCATCCAATCGGGGAATAGGGAACCTATATTTAATAGTGATCTTATTAATCGCCCTACTATCGACACACATCCTCCAAGTACCGTCCTTTTTGGGGGCTAACAGGGCCGGCACGGCACATGGGCTCAGGCTATGGCGGATGAACCCTTTAGTTAAGAGTTCCGATATTTGAGTTTGAAGCTCCTGATGCGCTGCCGGGTGGAGCCTATAATGGGGCTGATTCGGGAGTGAGGAACCTGGGACGAGATCTATGGCGTGTTGGATGTCGCGTAGTGGCGGTAAGATGGGGGGTAACTCGGCCGGATACACATCTTTATATTCATCCAACAAGTGTTTTAAATCTTCCGGAAGCTCATCTAATTTATCACCATCTTCCTTACTACTCAAGAGCACAAGCGCATAGATCACACCATCTAGAAATGGGACGCGGGTGAACTTCTTTCGTCCTATTAAGTTCAAGGTTTTCTTCTCCACGGGTACGATGGTATCCTTGGACGGAATAGTCGGGTCCTTTGGTGGCGTTGGTTTAAAGGTAATAATCTTCCCCTTAAACTTAAACTCATATGTATTAGCCCTACCGAAGTGAGTCACGTCGTGGTCATATAGCCAAGGCCGGCCAAGAAGGACGTGACATGCGTCCATGGGGATGACATCACACCACACTTGCTCGGAATAAGATTTGACGTTAAGGGGAACTAGACAACGCTTCGTGACAGGAAGAGAGGTCTTATTTACCCAAGCTACATGATAAGGTTGGGGGTGGGGTTCGGCCACTAAAGACATCCTAGCAACCGCGCTCTCCGAAATGACGTTCATACAACTCCCACTATCGATGATAAGCTTACACAACTTCTCTCCGCTCTTAAATATCATCGAAAAGAGGGTCGTCCTATTCCAATCGTTTGGCGTCCGGGGAACCGTCAGGATACAACGCATAACCATGAGGTTATGTTCATCCTCCAAATCACTCGGGACTCCCTCAACATCGGACCCCTCGTCGGCTTCATAAATTATTTCGGCCGGGTCGTTAGGAGCCTCCAATAAAGCTAAGGCCTTAGGCTTGGTGGGGCACTCGCTCGCATAATGCCCTTGTACTCCACAAGCGTAGCATATGGCATTTGTTTTATTAACTCTCCCAATTGGCACTCGCTCCCCGGTTGGATTCTTAGAATTCCTAGCGGTGATGACTATCGAACTTGTGTCGGTAGCCTTAAACTTGCCTTTGTCTTTATACGTGGACTTCCCCTTTTGGAAATACCTTGCTTTAGACTTGAGAGTTATATTTTTCTCAATGTCCAAGGCCGCGTTGTACGTGGTGTTTATATCCGTATGCCCATATCGCAAAAGCTTGCGCTGAATATCCGGATCCAGCCCCTTCCGAAACCTCGAGAGAGTCACTTCGGGCATCTCCTTAACATCGCAACGTACTAACAGATCCTTAAGCGTACCCATGTAATCAGACACCGACTGGCTCCCTTGCTTAAGAGAGGCTAAGTCGTCAAACAGTTGTGTGCGGTAATACGTGGGGACGTATTGATCCGACAACATAGCTTTCATAACCTGCCAACCAATTGGTGGCATACCATCTAGCGCTCCCATGCGTCTCTCCTCGTTGAGCCAATATACCTTGGCCCGGTCTAGAAGTTTCAGCCTAGCGACTTGGACCTTTTGCCTATCGGTTAAGTTATGCCACTCGAAGTAGCACTCGATATCCATAATCCAATTCATAAAGATTTGGGGCTGCCCCATGCCGTCATAAGTAGGGGCTTCTATACGGATGGCTTTCGTGAGGTTGAACTCTTGTGGAGCTCGATTATAATAGGGTGGACCACGTGGTGCAAGGTCATCGTTGTCCTCGTCAAATCGAGGAGGATAACGGGGCTGTTGGTGGTTCGGGGGTGAGGGTTAATTGGTAGAGGGTTAGGAGGGGCGGGTGGAGTCGCTCTAGCAGTCGTAAGTTGAGCGATCATGTCCCTTAACTCATCCATGCGACGCTCTTGATTCACGATGTGCGCATTAAACTCTTGTCGAAGAGCCTCGACGGGAGTCGGATCTTGACCCCCATGCCGCTCGTCCGCCATATTGGAGGAAGAGGGAGCGTACTCGGTGCCGTGCCTTGTGCGCATGCAGATTTTTTTTTTTGTGAACTCTAAATTAGTCCTAAACACCCTACAATTTTATGAGAAATAATTTCTTACCGCCTAACCGATGGACGAAACTGAATTTTTTTGTAAATTTAATTCTACCTAAGGTGAAGAGAGTCTACCAGAAAAAAAATTTTTTTGGATTTTGAAGAAAATTCAGATTTTAACCCGCTGTTGGCACACCACAAATAGAGATTTTGCTGAAATGAGAATTTACGAGAACTAAGCCTACCAAACAGAGAAGGATTGTGCCGATTTAGGAACCGGCACGAACCTGGCTCTGATACCAAATTGATGTAGGCTAGCGGGGCGCAATGTCCGACACTTTCTAGCGACTAAATCTACCCCCACACGATCTAATTTGGAAACACCACACGCGAGCGCAGCCACAATTTAAATTAACGTCTATCGTCACACAACGACGTGAGGATCGCGAACCCTCTTAGGATCAAATAGTGACTAGAGGCCACTATCCTTTCCGGCGAAATGAACCCACACGGCTCGGTCGAGTGAAGTCGCACCAAGGAGATCCACCAAAGAAAATGATTCGGAAAAGTGGTTGATCTCCCCCGACTAAAGAAAACCAAAGGTCACCACCCTTCTTCGGTCGCGAGAAACTCGGAAAATCAAGTGGAAGTACTTCGATGAATAAAATTTCAGATCTCACACCAAAACTTTCGCACAAGAAATATGCGGAGGATGTAGAAGAAGCACACAAGATAGAGAAGAGGAATCGTTACCCCAACTCGTGGATAATTGCACGTGGAGAATCGCTCAACCACGGTTCCGCCGGAGTCACACCGGATGGAGCTTGCACGTCCACCTTCAACGGAGTCACACCGCGAAGCTCCCACGCCGGAAGAGAGAGGTGGCCTGCACTTGGCCGAAATCCTCAAAGGGGCGGACTAGGGATAGGGGGCGGCGGAAATGAGAGGGGCTCTCAAAAGCTGAAATCCTTTTTTTAGGTTATTATCTTCATACCAAACCAAGGGAGTGGATGCCTTATATATATGGCCCACTCTAAATAAAAGTTGACATAAAATATTGCAGAAATTAAAAGCATTTTGGAGGCTAAATGCAGGCCACCAAATAACAAAACATAGCATAAACTTGTTATCCGCAGCTCGGCAGTTTTTATGACAACAACGTCATTTAATGATGATATCTCGCGAGCGAAGATGGCAGCGGGAAGGGGTGCGGCGCCGCGCTCCCACGCCATTATTTCGCCGTAGATCTTTGCTTTGTAATGGCGGCGTGTCATCCGTAAGCGCTTCAACATCAACGGCCGCGGGTTGGAGAGGGTCGGCTCCGTCACAACACCACCTGATTCCCCCCATGACATATATATTCCCTCACCACCACCATCTCCTCTTCCACAACATTTGTCCACCATACCATGTTTCCATCTACCAACAGATACAATCATGCTAGATGCTACTCCTCCATCTCCACTACCATCTATCATTCCTCCACATGTTTCTACTCACACAACATCTGAAACATCCACTGCTCCAATATTGGACCCCTCCACCATATCCTCCATAATTGCTATCATCACACCCCTCATATAATCAATCATAGTAGAGGCCATTATACCTCTTGCTACCTCTATATCTACTCTATCTGGTCAACTTTCTGCCTTAACTGCTGCCCCCTCTTCATTCAGGGGCCTGGCTCTAGTATACACTGAAACCAGGTAGGGGGAGATACTTAATGAAGAAGCTGCAGCACCTCCAGCAGAAGCAGAAATCTCAGCTCCAGCAGCTCCAGTAATAGCAGAGGCAGAAGCACTACTACCAGATACAGATTTAATTCCAGGGGATGCAGATTTTATTCCTGATGATAGAGATTTAATTGATTTGATTCATTTAATTGAGACTGATCTGGACCTTGATGAGTCAGTCCCTGAAGAGACAGTTGATAAAGACATTCTTTCTGTTTCTGAATTCATAATTAATCATACTATAAACTTATTTGATTTATTGAGCAGTTTTGATACTGTCATTCTGAATTATATTCCTGCAGTACCTACTAAGCTATCCTTGGCTATTGTACCATATACTTCTCCAATCTCTCCAAAAGTTGCTAAGCAACTTAGAAATAGTTTTGTTATTTCAAAGCCAGCAGTCATGCCATCTCCAGAATAAGTTATTTCTGTTCCAACATTTGTAATGGATGACTCACCCATACTAAATCTTGATGATTTGATTTTGGCTGATATAGAAGAAGAAAGTAAGGCAGTTGCTGAAAGCACTGTCAGAACCAGTTCTCTAGTCTCTCATATGGCTTCTTCTCCTGGTCCTGTTGAAGTTTCTGCTCAAGCTCCTGAAAAGCCAACCATTTCTGCTGAGGCTCTGAAAGCACTCAATGACGTATATGATAACCCTCAGGGATCAGATAATGATAATGATGATGATGAGGATGAGGAAGTTGATTCTGATGATGAACCCAAGATGAAGCAAGTATCCAAGAAAAGAAAAGCCCCTCCTCCTCCTGCTCCAAAGCCAAATACAAAAAATGACACTCCCTATTAAATTCTCCAAAAGATAACTCCATACAAAGGGATGCCATCTTGGATGTGGCAGTCCAAAAATCAGTAGAAGGAGAGGAAGAAAAGCAGAAGGTACTCTCCTCCTCCAGCTCAAATATTCAGAAAAGATCCACCTTCTCCTCATCCTCCAGCTGCTGGTGCTTCAAGCACATATACTCAAAGATCTGCCCCACTTCAAACATATCAAAGACACCAAGGGAGATCATATGGAAGCAGTCAGCACAGGCAATACTCTTCAGGAAAGAAACATCAGCAGCAACAACAACATCAGCAGCAGCAGCAGCAACAACATTAACAGCAGCAACAACATCAATAACAACAGCAACAATCCACTGAACATCAACCAGCTGAACGCTCTAAAAGACCATCTTCTCCTCATGTTCCTTTTGAAGATCTTGAAACAGCTAGTACTGCTAGAATGGCCAGGTTCCAGGAAATTGTAGGCCTTTCTATGATTAACAATGCCAAAGCTGAAGGAAAGGATCCTTCTGAATATTCAACAATGTCAAAGTACAAGAAAGAGGAAATTAAAAGATTTAATAAAGCAAATAAGTTTTTCAATGTTGATGACTACATAAAGTTGCACCCAGAAGTAGTTGTCCCCAAAGCTACATTTTGAAGATTATAGGGGCTGCCGACATGACCATGACAAAAGTGCAAGCTTCAGATCCCAAAAGAGAGATTGTGTTTACAAAGCCTGGAGAGAAGAGCAAGCAAGAAATGCCAAAGGAAAAGAAACAGAAGAAGTAAATTTTGAACTTTTTTGTTTTCTACAATTATCTATAACTGCTCTATATTCTGAACAAAGCTTATGTATATATATATCTGCTGCATGTGTTATTGATCTTTGCCAAATATATACTTTTTCGGCTTTGTTTATTTTCAATTTTGATTTGAGTCTGTAATTAGTGACATTACCCAAATAGGGGGAGATTGTTGGATCCCTAATAAGATTTGGGCTAGGTTCACTAAGTTAGGATCATATGACCCATAATGTATAACCATGGTCATAGTTGTGTCCTAGAGTGTAGGCCAAGTCCTTAGAGTCAATATCACATGGACCAGCTATCAACAAGACTGCCACAGACTCAAGACTTAGAATATTTCAAGACTCTATAAAGTGAGTTCGACGTTCGTCGAACTCAGGTCGACGATTGTCGTGCTCAGTTTGACGATCTCATAGTTAATTCTCTGAGCTGAGCTTGACGAACTACATTCTCTGATCGACGAAAACTTAGATTACAACAACACTTCAAGTTCAGGAAAGATCAAGATATCCCAAGTACTTAGAATCAGACTTTGTCGACAAACTTTATTCTTTGGTCGACAAATCTTTGGACTACTATAGCATTCTGTCAAGACTATGTTCTCTAGTCTCAGGTCGACGAACTTCGTTCTCTGCCCAACGAATTCTGGATTATCTACTTCAACAAATTAGAACCAAAAGACTTGTGTCGACACTCAGAGTATATGTCGATACCAACTGAGTCGATGCTAGAAGCACTTGTGTCGACACACAGATCATCAGTCGACACTTTGGAAAGGTTGTGTCGACACCACACAGAAGACTTATGTCTACACACAGGATATCAGTCGACACCACCTGTGTCGACACCAGGAGTAATTGTGTCGACACACAGAATATTTGACAACTCCAGAAACACAGCTCGATGAAATCAAATCTTAGGTCGATGAATTCTCGAGACTTTAACTTTCATTTCAGATACAACTGCGAATATTCTAAGTCCAGAATAGTTGCTAAACTCCAGTCGACGAACACAGTTATCAGCTCGACAAATTCTGTCATAAGTTCGATGATTCCAGACTTAGCATTTATTCCTTCTGTCCTTAGTCTATGGCAATAATTTCTGAATGATTAATGATAAAATATTCTCTGAATATTACCGTTGGACGGTACATTAATCACAGCTTTCATCAGAATTATTGTTTTCCATTTTTCCAAGGGACAGTTGGGAAAAGAAATCAATGCAGTTTATTTTCAAGGACCGCCAGCATTGATTGCCGCAGAAGGATTCAAATTTCGAAAGGAAATTCCCTCAGGAAATATAAAAGAGATTTTTCTCTCTATTCTGACAGCAAGCAAGAACAATCAGAGTACCAGAGCAATTACAGAGAAACAGCATACACAGACACAGATTTTCAGTCAGTATGTCTTCAACAGCTTCTCTGCTCCTTTCACAAAAGATCTGATACAAAAATAAGATCTGCTCTCAAAAGAAGAAGAAAAATCATACAAAATCAAGAGTCTTCTTACTTCAACACTCCAGGACTTCCAAGGACAACAACTATCAAATCTGTCAAGAAGATCCTGCAGATAAAGGCTAAAAGCTTGAAGGCCTATCACCTTACAGCAAGGCTTCCATATTTCCCTGAACCATTCAATATGTCAGGGGAATCCATTTGCTACCATCAATAATCCACAAGCCTTCTCTCTTATTGTTGACAGAGAAGACATAATCAACTCTCTCACCCCCACTATGTAAAGGGTTGTCATCTCCCTTCAAAAGTGATTCCTGGTTACAAGTCACCTGATCAAAATACTTGGGGATTTGGTTTTTGAGCACCTGATCAAAAGGTCATTGGTGTCAGGCACCTGATCAAAAACCTGTGTGGATTCCTACCAGGGTGGTAGAAGAGTGGATGTACCCAGGTTGGAGAACCACTATAAATTTCTTGTGTCGTCTGGTTGCTCTCTTTCTTTTGTTTTCTTGTTGTGGTTGTGGTATTTAGTTTCTGTGCTTTTATATTTTGATTTATTTACTACTGCACTTAGACTAATCTGGATTATCCAGCAGAGAATTTTATAAAACTCTAAAAACTCTATTCACCCCCCCCTCTAGAGTATTCCTGATCTAACTGCTCACTTTCAAGCCTCTTCCAAGGATTCATCTTCACTGTCTTCAATAACTTGTGGAGTAGAGGGTGCTATAGCTTCTTGTGGAAGGTTTAATTCACCCATTTTCTCACACAAGTGAGGTACCTGCACGGTGCTACTGGAAGAAATTTCTTTCTCCTTATAAGACATGTTAGTTTCATCAAAGGTTACATGAATTGATTCTTCAATTTTTAAATTAGATTTGTTAAACACCCTATAAGCTTTGCTTACTTGGGAATATCCTTAAAAAATTCCATCTTCAGCCTTAGCTTCAAACTTTATAATATATTTCTTGTTGTTATTATGTATATAACATATGCAACCAAATACTTTAAAATAGGTGTTTTTAGGGTTCTTTTCTTTAAGTAATTCATAGGGAGTCCTATTCTTAAGCTTATATATCAAACTTCTGTTCAGTACATAATTTGCTGTGCTTACAGCCTCTGCACAAGAGGATAGTGGCATGTAAGTATCTGCAAGTAGTGTGCCTGCAACTTCAATCAGGGTTCTATTCTTCCTTTCAGCTACCCCATTTTGTTGGGGAGTTCTAGGAGCTGAGAAACAGTGTCTGATACCTTCCTTCTCACAGAACTCATGCATAAGAAGAGACTCAAACTCTGTACCATGATAACTTCTGATCAATGCAACATGAGTAGAGTACTCAATCTGTATGGTCCTGAGAAAATCTGTAAGAACTTTAAAGGTATCTGACTTAGATCTTAGAAAGAACACCCAAGTGAATCTTGAGAAGTCATCTACAATGACTAGAGTATAGGATTTCCCTCCTAGGATTTTTACAGCAATGGGTCCAATGATATCCATGTGTAGCAAGTACAAGATCCTAGGTGAATTACTTTTATTAATTGACTTAAAGCTAGATTTAGTTTGCTTGCCTAGTTGACAAGCCCTGCAAAAGCCTTCCTTCTTGTAGGGGCCAGAAGGTAAACCTTTAACAGGGCTGTCTTTAGATACCCTAGCATTATTTTTCATGTTAACACATTTATTATGTTAACCTCTAACAAGGCTGTCTTTAGATAGCCTTTTATGCCATAATTCATTTTGATTGCAAATAATATTGAGCAGACAAATATCTGAATTGGCAGAATGAAAGTCTACTATGTATATGTGTAACGCCCCGAATTTTGTGTGCGAGTCGGTCGCGGAAAAAGAGTTTTTGGTGCCTGTAGGGGTACACGGCCTAGGACACGGGCGTGTCCAAGGCCGTGTCTGGCTGGTGATTTTTGGCCGTTTCCAACCCGAGAAGGACACGGCCAGGAACACGGCCGGATGACACGGGCGTGTCATCCGACACGGGCGTGTGCCAACCCGTGTTCCTACCCGTGTCCTGATGGGTCGTGTCCGTTGCCGTGGCGGTTATGCGTGACACGCCCACGAACACGGGCGTGTCGAGGATCCCGACACGGGCGTGTCAGGTCAGACACGGGCGTGTCTTGGCCCGTGTGCATTTCTCTGTTCGACGATCGTGCCTGGATCGAGGCACACGGCCTTGGACACGGCCGTGTGCCAAGCCGTGTGCGGCCCAGGTCTGGGGAATTTTGTGCAGATCCGAGCCGTTCATTTTCTTTAATTAAAATCCAATGGCCCAGATTAAATCCTGCTCTGTTAAGGCCGGGAATAGGGAGTTATTCCCTCATTTTCTCTCCAAAGTTCTCCCCTTCCAAAGTGAGAGAGGAGAGGAAGAAGAAGGAGGTTTCCGGCCGCCGGCGGAGCATCGGAGCACCGTTTCGAAATCGGAGAGCGGATCCGTGGAGGGAAGGTCATTGCGAAGAGTTCTAACCGCGTAGTTTTTCCATGGCGCCAAAACGGACTACAAGGGTAACGATTCTCAACTCGAGCGCTTGAATCTCTTTCTTTCTGCATAA
This sequence comes from Platanthera guangdongensis, assembly GCA_039583875.1. Lineage (NCBI taxonomy): Eukaryota > Viridiplantae > Streptophyta > Magnoliopsida > Asparagales > Orchidaceae > Platanthera > Platanthera guangdongensis. The sequence continues at coordinate 82,605,155 of CM077159.1, forward strand.
GGAATCCCGCTCCCGCGAGTATGCGGTGAGTGCGTGGTGTTCCTTGGGGTTGACGGGAATAGTCCCCCTTGTGTTGCATGTAGAGCCCGGAATCGTAAGTACGGGCATAGGCATTGTGTGTGAAGCCTACCCGGACGTGTTTTGTCTGGATCGGTGATGTTGCATTTGATGTGGTTTTGCCGGAGAAGACTCCGTTCTTTGGATTTTTCGGGTTTCTACGCGGTAGATTGCAGCAGGGATCCTTGAAGGTTAGCTTCAAGGCGCACCCGGAAAACTGAGCGGAAACGTGTTCTGCTAACTTGGCGGTCTGGGAACCGGCCTTAATCATAACTGGGTTATGAGATTGTTTTGGGAAATTTGGGATCCGAGAGAAGCTTGGCCCGCGCAAAGTTCCTTAAATTGGACATGCGGCGTGAGCAACGGGCAAGTGGAATTGGACCTAGGCTATGTGGTTCGGTGCGAGAGACCCGAAGACGGGGACTGGCCGTTGGCATAGTCGGAGCCTTAGACGGTGGTCAGAAAGGCTAAATGCTCACATGTTGTTGCCATCCTAGGGATGGTGGTGAATGCACTGATTTGTCAGGGTTCACCATGAATGTGCCCTGAGTGCACGGGGTGTTTGGCCGTGCGAGCCTACACCTGTGGCGAATTATAATTGTGATATATATATTGTTGGGCTAATGTTTTGCAGGGAAAGAGCACCGCCGTCCCGAGTAAGGGGCGGGGTCGTTATAATTTGGTCGGCTTTTAGCTGACCGTTGCTTTATTTGCCACCGTGCGGTGGTATGTGCTTGCAGGTGCTGCGGAGCCGAGCGCCAAATAGCGGGCTGGAGCCCATGTTACTGTGCTGGCCCTAGAAGGCCGTAGAATAGTTGTTTTTACATTTCTCATGTGTGGCCGGCCTGCGAGCCGATGTATGTAAGACATGTTATATTTATGAACATTTGTAAGGCCATAAGGCCATGTACCTATTTCAGTGTATTTGGGGTTCGTTCTTGTAGTTGTAAATGTGGACATTCATATTTGATGGATTTAAGTTTGGGTTCTTCAACTTTAAAACTTCCGCTAGAATGCTCTGTGGTTAGGACGAGTAGTCTTAATTGATTGGTTTGATTATTCACTTGGTAACCCTTCCGACTGTCTGTGGTATATGGCGTCGGGTTCCAGCTGGACCTTCTGTTATATGCCATGCGACAGATGGGGGTGTTACAATTTGGTATCAGAGCCAGGTTACGGTCAAGCTTAAATGAATTCGTGGGCGAATTCTTTTAAGGGGTGGTGAGCACATGTGTGCGTCATCGTTATAACATTAAAAAGAACCCATGAATGTCCACTTAGGAATGAAAAATACTCGTGGTTGAGGAACCTGCGCGTTCCTATAATTGCTTTTTGCAATTTTGTTTGGTCACTTATTGGTGTTTTGTATGACTATAGGTGACCGGGAGTGGCGTAGAGCCGACAGAACATCTGGTTTCTGAGGATTATAGTGCACCCAGTGGCGCGCTTGATACCCCTCTTTCGTTAGAAACCATAAGAAGGATCGTTGAAGTGGTGCTCGCTATGACTAGTGCACAGCAAGGAAGCAATGTGCAACCTCTTGTCCCCGAGATGACTTCAATGTCGGGTGGTGTGTCGAATCAAATGACATTTAGGAGGCCATCAGGTCAGCCGTTGAATATGTGCTTGGTGCAGGGTACGCACTCAGTTGATGAGTATTTGCAGGCATTCCTTTTGATAAGCCGCTACCCATGCTTTGAGTTGGAGAACGAGAGGTCTATAGTCGATAGATTCTATAGTGGTCTACGTGACGAACTGCGAATTCCACTTCTAGGACCAAAACTAATGGGATTCCGAGCCTTGGTAGAGTCGGCCAGATCTTTGGAAGTGGAAATGGGAAAAATTCACCAGATACCAGTGAGTAGGGTATCGAACTCTGCAATTCCTATGAGGGGTGCATCTTGCAAAATGCTGAAGAAGAAGGTTAGATCATCGACTAGCAAGGTTGCTTACAACTGTCATACTTGTGGAAAGAAAGGACACTTTGCCCGAGAATGTTGGGATGGTGCTCAGAAGATTAAGGAAGCTATGTCAGGAGCAGGTGAGGACTCTGGTACTAAGAAACCACAGTTCAAAGGGCCAAGTTCAAAGTCCGATGTCCGCAGTTGGAATAAGAAGCTGAAGACTTCGAACTCAGCCCCTTCTTCTGGTGCGTCGGGAGCAACTACAAGTCGAGTCCCAAGAGCTTGCTATATCTGCGAAAAAGTGGGACATTTTGCACGTGAGTGTTGGAGTGGACGTGCAAAGTCCGAAAGGAAGTCTGAAGAGTACAAGCTTGGTCAGCAAGAGGACAGAAAGCAAGCAGACGTGGTGACAGGTAAGGTTTAAAATTCTAGCATTTAGCTTTAGACACTTGTAGTCTTTGTGCATGTTAACCTAGAACCTCTTGTGCTAAGCGTTGTTCTGAATTTCGTTTATCCGGCGCGAGCACCGTTCGTTAAAGGGGGCTTTGTGTCTCCGTTTGCCCAAAGGAATTGTATTACGTGTCGGAATATATCTTCTGATGGCAAAAGTCTTAATGGATGTGTTGTTGACTAGTAGTGCTCGATGCGCGCAGATAGAATCTGTTGCGTTTAGGTATGGATTGTGAGTCAAAAGTTTGATTTGCAGGCGTTGTTTCTACCGCTAGGAGAGTTCAACGTGATCTTTAGTATGGTCAGGCTCTCGGAGCAGCAGACATACGTTGATCGAAGTTGCTAGTGGGTCAGTTGAGAGCTAGTCATGAGGTGACTTTCGCGGGCATGAAGGGGTCGGGTAAGATTTTGATGTCAGCCCTTCAGGTGTTCCCGGCAGTTTGGTCTGGGGCAGAACTGTATGTCACTCTAGTGTAGACTTCGACGCCTAAACCTAGTTTGGGCAACATCCCAGTTGTGTCCGAATATCCTGATGTGTTTCCAGATGATCTCCCAGGAGCCCCTCCTCAGTGGGAGATAGACTTTACTATAGAGCTGGTACCGGGTGCCAAACCGGTGTCATGCTCCCCCTATCGGATAGCCCCAAGAGAAATGGCAGAGTTGAAGGTGCAACTGCAGGAGTTGCTAGAGCAAGGTTATGTGCGTCCAAGTTCGTCGCCTTGGAGCGCACCAGTTCTCTTTGTTAAGAAGAAAGATGGGAGCTTGCGGCTTTGTATCGATTATCGGGAATTGAACAAACTTACGGAGAAGAACAAATATCCAATCCTGAGGATTGACGATCTATTTGATCAGTTGGTTGGGTCAACTGTATATTCGAAGTTAGATTTGAAGTCTGGTTACTATCAGTTGAGGATAAGGGAGAGCGACATTCCAAAGACAGCATTCAGTACGCGGTTTGGGCATTACGAGTTCACGGTTATGCCGTTTGGGTTGACGAATGCTCCATCCGTGTTTATGGATCTGATGAATAGGACGTTCAGAGAATACTTGGATCAGTTCGTGATAGTATTTATTGATGATATCCTGGTATATTCGCGGTGCGAGGAGGATCACTACAAGCATTTACACATGATGTTGGAAACATTGAGGAAAAGTCAGTTATATGCAAAGTTCTCCAAGTGTGAATTCTGGTTATCCTCGATAGCGTTCCTTGGTCATGTTGTCAGTGGAGAAGGAATAGCTGTGGATCCGGCGAAGATAGTGGCGATACGGGAGTGGCCTACTTTGACTACGGTGGCAGAGGTCCGGAGTTTTCTGGGACTTGCTGGCTACTACAGGCGCTTCGTAGAGAACTTCTCGCGGATAGCACTACCACTCACGACGTTGACAAGAAAGGATCAGAAGTTTGTGTGGTCTCCGGAGTGCGAACAGGCTTTTGAAGAATTGAAGAGGCAGTTGACCACGGCGCCTATTTTATGTTCGCCAAGTGGTACCGAAGGGTTCGAGATTGATAGTGATGCTTCAGGCAGTGGTTTGGGCTGTGTTCTGCTACAGCATGGGAGCGTGATAGCTTATGGTTCACGACAATTGAAGGTTCACGAGAGGAATTATCCGGTCCACGACTTAGAGTTAGCGGCCGTGATTTTTGCTCTAAAGCTTTGGAGGCACTATCTGTACGGTGTGAAGGTAGATATTTACACCGATCATAAGAGTTTGAAGTACCTATTGGATCAAAAGGATCTGAACATGAGGCAGAGGAGGTGGATGGAGTTCTTAGGGGACTACACCTTCAAGATACACTATGTGCCTGGGAAGGGAAATGTAGTGGCGGATGCGTTGAGTCGTAAGATTCCCGCACGAGCCAACTGGTTATCAGTGCATGATGAGAGATTGGTCCAAGAGTTGGAGGCATTGGAGATATCTTGTGTTGACAAGCAGTCTAGTGCCGAGGCGAAACTGTTTTGGACAGAGGTGCAGTGTGACCTAGCGGATAGAGTTCGGCGGGCTTTGGTTCCGGATAGCAGCATGAAGCAAATCCTAGATGGATCTTTGGATGGGTCAAATTCCCAGTTTGTGGTTGAAGATGGGTTGCTAAGGAAGGACGGTCGTCTATGCGTTCCTAGTGCGGATAATATTCGGGAGGAGTTGATGTATGAGGCTCATCATACCAAATACTCAATCCACCCGGGAAGCACGAAGATGTATAGAGACATGAAGAAATTATTCTGGTGGCCGGGTTTGAAGAAGGATGTGGCGCTTTATGTGGCCAAGTGTCGTACTTGTGCATTGGTGAAGGCGGAATGTCAGAAGCCCGGAGGTTTCTTGAAATCACTTCCTATCCCAGAATGGAAGTTTGACGATATATCTATGGATTTTGTGCACGGTTTGCCGAAGTCGCAGAAAGGAAATGATGTCATTTGGGTGGTCGTAGATAGATTGACAAAGGTGTCGCACTTTATCCCAATGAGAAAGGAAGATCCAGTAGAAAGGTTAGCCAAACTCTACGTGGATAATATTGTACGACTGCATGGTGTGCCTCGCAGTATTGTTAGTGATCGTGATGGACGCTTCACGTCAAATGACTGGAGGTTGGCGCATGGTCTGTTGGGTACTAAGCTAAAGTTCAGCACAGCCTTTCACCCGCAGACAGATGGCCAAACCGAGAGAGTCAACAGGACTATGGAGGACATGCTTTGCATGTGCGTCCTAGATTTCGGGAAGCATTGGGAGGATCACCTGTACATGGTGGAGTTTGCGTACAACAATAGCTTTCAGGCAAGCATTGGAATGGCGCCTTTCGAAGCTTTGTACGGGAGGAAGTGTCGTACGTCGTTGTCTTGGTTGGAGGCAGGCGAATCAAAGTTGTATAAACGTCAAGCGGTGGAAGATGCCACTTCAATGATACGAACAATCCAGGAAAGGCTGAAGATAGCTCAGGATAGACAGTCAAAGTACTACAATGCCAAACATAGAAATGTGGAGTTCAACGTTGGCGACATGGTATATTTAAAAATCAAGCCGTTCAAGGGTGTATCGCGGGTTCAACGCTTGAAGAAGCTGAGTCCGAGATACCTTGGACCATTTGAAATCCTGGAGCGTGTTGGCGAGGCGGCGTATAGGTTGAAGCTGTCGACGGAGTTGAGTGGGCTGCATGACGTAGTCCACGTATCGGTGTTGCGTAAGGCAGTGCAAGAGCCTTCACAGATCGTTGCAGACAATCAGGTACCGGTTGATTATGAGTTAACAACAAGGGTCATACCAGTACGAATTGAAGCCGTTGCAGTCAAACGACTCCGCAACAAGGAGGTCAGAATGGTTAAAGTCCGTTGGTATAATTGCGGACGTGAGGAGCTTTCTTGGGAGCGAGAGCAAGCTATGTTGGAGGAATACCCCGAGTTATTCCACTCAGGTATCATTTAGCTTTCGTGTACCTTTGCTTAATTTCGGGACGAAATTCCTTAAGTGGGGGAGATTTGTAACGCCCCGAATTTTGTGTGCGAGTCGGTCGCGGAAAAGAGTTTTTGGTGCCTGTAGGGGTACACGGCCTAGGACACGGGCGTGTCCAAGGCCGTGTCTGGCTGGTGATTTTTGGCCGTTTCCAACCCGAGAAGGACACGGCCAGGAACACGGCCGGATGACACGGGCGTGTCATCCGACACGGGCGTGTGCCAACCCGTGTTCCTACCCGTGTCCTGATGGGTCGTGTCCGTTGCCGTGGCGGTTATGCGTGACACGCCCACAAACACGGGCGTGTCGAGGATCCCGACACGGGCGTGTCAGGTCAGACACGGGCGTGTCTTGGCCCGTGTGCATTTCTCTGTTCGACGATCGTGCCTGGATCGAGGCACACAGCCTTGGACACGGCCGTGTGCCAAGCCGTGTGCGGCCCAGGTCTGGGGAATTTTGTGCAGATCCGAGCCGTTCATTTTCTTTAATTAAAATCCAATGGCCCAGATTAAATCCTGCTCTGTTAAGGCCGGGAATAGGGAGTTATTCCCTCATTTTCTCTCCAAAGTTCTCCCCTTCCAAAGTGAGAGAGGAGAGGAAGAAGAAGGAGGTTTCCGGCCGCCGGCGGAGCATCGGAGCACCGTTTCGAAATCGGAGAGCGGATCCGTGGAGGGAAGGTCATTGCGAAGAGTTCTAACCGCGTAGTTTTTCCATGGCGCCAAAACGGACTACAAGGGTAACGATTCTCAACTCGAGCGCTTGAATCTCTTTCTTTCTGCATAAGGAATCCCGCTCCCGCGAGTATGCGGTGAGTGCGTGGTGTTCCTTGGGGTTGACGGGAATAGTCCCCCTTGTGTTGCATGTAGAGCCCGGAATCGTAAGTACGGGCATAGGCATTGTGTGTGAAGCCTACCCGGACGTGTTTTGTCTGGATCGGTGATGTTGCATTTGATGTGGTTTTGCCGGAGAAGACTCCGTGCTTTGGATTTTTCGGGTTTCTACGCGGTAGATTGCAGCAGGGATCCTTGAAGGTTAGCTTCAAGGCGCACCCGGAAAACTGAGCGGAAACGTGTTCTGCTAACTTGGCGGTCTGGGAACCGGCCTTAATCATAACTGGGTTATGAGATTGTTTTGGGAAATTTGGGATCCGAGAGAAGCTTGGCCCACGCAAAGTTCCTTAAATTGGACATGCGGCGTGAGCAACGAGCAAGTGGAATTGGACCTAGGCTATGTGGTTCGGTGCGAGAGACCCGAAGACGGGGACTGGCCGTTGGCATAGTCGGAGCCTTAGACGGTGGTCAGAAAGGCTAAATGCTCACATGTTGTTGCCATCCTAGGGATGGTGGTGAATGCACTGATTTGTCAGGGTTCACCATGAATGTGCCCTGAGTGCACGGGGTGTTTGGCCGTGCGAGCCTACACCTGTGGCGAATTATAATTGTGATATATATATTGTTGGGCTAATGTTTTGCAGGGAAAGAGCACCGCCGTCTCGAGTAAGGGGCGGGGTCGTTATAATTTGGTCGGCTTTTAGCTGACCGTTGCTTTATTTGCCACCGTGCGGTGGTATGTGCTTGCAGGTGCTGCGGAGCCGAGCGCCAAATAGCGGGCTGGAGCCCATGTTGCTGTGCTGGCCCTAGAAGGCCGTAGAATAGTTGTTTTTACATTTCTCATGTGTGGCCGGCCTGCGAGCCGATGTATGTAAGACATGTTATATTTATGAACATTTGTAAGGCCATAAGGCCATGTACCTATTTCAGTGTATTTGGGGTTCGTTCTTGTAGTTGTAAATGTGGACATTCATATTTGATGGATTTAAGTTTGGGTTCTTCAACTTTAAAACTTCCGCTAGAATGCTCTGTGGTTAGGACGAGTAGTCTTAATTGATTGGTTTGATTATTCACTTGGTAACCCTTCCGACTGTCTGTGGTATATGGCGTCGGGTTCCAGCTGGACCTTCTGTTATATGCCATGCGACAGATGGGGGTGTTACAATATGTTACCTTGTCTATTTCTAATTAAAACATTTTGTTTTTCTTTATTAGAAATAATATAGGATGTAGAGTTAAAGTGTACCTGATAACCTTCATCATATAATTGGCTGATAGAGATGAGGTTATGCTTGAGTCCACTTACATATGTCACTTTCTTGAAAGTGACTGCTCCAATATTTACTTCTCCAAATCCTTCTGACTGGCCCCAATTTGAATCACCAAAGATAACCATTACTCCCAGCTTGGGCTTGTAGTTGCTTAAGTTGTTCTTACTGTCAGTCATGTGTTTGGAGCATCCACTGTCCAGATACTATAGTTGATTAGCAATTGGACAGCTCTTCACCTGCAGAGAAAATAATTAATTGTTCTTGAACCAAGTAACCTTGGGTCCTTTGTTTTGTGGATAGGAAATGTTGTTAAGTCTTTCTGGGTTCGACGAAATGTTGTGATTTCGTCGACCAGAGTTCGATGAAACGGGATGAGATCGTCGATCTCTGCTCAGCGAATGAACATAGTCATTTTTTGTGCCCCAAGTTCGTCGACCTCTGCTCGGCAAACCATACACAGTTTGTCGATCGCATTAAGACGAATGATTATTATGTATTTTGCGTTCAACATTCGTCGACTTGAGCTCGACAAACTGGCCACATTTCATCGATCTGAGTTCGACGAAATCTGCTGAACTTTGTTTTTATCTATGGTTTTCTGGTTTCTGTTATTGTGATTTTTAAAATTAGTTACTTCTTCTATGGTTTGGTTGTTGTTCAGTACTTCTTTACCCTTAGTTGTAACAAATCTGATGGGGGTTGATAATATGTTCTTCTTGAGAATGGGGGGCAAACTTGATGATGCACCCAGGCCTAGTTTGCCATTCAGTCTGGCATTGATTGTATTTGTGATGTCCATTAGCTTAAGGCTTCTCCCATTGAGAGATTTCTCAAGTTGTTTGGCATCACATAGCTCTGTTTTTAAGGAGTTAATTTGTTCATTAGCTAGATTCACTTCATCCTTTAACCTAGTGTTTTCAGAAATCATATCTTCTTGATTAGCTAGTCTTTCCCTAAGTGTTTTAATTTCCTTTTCAGAGTTTATCAAATCAATACACATGGTTTTAAATTCAAATTTGAAAGCATCAGAATTATAGTCAAAAGATAAAAGTACCTGATCAGCTTCTGATTCAGAAGCTTCTTCATTGTCAGATGCATTTTTTTCATCTGATTGACTTCTAGAGGCATCAATGGCCATGAGGCAGACTTCCTTGGCCCTTGCCTCTTCTTCTTATTCACTGGAGCTTGAGGATGTGGATTCATCTTCAGTTTCACTCCAGGATTCAGCTACAAAGCCTTTCTCCTTCTTTTTATATTTGCTGGAGGAAGGCCTGCTGCTTTGCTGTCTTCTTGAATCCTTCTCTCTTCTTCTTTCTTTCTTTTGATTCTCTGGACACTCTGAGATGAAGTGTTTAGGTTTCCTGCAGTCAAAGCAAACCACTTCTTTAGTAGGGGTTTTTCATACCTTGGCTTATCATCATGTTGATGAGTCCATTTTATATACCTATTTTCGGACTCATCTGGGTTAGTTTTAACGCATTTGCATTTCACTTTTAGTTCTTTATCGTTCTTATTTCATCTAATCATTATTTCCATAGGAAGTGCACATTTATGTCTGTGGTTGTGTATTTTGTTACTTCTATTGTTTGCACTCCTTTGTGTGATTGCCTGGAATGTCTGCACATATCAGTGATCGGTTTTCCTTTCGGTACATGGGTCGTGTGCGTGTTCCAGTATGGTTGTGAAACAGGAATACTGTGCACGATCATGGGATCTAATGCTCACGACCACTGGTCGTGCGTCCCTGATCTTGCGCACAACTCTACGTTCTCCAGAATCAGCCTGGGGTAAGCGCATGACCACTGGACATATTGCGCACGACCACCGGTCGTGCACCACTGATCGTGTGCATTGATTACTCTTTTCTGGAGTCCTGTCTGGGGTAACCGCACGACCATTGGACTTAGTGTGTACGACCACTGGTGATGAGACACTGCTCGTGCGCGTTATCCCAGTTCTTCTTCCTGATCTTCCACGCCAGTGCGCACGATCACCGGACATAGTGCGCACGACCACTGGTCGTGCGCCTGTGATCGTGCGCATTGTTCATTTCTGCTTTGTATAAATAGTGCAGGTCTCGCCCTAATTAAAAAGAGAGGATCCGCAGCTCGACATTTCTCCGCCGTTTTCCGCCTTTTTCGTCGTTCCCCTTCATCTTCCATCATAGGGAGGTGCTCCGGGCACGCTTTCACCGCCAAATCCAAGACGGAGCTTCCTCTCGGCCTCCTCCTTCATCTTTGAGCTTCAACAAGAGCTTGACCTAGCTTTCTCCATCAAGCTAGGAGAAGTTGTGCCATCCTCCACTGGATTATGACATGAAGAAGACGGGCCATTAGAAGGTGGTGACAGCCCTTCTCTACCCCGGACGCAGTTGCGGACCGAGCTTGGACGCGGATTGACAACCCGACGATTCCAACCGTGAATCCTCAGCAAGGCTTCGGATCTGGTCGATTTCGCACACTTTTCTTCTCTTGTTGTTGATAGTTTAGTTGAACTCTTTGTATTTGATGAAGCTATGCTTAGTGTAATATAAGTTTATCTGTAATCATGTCTATGTGATTGTATATTTTCGTTATATTTACTTGAGGTGCGCATATTTATCCATCCACCATCCATCCGCCCTTGCCGCACTAGCAATTTCTAGTGGCGTGCGTAGCGAAGAGGTGCACACGACCCTCATTCTGCCATTCTAACCACCTCATCCGCAAGCCTACTCGCCCATCCACCTAGTGATTCGGTGCATAGCGGCCCGACTAGTCTTTCATCCCGCCTAGTGAAACATCGCATAGCGGCGTTGCATAGGATTAGTTGATAGTGTTTTATTTTCTTTGTCCGCAATATCAAAGCCCCCATCGTTACCGCCGACCCTAAGGACTTCAATCTCAAGTCTTCCTCGAAATTAAGTCCACCTTACTGTGTTCCTTGTGAGATCGATACTTGGGAAAGCCCCCATTTTATATTACTTGTGCGACCGGTTCACTGCCGTGATCTTACGCATCAAGTTTTTGGCGTCGTTGTCGGGGAACACATTCATGTGAGTTTGTGTAGAGGGAGATAATATATTGAAGCCCTTTTCCATTTGTGCATATCATTTTTTTTATTATTTGCTTTTGTTATTAGAATTTTTATTTTGCTTATTTATTTTTACACTTTTCTGATTTTTGATTTAGATAACAGATCCGTGCTATTTTTTATTTTAGCTGTGTAGCACTTTTTCAGCAATTATTTTGGTTCGTGATGGATCCTGATGCTGAGTGTCGTATCCTTGACACTTTGCGCCGATCCATCGATGTCATTGCTGTTATGAATGTCGAGCATTGCATTCGGTGTTTGTTATGTCAAGGTGTGGGCCACATGTTGAAGGATTTCCCTCGTTTGTTCAAGCCTTCTCCCTCTGATGGCGTGTGCACAACAACCTCGCGTTCGCGGAAGACTGTTGTGGACATGCCTACCAGGGTGTTGCCTGGCCGATACACTAACATAACGCACTTTCCTCATTCTTTACCCGTTGAGATTACTGAAGAATCTCTGGCCGCATACAACTCTTTCATGGGTCCCTAGATCCCATTTTACGAGCTTTCCTTGAGTGTTGATGATCACTCTAGTGTTAGCCAACAAAAAGAGGAGCAGAAACTCATGGACGCTCCTGTTTGGGATGATGAGATTGTCCGGTCGTCGACGGGGTGGCGTCAACGAATGATTTTGCGATGGGGCCTGCTCATTCAGTGCTTGATTTTGAGAGCAGCCTTGCCCCTCCGCAATTTTTGTAGGATTGTGCTATTCCTCTTTCTTGTGAGTCGGTTGATGATGCCGTGATTGTGGATGATTCGGTGTCTGATGTTGCGCCGAAGTGGGATGATGATTCCTCTATCTCTGACGGAGAAGGTGGATCTTCGGAACACTTTTACGCACCCCGGTGGGATGAGGAATACGTCTTTCCGATGCAGAGGTTTGCACCTCCTTATTGGATGAGGTCGCTCCTCTTACAATCGCGGACCTCGAGTTCTCGGATTCCCCTCGGTACGACTCGTATGATACTGATGATGATCTCTTCTTGGATCCTACTGAGAGTGAGACCGGGATCACTCTCCCATTTTTTGATTCTTTTAGTTCTTCTTCTCTTTTATTACTTGATCCCCCTTCCTTATCTGAGCCTGTGCGGGATGAGTCTCCACAGGTACGTTGGGATGACGATGAGCTTTGTGCTCATGCCGTTGCCATCGCCTCCTACGGGCCTGTGATAGACGATACCTTGCTAGGCAAGGATTTGTTTTGTTTTGAGAAGAGTGAGGACCAGCGCTCCTTCTCTTCTTACCTCCTATTTCCTCTACCTGTGTTGGGCAGGTATTACTATTTAGGTAGAGGGGTGACTGCTCTATCACCATATCGTTACCCGTTACAGAAACGGATATTAGGCCAGTTACCTGTGCACTTTTTATTTCATAGTCCCATTAGCTAGAACTGTTTAGAATTTAATAACTCGTGCTTGGATGACAATAACCACAGTACTTATCTTTCATTTTCCTGCATTTTTATTTTTCATGCCTATTTTAGTTTTAGCATTTCTTTTTGTATATTTTTCTTTTGTTTTTGCGGAGCTCACCCCTGCAGGTATTCATGGTAAATTTCATTGGCGGGGTTGTGATTCTTCGTATGGCGGGCCTGCTTCAGGTTTCCACGCGTCTTCTGGTATGCTCACTGGCTGAGCATTGGTTAACCTCTTCCCTTAGTTCCTTATGATTTTAATTTCTATATCATCTGCTGTGTAGTTTAGTTTAAGTCTGTGGGAGAGATTTGTTACCTATTGCACGCACACATTTCTTGTGCATACTAGAAGCCTTTATTGTTTTATTTTGCTTAGTTCATTGCATCACACACCACTGTACCCACATGAGCGCGTGCTTAGCTTTTTGCGTGCTGCGAGTTAAACTCATTTCTTCGCTAAATTTTGAAAAATTATGGTGCTGACATAGGATTGTGAGACGGAGTAAAATATTGACCTTGCTGTGCTCCTAGTCAACTGCTCTCGTCTCGTGTATAAATTGGAGTAGATTTAATTTTTCCATATGCTTTTAGTTTTATATTTTTCTAATTGCGTAAATACTTTTTATTCTACTCAAAAGTTGGTGAATCCGGTGTGAATCCGACGGTAGCTTAGGGATGTGTGTAGACGGCCATTAGATTCGTATTGATAGAGTCTGGAGGATGGATAGTCTTTCTCGTTGGCAAAGAACTTGCCCCAAGTTATTCTTAAAGCATGGGTATAGGTTAGTTCACTCGCATGAGCGTGATGTAGGCCATCATTTTGGCCCGGTTGAGCTTTGTACCGTTCCTAACGACATATCCTCGCTTGCCCCATTGTGCCTACCCTTCTTTTGATTCAGCTCCACCTTCATTCACCAAAGCCCCATAGCCTATCCTAGTCGCACACCCAAGTCAAGTTTAGTGCTTTATATTTTCATGTTGGGATGTGATGTGGTGTTATTACATGTGAAAATATGGATGTGCTCCAAAGCTTATATTTGTAGAATTTGTGAAAAGAAAAGTAATTTGAAAAAGAAAAAGAAAAGTTAAAAAAATGATGTTAAAGTGAAAAAGTGAAAAGGAAAAGTAAAATTGAAAATCCTATTTGAGATGTGCTTATTTTTGGAGTAGGCGGTGCACACACCCATATGTTAAAAGTTAAGTTTGGGGGTGTGGTGTACCCGCATGTATTTTGGTTAGCTGATGGATTCCTTTTTTTACTAGCTCATTTGGGTTAGGTGCATAGCCTTCTTGTTTATCCTGGTTTACCTCACCGAAACACAAGCCCCATCTCTTCACCTATAGTCCTACTGATTTGTGTGTGAACCAAACCAGTGCCGTGGAGAGAATGCGAAAGGGCAAGCATATGGTCACCGACATTGGTGGATTCCTTTGGAGGTTATCCCGAGCCCTGATCTTTGGCAATGCTCGTCTAGCGATTAGTCTACTTTCTCCCTACGCATGACCGGATGATTCACCATGATTCTATTTTTGAGTAATAATAAAATGTTGATACGCATTGTGAAAAATATAAACTATTTTGCATACTTAGAAATTTCTTCTATTATATTTTTACGCGTGCGAGCATGCGACTTCGCATGGTACTTCGTATCGCAATTTCTTTGTTAAGTAGTTTTTTCCCTATCTGCTTACATTTTGTTTGCTCGGGACGCACAAACATTTATGTCTGGGGGTGTGATGAGTCCATTTTATATACCTATTTTCGGACTCATCTGGGTAAGTTTTAACGCGTTTGCACTTCACTTTTAGTTTTTTATCGTTCCTATTTCATCTACCATTATTTCTATAGGAATTGCACATTTATGTCTGTGGTTGTGTATTTTGTTACTTCTATTGTTTGCACTCCTTTGTGTGATTGCCTGGAATTTCTGCACATATCAGTGATCGGTTTTTTCTTTCGGTACAGGGGTCGTGTGCGTGTTTCGGGATGGTTGTGAAACAGGAATACTGCGCACGATCATGGGATCTAATGCGCACGACCACTGATCGTGCGCCCCTGATCATGCGCACTACTCTACGTTCTCTAGAATCAGCCTGGGGTAAGTGCACGACCACTGGTCATATTGCGCACGACCACCGGTCGTGCACCACTGATCGTGTGCATTGATTACTCTTTTCTGGAGTCCTGTCTGGGGTAATCGCACGACCATTGGACTTAGTGCGCACGACCACTGGTCGTGCGCCACTGCTCGTGCGCGTTATCCTAGTTCTTCTTCCTGATCTTCCATGCCAGTGCGCACGGTCACCGGACATAGTGCGCACGACCACTGGTCGTGCTCCTGTGATCGTGCGCATTGTTCATTTCTGCTTTATATAAATAGTGCAGGTCTCGCCCTAATTAAAAAGAGAGGATCCGCAGCTCGACATTTCTCCGCCGTTTTCCACCTTTTTCGCCGTTCCCCCTTCATCTTCCATCATAGGGAGGTGCTCCGGGCAAGCTTTCACCGCCAAATCCAAGCCGGAGCTTCCTCTCGGCCTCCTCCATCATCTTTGAGCTTTAAGAAGAGCTTGACCTAGCTTTCTCCATTAAGCTAGGAGACGTTGTGCCATCCTCCACTGGATTGTGACACGAAGAAGATGGGTATTGGAAGGTGGTGACAACCCTTCTCTACCCCGGACGCAGTTGCGGACCGAGCTTGCACGCAGATTGATAACCCAACAATTCCAACCGTGAATCCTCAGCAAGGCTTAGGATCCGGTCAATTTTGCACACTTCTCTTCTCTTGTTGTTGATAGTTTAGTTGAACTCTTTGTATTTGATGAAGCTATGCTTAGTGTAATATACGTTTATCTGTAATCATGTCTATGTGATTGTATATTTTCGTTATATTTACTTGAGTTGCGCATATTTGTCCATCCACCATCCATCCGCCCTTGCCGCACTAGCAATTGCTAGTGGCGTGCGTAGCGAAGAGGTGCTCACGACCCTCATTCCGCCGTTCTAACCACCTCATCCGCAAGCCTAATCGCCCATCCACCTAGTGATTCGGTGCATAGCGACCCGACTAGTCTTCCATCCCGCCTGGCGAAGCATCGCATAACGGTGTTGCATAGGAGTAGTTGATAGTGTTTTATTTTCTTTGTCCGCAATATCAAAGCCCCCATCATTACCGCCGACCCTAAGAACTTCAATCTCAAGTCCTCCTCGAAATTAAATCCACCTTACTGTGTTCCTTGTGAGTTTGATACTTGGGAAAGCCCCCATTTTATATTACTTGTGCGACCGGATCACTGCCGTGATCTTACGCATTAAGTTTTTGGCGCCGTTGCCGGGGAACACAGTCGTGTGAGTTTGTGGAGAGGGAGATAATAGATTGAATCCCTTTCCATTTGTGCATATCATTTTTTTTATTATTTGTTTTTGTTATTAGAATTTTTATTTTGCTTATTTATTTTTACCCTTTTCTGATTTTTGATTTAGATAGCATATCCGTGCTATTATTTATTTTAGCTGTGTAGCACTTTTTCAGGAATTATTTTTGTTCGTGATGGATCTTGATGTTGAGTGCCGTATCCTTGACACTTTGCGCCGATCCAACGATGTCATTGCTGTTATGAATGTCGAGCATTGCATTCGGTGTTTGTTATATCAAGGTGTGGGCCACATGTTGAAGGATTGCCCTCGTTTGTGCAAGCCTTCTCCCTATGAGGGCGTGTACACAACAACCTCCCGTTCGCGGAAGACTGTTATGGACAGGCCTACCAGGGTGTTGCCTGGCCCATACACTGACATAACGCACTTTGCTCATTCTTTACCCGTTGAGATTACTGAAGAATCTCTGGCCGCATACAGCTCTTTCATGGGTCCCTCGATCCCTTTTTACGAGCTTTCCTTGAGTGATGATGATCACTCTAGTGTTAGCCAACAAGAAGAGGAGCAGGAACTCATGGACGCTCTTGTATGGGACGATGAGATTGTTCCGGTCGTCGATGGGGTGGCGTCAGCGAATGATTTTGCGATGGGGCCTGCTCATTCAGTGCTTGATTTTGAGAGCAACCTTGCCCCTCCGCAATTTTTGCCGGATTGTGCTATTCCTATTTCTTGTGAGTCGGTTGATGGTGCCGTGATTGTGGATGATTCGGTGCCTGAGGTTGCGTCGAAGTGGGATGATGATTCCTCTATCTCCGACGGAGAAGGTGGATCTTCGGAACACTTTTATGCACCCCGGGGGGATGAGGAATACCCTCTTTCCGATGCAGAGATTTGCACCTCCTTATTGGATAAGGTCGTTACTCTTACCACCGCGGACCTCGAGTTCTCGGATTCCCCTCGATACGACTCGTATGATACCGATGATGATCTCTGCTTGGATCCTGCTGAGAGTGAGACCGGGATCACTCTCCCATTTTCTGATTCTTTTAGTTCTTCTTCTCTTTTATTACTTGATCCCCCTTCCTTATCTGAGCCTGTGCAGGATGAGTCTCCACAGGTACGTTGGGATGACGATGAGCTTTGTGCTCATGCCATTGTCATCGCCTCCTACGGGCCTGTGATAGACGATACCTTGCTAGGCAAGGATTTGTTTTGTGGTGAGAAGAGTGAGGACCATCGCTCCTTCTCTTCTTACTTCCTATTTCCTCTACCCGTGTTGGGCAGGTATTACTATTTAGGTAGAGGGGTAACTGCTCTATCACCGTATTGGTACCCGTTACCGAAACGGATATTAGGCCAGTTACCTGTGCACTTTTTATATCATAGGCCCATTAGCTAGAACTGTTTAGAATTTAATAAGTCGTGCTGGGATGACAATAACCCCAGTACTTATCTTTTATTTTCCTGCATTTTTATTTTTCGTGCCTATTTTAGTTTTAGCATTTCTTTTTGTATATTTTTCTTTTGTTTTTGCGGAGCTCACCCCTGCAGGTATTCATGGCAAATTGAATTGGCGGGGTTGTGATTCTTCGTATGGCGGGCCTACTTCAGGTTTCCACGCGTCTTATGGTATGCTCACTGGCTGAGCATTGGGTAACCTCTTCCATTATCTCCTTATGATTTTAATTTCTATATCATCTGCTGTGTAGTTTCGTTTAAGTCTGGGGGAGAGATTTGTTACCTATTGCACGCACACATTTCTTGTGCATACTAGAAGCCTTTATTGTTTTATTTTGTTTAGTTAATTGCATCACACACCACTATACCCACATGAGCGCGTGCTTAGCTTTTTGCGTGATGCGAGTTAAACTCATTTCTTCGTTAGATTTGGGAAAATTATGGTGCTGACATAGGATTGTGAGACGGAGTAAAATGTTGACCTTACTGTGCTCCTAGTCAACTGCTCTCATCTCGTGTAGAAATTGGAGTAGATTTAATTTTTATGTATGCTTTTAGTTTTATATTTTTCTAATTGCGTAAATACTTTTTATTCTACTCAAAAGTTGGTGAATCCGGTGTGAATCCGACGGTAGCTTAGGGATGTGTGTAGACGGCCGTTAGGTTCATATTGATAGGATCTGGAGGATGGATAGTCTTTCTCGTTGGCTAAGAACATGCCCCAAGCTATTCTTGAAGCATAGGTATAGGTTAGTTGGCTCGCATGAGCGTGATATAGGCCATCATTTTGGCCCGGTTGAGCTTTGTACCATTCCTAACGTCATATCCTCGCTAGCCCTATTGTGCCTACCCTTCTTTTGATTCAGCTCCACCTTCATTCACCAAAGCCCCATAGCCTATCCTAGTCGCACACCCAAGTCGAGTTTAGTGCTTTATATTTTTCATGTTGGGATGTGATGTGGTGTTATTACATGTGAAAATGTGGATGTGCTCCAAAGCTTATATTTGCTGAATTTGTGAAAAGAAAAGAAATTTGAAAAAGAAAAAGAAAAGTTAAAAAAAATGATGTCAAAGTGAAAAAGTGAAAAGGAAAAGTAAAATTGAAAATCCTATTTGAGATGTGTTTTTTTTTGGAGTAGGCGGTGCACACACCCATATGTTAAAAGTTATGTTTGGGGGTGTGGTGTACCCGCATGTATTTTGGTTAGCTGATGGATTCCTTTTTTTTAATAGCTCATTTGGGTTAGGTGCATAGCCTTCTTGTTTATCCTTGTTTACCTCACCGAAACCCAAGCCCCATCTCTTCACCTACAGTCCTACTGATTCGTGTGTGAACCAAACCAGTGCCCTGGAGAGAATACGAAAGGGCAATCATATGGTCACCGACATTGGTGGATTCCTTTGGAGGTTATCCCGAGCCCTGATCTTTGGCAATGCTCGTCTAGCGATTAGTCTACTTTCTCCCTATGTATGACCGGATGATTCACCGTGATTACATTTTTGAGTAATAATAAAATGTTAATATGCATTGTGAAAAATATAAACTATTTTACATACTTAGAAATTTCTTCTATTATATTTTTACGCGTGCGAGCATGCGACTTCGCATGGTACTTCGTATCGCAATTTCTTTGTTAACTAGTATTTTTCCCTATCTGCTTAGATTTTGTTTGCTCGGGACGCGCAAACAGTTAAGTCTGGGGGTGTGATGAGTCCATTTTATATACCTATTTTCGGACTCATCTGGGTTAGTTTTAACGCATTTGCACTTCACTTTTAGTTTTTTATCGTTCCTATTTCATCTAATCATTATTTCCATAGGAAATGCGCATTTATGCTTGTGATTGTGTATTTTGTTACTTCTGTTATTTGCACTACTTTGTGTGATTGCTTGGAATGTCTGCACATATCAGTCAACGATTTTTCCTTTCGGTACAGTGGTCGTGTGCGTGTTCCGGGATGGTTGTGAAACAGGAATACTGCGCACGATCATGGGATCTAATGCGCACGACCACTGGTCGTGTGCCCCTGATCGTGCGCACTACTCTACGTTCTCCAGAATCAGCCTGGGGTAAGCGCACGACCACTGGACATATTGCGCACGACCGCAGGTCGTGCACCACTGATCGTGTGCATTGATTCCTTTTTTTTGGAGTCCTGTCTGGTGTAATCGCACGACCATTGGACTTAGTGCGCACGACCACTGGTCGTGCGCCACTTCTCGTGCGCGTTATCCCAGTTCTTCTTCATGATCTTCCACGCCAGTGCACACGATCACCGGACATAGTGCGCACGACCACTGGTCGTGCACTTGTGATCGTGTGCATTGTTCATTTCTGCTTTGTATAAATAGTGCAGCTCTCGCCCTAATTAAAAAGATAGGATCCGAAGCTCGACATTTCTCCGCCGTTTTCCGCATTTTCTGCCATTCCCCTTCATATTCTATCATAGGGAGGTGCTCCGGGCAAGCTTTCACCGCCAAATCCATGCCGGAGCTTCCTCTCGGCCTCCTCCTTCATCTTTGAGCTTCAAGAAGAGCTTGACCTAGCTTTCTCCATCAAGCGAGGAGAAGTTGTGCCATCCTCCACTAGATTGTGACACAAAGAAGACGGGTCATTGGAAGGTGGTGACAGCCCTTCTCTACCCCGGACGCAGTTGCGGATCGAGCTTGGACGCGGATTGACAACCCTACGATTCTAACCGTGAATCCTCAGCAAGGCTTCTGATCCGGTCCATTTCGCACACTTTTCTTCTCTTGTTGTTGATAGTTTAGTTGAACTCTTTGTATTTGATGAAGCTATGCTTAGTGTAATATACGTTTATCTGTAATCATGTCTATGTGATTGTATATTTTCGTTATATTTACTTGAGGTGCGCCTATTTGTCCATCCACCATCCATCCGTCCTTACCGCACTAGCAATTGCTAGTGGCGTGCGTAGCGAAGAGGTGCTCACGACCCTCATTCCGCCATTCTAACCACCTCATCCGCAAGCCTACTTGCCCATCCACCTAGTGATTCGGTGCATAACGGCCCGACTAGGCTTCCATCCCGCCTGGTGAAGCATCGCATAGTGGCGTTGCATAGGAGTAGTTGATAGTGTTTTATTTTCTTTGTCCGCAATATCAAAGCCCCCATCGTTACCTCCGACCCTAAGGACTTCAATCTCAAGTCCTCCTCAAAATTAACTCCACCTTACTGTGTTCCTTGTGAGATCGATACTTGGGAAAGCCCCCATTTTATATTACTTGTGCGACCGATTCACTGCCGTGATCTTACGCATCAAGTTTTTGGCGCCATTGCCGGGGAACACAGTCGTGTGAGTTTGTGGAGAGGGAGATAATAGATTGAAGCCCTTTTCCATTTGTGCATATCATTTTTTTTATTATTTGCTTTTGTTATTAGAATTTTTATTTTGCTTATTTCTTTTTACCCTTTTCTGATTTTTGATTTAGATAGCAGATCCGTGCTATTTTTTATTTTAGCTGTGTAGCACTTTTTCAGCAATTATTTTTGTTCCTGATGGATCCTGATGCTGAGTGCCGTATCCTTGACACTTTGCGCCGATCCATCGATGTCATTCCTGTTATGAATGTCGAGCATTGCATTCGGTGTTTGTTATGTTAAGGTGTTGGCCACATGTTGAAGGATTGCCCTCGTTTGTGCAAGCCTTCTCCCTCTGAGGGCATGTGCACAACAACCTCCCGTTCGCGAAAGACTGTTGTGGACAGGCCTACCAGGGTGTTGTCAGGGCCTATACACTAACATAACGCACTTTGCTCATTCTTTACCCGTTGAGATTACTGAAGAATCTCTGGCCGCATACAACTCTTTCATGGGTCCCTCGATCCCTTTTTACGAGCTTTCCTTGAGTGATGATGATCACTCTAGTGTTAGCCAACAAAAAGAGGAGCAGGAACTCATGGACGCTCCTGTATGGGATGATGAGATTGTTCCGGTCGTCGACGGGGTGTCATCAGCGAATGATTTTGCGATGGGGCCTGCTCATTTAGTGCTTGACTTTGAGAGCAGCCTTGCCCCTCCGCAATTTTTGCCGGATTGTGTTATTCCTCTTTCTTGTGAGTCGGTTGATGATGCCATGATTGTGGATGATTCGGTGCCCGAGGTTGCACCGAAGTGGGATAATGATTCCTCTATCTCCGACGGAGAAGGTGGATCTTCGGAACACTTTTACGCACCCCGGTGGGATGAGGAATACCCTTTTTCCGATGCAGAGGTTTGCACCTCCTTATTGGATGAGGCCGTTCCTCTTAGCACCGCGGACCTCGAGTTCTCGGATTCCCCTCGGTACGACTCGTATGATACCGATGATGATCTCTACTTGGATCCTGCTGAGTGTGAGACCGGGATCACTCTTTTATTACATGATCCCCCTTCCTTATCTGAGCCTGTGTAGGATGAGTCTCCACAGGTACGTTGGGATGAGCTTTGTGCTCATGCCGTTTCCATCGCCTCCTACGGGCCTGTGATAGACGATACCTTGCTAGGCAAGGATTTGTTTTGTTGTGAGAAGAGTGAGGTCCAGCGCTCCTTCTCTTCTTACTTCCTATTTCCTCTACCTGTGTTGGGCAGGTACTACTATTTAGGTAGAGGGGTAACTGCTCTATCACCGTATCGGTACCCGTTACCGAAACAGATATTAGGCCAGTTACCTGTGCACTTTTTATTTCATAGGCCCATTAGCTAGAACTGTTTAGAATTTAATAAGTCGTGCTGGGATGACAATAACCCCAGTACTTATCTTTCATTTTCCTGCATTTTTATTTTTCATGCCTATTTTAGTTTTAGCATTTCTTTTTGTATATTTTTCTTTTGTTTTTGCGGAGCTCACCCCTGCAGGTATTCATGGCAAATTGCATTGGCGGGGTTGTGATTCTTCGTATGGCGGGCCTGCTTCAGATTTCCACACGTCTTCTGGTATGCTCACTGGCTGAGCATTGGGTAACCTCTTCCCTTAGCTCCTTATGAATTTAATTTCTATATCATCTGATGTGTAGTTTAGTTTAAGTCTGGGGGAGAGATTTTTTACCTATTGCACGCACACATTTCTTGTGCATACTAGAAGCCTTTATTGTTTTATTTTGCTTACTTCATTGCATCACACACCACTGCACCCACATGAGAGCGTGCTTAGCTTTTTGTGTGCTGCGAGTTAAACTCATTTCTTCGTTAGATTTGGAAAAATTATGGTGCTGACATAGGATTGTGAGACAGAGTAAAATGTTGACCTTGCTGTACTCCTAGTCAACTGCTCTCGTCTCGTGTAGAAATTGGAGTAGATTTAATTTTTCTGTATGCTTTTAGTTTTACATTTTTCTAATTGTGCAAATACTTTTTATTTTACTCAAAAGTTGGTGAATCCAGTGTGAATCCGACTGTAGCTTAGGGATGTTTGTAGACGGCCGTTAGGTTTGTATTGATAGAGTCTAGAGGATGGATAGTCTTTCTCATTGGCTAAGAACTTGCCCCAAGCTATTCTTGAAGCATGGGTATAGGTTAGTTCACTCGCATGAGCGTGATGTAGGCCATCATTTTGGCCCGGTTGAGCTTTGTACCGTTCCTAACGTTATATCCTCGCTAGCCCTATTGTGCCTACCCTTCTTTTGATTCATCTCCACCTTCATTCACCAAAGCCCCATAGCCTATCCTAGTCGCACACCCAAGTCTAGTTTAGTTCTTTATATTTTCATGTTGGGATGTGATGTGGTGTTATTACTTGTGAAAGTGTGGATGTGCTCCAAAGCTTATATTTGCTGAATTTGTGAATAGAAAAGTAATTTGAAAAAGAAAAAGAAAAGTTAAAAAAATGATGTTAAAGTGAAAAAGTGAAAAGGAAAAGTAAAATTGAAAATCCTATTTGAGATGTGCTTATTTTTGGAGTAGGCGGTGCACACACCCATATGTTAAAAGTTAAGTTTGGGGGTGTGGTGTACCCGCATGTATTTTGGTTAGCTGATGGATTCCTTTTTTTTACTATCTCATTTGGGTTAGGTGCATAGCCTTCTTGTTTATCCTTGTTTACCTCACCGAAACCCAAGCCCCATCTCTTCACCTACAGTCCTACTGATTCGTGTGTGAACCAAACCAGTGCCGTGGAGAGAATGCGAAAGGGCAAGCATATGGTCACCGACATTGGTGGATTCCTTTGGAGGTTATCCCAAACCGTGATCTTTGGCAATGCTCGTCTAGAGATTAGTCTACTTTCTCCCTACGCATGACCGGATGATTCACCGTGATTCAATTTTTGAGTAATAATAAAATGTTGATACGCATTGTGAAAAATATAAACTATTTTGCATACTTAGAAATTTCTTCTATTATATTTTTACGCGTGCGAGCATGCGACTTCGCATGGTACTTCGTATCGCGATTTCTTTGTTAACTAATATTTTTCCCTATCTGCTTAGATTTTATTTGCTCGGGACGCGCAAACAGTTAAGTTTGGGGGTGTGATGAGTCCATTTTATATACCTATTTTCGGACTCATCTTGGTTAGTTTTAACGCGTTTGCACTTCACTTTTAGTTCTTTATCGTTCCTATTTCATCTAATCATTATTTCCAAAGGAAGTGCACATTTATGCATGTGGTTGTGTATTTTGTTACTTCTATTGTTTGCACTCCTTTGTGTGATTGCCTGGAATGTCTGCACATATCAGTGATCGGTTTTTTCCTTTCGGTACAGGGGTCGTGTGCGTGTTCCGGGATGGTTGTGAAATAGGAATACTGCGCACAATCATGGGATCTAATGCGCACGACCACTGGTCGTGCGCCCCTGATCGTGCGCACTACTCTACGTTCTCCAGATTCAGCCTGGGGTCAGCGCACGACCATTGGACATATTGCGCACGACCACCGGTCGTGCACCACTGATCGTGTGTATTGATTGCTCTTTTCTGGAGTCATGTCTGGGGTAATCGCACGACCATTGGACTTAGTGCGCATGACCACTGGTCGTGCGCCACTGCTCGTGCACGTTATTCCAGTTCTTCTTTCTGATCTTCCACGCCAGTGCACACGATCACCGGACATAGTGCGCACGACCACTGGTCGTGCGCCTGTGATCGTGCGCATTTTTCATTTCTGCTTTGTATAAATAGTGCAGGTCTCGCCCTAATTAAAAAGGGAGGATACGCAGCTAGACATTTCTCCGCCGTTTTCCGCCTTTTCCGCTGTTCCCCTTCATCTTCCATCATAGGGAGGTGCTCCGGGCAAGCTTTCACCGCCAAATCCAAGCCGGAGCTTCCTCTCGGCCTCCTCCTTCATCTTTGAGCTTCAAGAAGAGCTTGACCTAACTTTCTCCATCAAGCTAGGAGAAGTTGTGCCATCCTCCACTGGATTGTGACACGAAGAAGACGGGCCATTGGAAGGTGGTGACATCCCTTCTCTACCCCGGACGCAGTTGCGGACCGAGCTTGGATGCGGATTGACAACACGACGATTCCAACCGTGAATCCTCAGCAAGGATTCAGATCCGGTCGATTTCGCACACTTTTCTTCTCTTGTTGTTGATAGTTTAGTTGAACTCTTTGTATTTGATGAAGCTATGCTTAGTGTAATATACGTTTATCTGTAATGATGTCTATGTGATTGTATATTTTTGTTATATTTACTTGAGGTGCGCCTATTTGTCCATCCACCATCCATCCGCCCTTGCCGCACTAGCAATTGCTAGTGGCGTGCGTAGCGATGAGGTGCTCACGGCCCTTATTCCGCCGTTCTAACCACCTCATCTACAATCCTACTCGCCCATCCACCTAGTGATTAGGTGCATAGCGGCCCGACTAGTCTTCCATCCTGCCTGGCGAAGCATCGCATAGCGGCGTTGTATAGGAGTAGTTGATAGTGTTTTATTTTCTTTTTCCGCAATATCAAAGCCTCCATCGTTACCGCCGACCCAATGGACTTCAATCTCAAGTCCTCCTCGAAATTAACTCCACCATACTGTGTTCCTTGTGAGATCGATACTTGGGAAAGCCCCCATTTTATATTACTTGTGCGACCGGTTCACTGCCGTGATCTTACGCGTCACATGTCCGGATGATTTCTTCCTGAAGTCTTTCCGTGCCATTTTATAAAATATTTTGGTAAGGAGACTCATTAGCTCTTCATTTATTGCTGAAGTTTCTGTCTCTTCAGTAGCCTTGAATGTAAGGTTGTACTCTTTCCTTGCTGGTGGAGTCTTTTACTCAGCTGCTTCTCTGGATTTGATTAGCTGCTCATAGGACTTGAGCTTTCCCAAAAGAGATTCAGTGGAAATCTCATTTAAGCTTCTGGCCTCCTTGATTGGCTAGATCCTTAAATCCCATGAGCTTGGGAAGCACATATGGATTTTGTCATTCACATCAGTGAGGGTGATGTCCTTATCAAAGGTCTTCAGCTCATTAATGTCTCAGCCTGTTGTACATAACTGCAACAGATTCTGCTTCTCCTTCTTGAAGTTCTCATATTGGGATATGAGATTTGATTTTCTATCTTTCCTGTCATCAGCTGATCCAACTACCATTTGGTTAAGAGAGTCCCAAATGGCCTTAGCTGATGTACATTCTGCCACTTTTTGGAATATGTCATCAGACATTGTTTGGGCCAGAATGTTCATTGCCATGGCATCAGCAACCTTGGCTTTCTTTTGGGCATCAGTCCACTCAGGTGGTGGAAATGCATTAGTGCTCGAAGCTGCTGTAGATGTAGAGGCAGTTGCTTGAGGAGGACCTGTCAAAATGGAATTGTAGATGTCCTCATCAATTGAATTCATATATAATTTGATTCTTGCCTTCTAGATGGCAAACCTATTTAGGTTGCACACTGGAGGTCTGGTGCTTGCATAGTCTTTGTTCTGTGCCATGCTGTGAATATAAACTTAATAGAAGTAAAATTCAGATCTAACATAGGATCTTTGGTTCAAGGGTTAACCTGTACAACCAATGGAAATTTGCTCTGATAACAATTAAAAGTAAGGGTTAGATCTAAATACTCTAGAGGGGGTGAATAGAGTATCTTGAAAATATAAAAACTTTTTTGCTGTAAATAAAAATAGACCTATGATAAATTAATCTAGCACTATCACATGCACAACAAAACCTAACTATCAGAAACACAACAACCTAACCAGCATAGCCACAGCAAGAATAAAAGAAAACGTTCAACCAGACAACACAAGAATTTTATAGTGGTTACCCAACCTGGGTATATCCACTCTTCTACCACCCTGGTAGGAATCCACTCAAGTTTTTGATCAAGTGACTGCCACCAATGAGCTTTTGATCAGGTGCTCAAAAACCAACCCAAGTCTTTTGATCAGGAGACTTGCAACCAAGAATAACTTTTGAAGGGAGTTAAAGAACCTTTTTTACAGTGGGGGATGAGAGAGTGATTATGTCTTCTCTTTCTCAAAATACAACTGAGAAGACTTTAGTGGATATATGATGTTAGCAAAAGCTCCCCCTGTGATATTGAACTCAGGAAGATTTGAGCCTTGCTATAGGGTGAGTAGGTCTTCAATATTTAAGCCTTGACCAGCAGGTATCCAGGAGCTTCTTGACAGATAGAGTGTTTGTTGTCCTTTGAAGAATCCTGAGATGAAGAAGGAAGAAGACTCTTGATTTGA
This sequence comes from Platanthera guangdongensis, assembly GCA_039583875.1. Taxonomy (NCBI): domain Eukaryota; kingdom Viridiplantae; phylum Streptophyta; class Magnoliopsida; order Asparagales; family Orchidaceae; genus Platanthera; species Platanthera guangdongensis. The sequence continues at coordinate 82,632,055 of CM077159.1, forward strand.
ATGTATGTTCTTCTTCTTCAGCTTGCTGTAATTTCTCGGATCAATGTCTAGGGATTCTTGTATCTTTATTGTGTTATTGCCTTGTGTATATTGTTCTCTGTGTTCAGACGAGAAGGAAGAAGAGAAGCCCTATTCATTGTGCTTCGCTGGTTACTCTGTGTCAAGGAAGAAAGAGGAAAAATCCTTTTTATATTTTCCATGAAATATTCCATCTGAATTTTGAATTCCTTCCTTCATTCAATTCTGACGGCCTGCAGAATATTTGCATTGATTGATTTCCCCAACTGTCCCATTGAAAAATGGCAAGCAATAATCCTGATGAAGTCCATCATCAATGTTGCGTCTAACGGTAATTTTCAGAGAATATTTAGTATTGATTACTCAGGAATTATTGCAATAAATTAAGGACAGAGGGAGGAAAATATCCAAGTCTGGAACTTCATCGAAATCGTTGGGCAGAGAACAAAATTCGTCGACCTGGGTCTAGAGTTTGTCGAGCTGAGAAGTTAAGTTCGTCGACTAGATAATTGCTGTTCGTCAAGCTGAGATCCAAGATCGTTGACCTGAGTACAGACAAACTGCTTTCTCTAGAACCTTGCCAATTCTGTGCATCAAGATCATCGAGCTGAGATTCCAACTTCGTCGACTTGAGTTCAGTGAAATGTTTCTTGTACTTAAGTATGTTGAAGTAAGGTGTCCAGAAATCGTCGACCTGAGAACTAGTTTTTTCGAGATGAGAACTTCTAACTGCTACTTGATAAAGCTTGACAGGAATGTGGTCTAAGTTCATCGAGCTGAGAAGATGAATTCGTCGACTGGAGTATGATTCTGGACTTAGAATATTTAGATGTTTCTAAAATAAAATGTTGAAGCAGAATACCCAGAAATCGTCGAGCTGAGAACTAAGTTCTTCGACTGGAGTTCGGAGAAAGGAATTCTGGACTTGGAATGTTGAAATATAGTGTCCATAAATTTCCGACTTGTGTACCAAGTTCTTCGAGCTCATCTCATAGAATTGTCTATGTGTTTGTTGAGCTGAGCACGCCTTTTGTCGACCTGAGTTCGACGAACGTCGAACTCATTTCCTGAGTCTTTGAAATTTCTCTAAGTCTTGAGTCTTTTGTAGCCTGTTGATGGCTGGTCCATGCAGTTTTGACTCTAAGGACATGGCCAATACTCTAGTACACAGACATGACCCTAGCTATACATGTTGGGTCAAACACCCTAATTTAGTGAACATAGCCCAAATCCAACTATGGGTCCAACAAAATTCATTTTTAATTCTGAATTAAATTAAAAACTTTATTCACCCCCCCTAAAGTTGTCTACTAGATCCAACATAGTCTTCTTTGAATTTATTCATACAACCATTTGGATGACCTTTTAATCTTTGGACATTGTCCAGTTCCAATGTTTGAGTTGTTATAGGATCCAATATCTCACATAACTTTTTCTTCATTTCTTGTCATTATAAATAGGTTATACTATCATATTTATAGATTTTGTCGCACTAGATTGATTCAATGTGAGTTGCTTATAATGCTTATGAAACATTTATAAAGGAAAGGTATTAGAGTGACTTAAGTAATTCAAAAACTCATGAGAATAAAGTAAGCGCGTTGTAGATCTAACATTATGTAGAAAATTATTTGCTTCAATATAAGCACTTATAGTGGATTCTTTTTTTTTAATAATCTCCAAAGCAAAAATAGAAACAAAACTGAGTAAGTCAAAGTATAGTGATCCTCTATAACCCGTTTTGGCTTGCATCGCACTTTAACAAAAAAATATTTTAATTTTTGTATGTTGTAGTTCAAAAATATTGAATTATCATTGAAAACCAGCTCTAACACAAAAAAGAAATACTTTAGGCTTTGATCTGTCTGTTATTTTATTAGCTCTTTGATTTGTCACCATAAACCTCAAACCTCTCCCAGAATTATGGGTCCATTCAAAGAAGTCATCTTTAATTGAAAATAAAAAAATCAATTATACAATGATTTGACACATCTAAATTGTCCATTTTAAGATGCACACCCATAGTGAGCAACTTGGTAGATTACCAACATTTTAATCACATTATATATAAGAATATAAAAAAAGTCGAAAGAACTAGAAGGTCTGTATCATACAGATAGAAGATGGTTGTTTGAAGAAAAACTCAAGAACTAAAAATCATTAAGTCTTCTACAACAAGAATAGAAAAAAATTCTGAAAGAGAAGAAGGAGAAGCAGAGCATTCAAAAGTTATTATTCATCTTCAAGGAAACTACACTCAACACTGTTACGTTGAAGACTTGAAGAAACAGAGCTCTGTAGTTGTCTTCTCAGCACAAGCAAAAATAACCTGAAGATCAATAGCCTTGGTGTTGTGAAGAAGAGAGGACTGGGTTTTCTCAGTTCAAAAAGTAGGCTCAGAGAACTATTTCTCTTGAGTCAGTCATCTTCAAATCCATACTAAATCTGTAAGATCTTCTGTTGATCTGAGTTGTAGGCCTGTAATATAAAGGCTGAATGTAGGAGTTAAGTCTCTGAGTTATAGGATCCTGTTTGGCATCCGAGATAGGGTTGTTTAGCCTGAGGTAGGATCTCTATGTAGATCTGGGGTAGGAGATCTAATATCTCTGAGTGTAGGGTTGTTTGGCCTAAGGTAGGAGTTATTATACTATGAGTTGTAGGAGTGTGCTTCACTCTGAGGTGTAGGATCCTATGGGATCTGAGGTGTAAGTTCAAGTTGTAACACCCCAAAATGGCATTGGCGAGAACAGGATAAAGGTCAACCTGGGTTCGATGAAAATCGTCGAGTAAAGTTCGACGAAAATGTTGATCGTCGAGCGGAGATTGACGATTATGGCCTATTATATGAAATCTTTCCCGTTCGACAAACTAAAGCATGTTCGAAGAACTTACTCCTGACCAACGAAGTTCGTTCAACGAAATTAGCCTGTTAGATGATTTGTCAAAAAAGGAAGATATCGTCAAGTGGAGACAGTGGGTCTTGCCATATGACGATAGTGGAAAGCGTTGAGACATCACTCGACGCACTCGACGCTCTCGACGTTCTCGACGCACCCAAATCCTGAAAGTGTTGAGTGGCTTGATATCGCGGGCGATAGTGGATATCGCCGGGCAATAGTCTCGCATGGCATGAGACACGTATCTGACTGGCTGTTAAGAGGCCAATAAGTGGTGGTTGGCATATGTCAAAGCAGTCAAAGCGGTGAAGTCGATATCGCCGAGTGGTGACAATCGATATCGCCAGGCGATAGCGCCAAAGTTGACCAGTCAATTGAAATCCCGGCCTTGCTTTATTTTGACTTAGAGATCATGTGGCTGGGATTATTCCCGAGTCCACTTAATAGGAGAAGAATAGGAAGGAGATTTCATTCTCTTTCTCTCTCTCTCTATCTTCATCTCTTGAGTTTCCTTGAGTGAAAAGGAATAAGAAGCTAAGGAAGTGCAGGGCTGAGCTTTGTGAGCTCGTTGAAGGAGATCTTGTGGTCGGAGGCCAGATCTGAGGATAGATCCAAGAAGAGGAGAGCGACGTGCTCCTTTCCATCCGAGTATAAAAGCTTCGTCATAGCTCCGAAGATAACTACAAGGGTAACGAATTTCTCTTGGACAAGTGATGTCCTCAATATGCATATTTGCATGGATCCACTCACCAAAAGGTGGAAAAAGGGTGGATTCCAATGTGTAGATCGGTTTGATCCCCATATATTCTTGCATTTAGATTCAGAAATATAGAGTACAGAATAGGCATGCTGTGAGAAGCCCATCTGGACAAGTTGGTCTGGATTGGTGATGTTTAATTTGTGTGTCAGAGAAGACTCCTTGGATAAGTTTGTGAAGTACGTATGAAATCTTTGGTCTAGGGGTGTACAAGATGTTGCATCAAAGTACTGGAAGCATTTTCAGGAAAACACCCAGAAAAGATCACAGTCTGGAGAACTGTTGATATCTCCTGACGATAGTGAGTATCGCCCGGCGATAGCTCCTAGTGAATTGGAATTTTTGTGATATGTCTTGAAGAGACCTGGAGGTCACCATATGCGAAGATGTTAGCCTAAAGTGCCCAGCAATGGTGTGTACTAGCCCGAAATGGTAAAGATCCGCGTGGCTTTTGATCAGTGCCGTGAAGACCAATTAGTGTGTCATCAAGTTAGGTACCTCTGAACGACTGGGTCGTCAAGTTAAGTACCTCTTAATGGGCAGTCGGTCATCAAGTTAAGTACCTCTTGAACGACGTAGTCATCAAGTTAAGTACCTCTGAACGACAAAGTTACCGCTAAGTCATGGATGTCTGAATGGTGGTGTTACACGGGGGAGCCCGGTACACCGAAAATGTGCCCTGTGTGCACGGGGCGTGTGGTCGTTGGGCTAACCTATGTGGTGAATGGTGCTTAAATGCACTTTGTTGTTGCCACTATATATATATATATATATATATATGCTGATCGTTGCTTTGTTTACCATATTTTGGTTGGACCTTTTGTGCAGGTGCTGGAGAGCCAAGTGGAAAGTAGCGGGTTGAAGCCCATGTGTTGCAATTGGCTAGCCCTTAAAGGCCTAAAAGCGAATATTTACTATATTCATATGTGGCCGACTTGCGTGTCGATGTATGAAACCACTTCTGGTATATGAAACAGTTGTAATAAGGCTATAGCTGAACCATGTGATGGAATATATGTTTATATTATGTCATTCCTTTTATGTAGTCGACATTCTCATTATGTGTGGGTTCTTACATTAAAATGCTTCTGCTAGAATGCTCTGTGGTAGGACGCGTTTCTACTTGAACTTGGGTTTGGCAACAACTTGTAATCTACTTACCAGTCTTTTGTATATGACGTCGTACCAAAGCCGGACCTTCTATCATATGCTATGTGACGGATGGGGGCGTTACAAAATTGGTATTAGATTCCGTTCTCGGCCTTTCTTCTTTGAATTTGTGGTCGAATTCTATTAAGGGGTGGTGAGCACGTGTATGTGCGCTATCCTTATAACAAAAATGAACACATGAATGTCCACTTTGAAATGAAAATACACATGTTTGCGGAACTGGTATATTCCTGTGATTGCTTTTCGCAATATTCATAGTTGCCTAATTGTGTGTTTCACATTGTAGGCTACTCGAAGTGGTGCGGGGAAACGAGAACCCTAGCGCTTGGTGGAGAGTAGTACAACAAATGAGATGCCAACACCTCCTCCTTCGCGGAAACTATACTGTTGTTTGTTGAGGCTATGTTCGCAATGTTCAATACACAACTTGGAGGTCTGAGACAACCTCCTATTCCTCCGATGGTTCAGGAATCGGTTGGCTTAGTGGTACGCGTAGCGGTGAGATAAGTGGTCGTTGAGCCAGTGGCCGCAAGGTGAGCGACGAAGAAGTAATTGAAACACGTGATGAGTTTCAATCCCCCTGTGTTTTTGGGTATTAGAACCCCGACACAAGCCGAAGATTGGCTCTCAAGAATTTAGAGGACCCTGATGGCAACGGAAACAGAAGAGTGGCAAAAAGTCACTATGACTACGGGTCTGTTTGGGACAGCTCTGGCAGATTGAAAAGCTACTGTCCCGATAGAGCTGTTTTAAATAGATATCTGTGGAGCAGTTTTGAAAAGCTGTAGAGTGTTTGGGCGTTCTGTGCAGAAGTGCGCTTTCAAGAGCGATTTTCTATTTTTAGCTGTTTGGAGAAACAACTTTTGGAAGCTGTTTTTTTTTTAAAACTAAAAAATATAAATATATAAAAATAACTAATAATAGAAGTTCTTTTACATAGTTCTAGAAAATAGAAAAAAAGAACTTCCAACATCCGACGACTGTTTCCAATCCTTCCGATCACATGTTCGAAAATAAATTGATATGAATCAAACTTCTGATAATTTAAATCCTTTACATTTTTAGTAAAAGATGGATCAAAATTTTACCTCCGCGCACTGTATATTTCTTCGGCAATGTTATCTCGTACTGTAGACATATGTTCTGCTACAGCAGCAACACTCATATTGCCTTCAATATCATCCTCTGCCGCAGGGTCTTCATCCTCTGAGGGAACAAAAGAAGACTCATCAGCATCACAAGCATTAAACTCAGGGTCCCAGCGAGACGGATGTCTCCGAATGAACTTATGTAAGGCCATTGTCGCTAGCACTAT